>JAJGRX010000102.1:2400000-3000000 GCA_025461125.1 Carex kokanica
TTTCTCTATACAAAAATATTACAGATTGGTACAGTTTTAGCGATTAATTGACAGAGGTCAGAATTCAGAAAAGCTAAAATTCCAGTCAGAAATCCAATAATTCTGACCTCTGTCAATTAATCGCTAAAACTGTATCAATCTATAATATTTTTATATAGGAAAATTATATTATCTGAAAACTAGACTTTCATACCTTTATTTTGATATAAAGAACACAAAAATACATGGAGCCATTTTCTCTAAATTGAATTTTGAATCTGATCAAAATTATTGGACTGCTCACTGGAATTTCAGCTTTTCTGAATTCTGACCTCTGTCAATTAATCGCTAAAACTGTACCAATCTGTAACATTTTTGTATAGAGAAATTATATTATCTGGAAACTAGACTTTCATACCTTTATTTTGATATAAATAAAAAAAAAATCCATGTAGCCATTTTCTCGAAAATGAATTTTGAATCTGATCAAAATTATTGGATTTCTGACTGGAATTTCAGCTTTTCTGAATTCTGACCTCTGTCAATTAATCGCTAAAACTGTACCAATCTGTAATATTTTTGTATAGAGAAATTATATTATCTGGAAACTAGACTTTCATACCTTTATTTTGATATAAAGAACACAAAAATTCATGTAGCCATTTTTTCTAAATTGAATTTTGAATCTGGTCAAAATTATAGGACTGCTCACTGGAATTTCAGCTTTTCTGAATTCTGACCTCTGTCAATTAATCGCTAAAACTGTACCAAAAATCTGTAACATTTTTGTATAGTGAAATTATATTATCTGGAAACTAGACTTTCATACCTTTATTTTGATATAAAGAACACAAAAATCCATGTAGCCATTTTCTCTAAAATAAATTTTGAATCTGATCAAAATTATTGGATTTCTAACTGAACACAGCAGAAAAAAAAATTGATTTATTTTTTATTTTTTTTAGGGCCGGAGTATGGCATGGCGTCCCGTTTTTAAATTTTTTTTTTTTTTTTTTTTTTTTTTTTTTTTACGTTTTTTCCCCTGGTCGGGATATGCCATGGCGTCCCTATATGTTTTTTTTTTCCCAGGGTCGGGATATGCCATGGCGTCCCGTATTATTAATTTTTTTTTTTTTCTGTTTTTTTCTGACAGGCTGGAGTATGCCATGGCGTCCCAGTGGGACGCCATGGCATACGCCTGCCTTTTTATTTTTCGAAAACCCGGGAACAGTTTCTCATTTTTAATATTTTTTTAATTTATTTTCTTATATATAAAAATTTCGGTCTTTTTGACTTTCAAATAAAAGTGGTGCACCATTATTTGTCCTTTTGCATACAACTGGTTAACTATTATTTATTTTACTATTGGCTGATGATCGGAGAAATATCTGAACCATTTATCTAATAGCACCATTATTTCTTGGACGTCTCTCAGAAAATATAAGTATGGAAGGCAAAATCGTCCGTTTCGGAGCAGAATCGGACGGTGCCAATTCGATTTCAGACCGGTTTACATGGATAGTGCATATTTCAGTCAATTTCGTCTGTCCCGGTCCGTTTCGGAATGATTCCAGTCAAATTTTAGCCAAAACATACCGATTTCATCGAAACGGCCGATTCCAATTAAATTCGGCTGAAATGCAAATTAATGAACAAACACAAAAAATTTTTGAGCTCGGCGTGGATCGAAACCATGTCCTTCAACTAAGGAAGCAAAGCTATTTAGCACCACACCATCCAACTTTGGTTGTTATATAACACAACTCATTTATATATAACAATTGTAATTCACTAATTTGTACCAATCCATTTTGACAAGAAAGTCCGATTTTCCGATCCGATTCGGCCAATTCCGACTGATTTTTGTGATCCGGATTGGAATCGTACGGCACCGATCCTGATTCCGATTCTGATATTTCCTTCTATGAATAGAAGCCATTCTCTTGAGATTCCAAAACCGAAAACCTATCCCCTTTGAAAACAGGTACGTGTTTCGAAATAGTGTGTACAAACTACACCTGTGGAAACTCCACATACAAAGTTCTGAAATCTATTCTCCCGATTTAGACTATGTTTGGATGCACTAAGAATAGCACTATTCTTAGAATAGCATTGCTATTCGGAACAAGGATAATTCAAACAAGAAATAGAGCTATTCGGAATAAGGAGAATAGGGCTATTCGCAATTCTTACAAAAACATGAAATAACATTTGTTGCTTTCAATATTAATACTAATATAATATTTAAACTAATATTATATTACATTTAATATTTAAATTAATATTATATTGTATTATATTTAATCTAATATTTTATTTAATACTAATCTAATATTTAAAATAATATTATATTACATTTAATATTTAAATTAATATTATATTATATTATATTTAATCTAATATTTTATTTAATACAAATATAATATTTAAACTAATATTATATTACATTTAATCTAATATTTTATTTAATACTAATCTAATATTTAAATAATATTATATTACATTTAATATTTAAACTAATATTATATTACATTTAATCTAATATTTTATTAAATACTAATCTAATTTTTAAAATAATATTATATTACATTTAATATTTAAACTAATACTATTTTATATTTAATCTAATATTTTATTTAATACTAATCTAATTTTTAAAATAATATTATATTACATTTAATAATTAAACTAATATTATATTACATTTAATATTTAAACTAATATTATATTACATTCAATCAAATATTTTATTTAATAGTAATCTAATTTTTAAAATAATAGTATATTACATTTAATATTTAAACCAATATTATATTACATTTAATATTTAAACTAATACTATTTTATATTTAATCTAATATTTTATTTAATACTAATCTAATATTTAAATTAATATTATATGACATTTAACATTTAACTTAATATTATATTATATTTAAAATTTAAACTAATATTATATTATATTTAATACTAATCTAATATTTATTACATTTAATATTTAAATTAATATTATATTATATTATATTTAATCAAATTCTTACCCTTTGTGTCCGCTTCTTCTACTCACACTGTTTCGGAAGCACAGTCTAAGCAGACACGATTTTCGTTCTAACTTGACGACTGGAGTCAAAAGTCATGCAAGCGCAAGTTCCCTTTTCCCCACTTTCTTAATCAGTCCGCGTTCCATTAAAGTTTTGCTTTTTTGGTTTTTTTATTTTTAATTCATATTCATGGTTATATATATCGATATACATATTAAAGAACCACTCCAAATTACCTTGCTTCCTCTTCTTTTTTCACTCCTGCAATGGCACATGTTGCACTTGTTTCCATATTACTTGTTCTCTTCTCCTTCTCCCTCAAAACCACCACTCTAACACAAGCCAAATGCATGCCTGACCAACGTCATGCCTTGATTCAACTCAAGCAAGATTTCAACACCACTGAACTCCATTCATGGAATGCAAGCACCGACTGTTGCATATGGGATGGCATCACATGCGATAAGCATTCCGGAATGGTGACTGCACTAAACCTTAACAATCGGTCCATCTCGGGTGAACTCAACCCGGCTTTGTTCAATCTCAGCTCTCTTCGATACCTCAACCTTGCTGACAACAACTTCTATAATATTTCCCTTCCACAAACCGGGTTTGAGCGACTTGGAAATTTAACACATCTCGACTTATCCTATTCTGGATTTGCCGGTCAAGTTCCGATCAGCATTTCTTCCCTCACAAACCTTATCTCACTTGACTTATCAGACTATGAAAATCCCAATCCCTTGTATCTTCATGACACAGGCCTAAAAATCTTACTCAGCAACCTCACCAAGCTCCAAGTTCTTCGCATGAATTGGGTTGACATTTCACTAAATGGATCTGAGTGGGGCAACGCAATTTTTCAAGTTGGCCCAACTCTTCAAGAGCTATCCATGACAGATTGTGGATTAAGTGGTAACTTTCCGGATGAAATATTTCACCTTACAAATCTTACAAAACTTGATTTATCTTACAATTCAATGTTGTCAGGTCCATTAGATTCAATTGGAAATCTCCAATATTTATTGGAATTGACTCTTCGCGGCTGTAACTTCTATGGAGAAGTTCCGCCTTCAATAACAAACCTTACAAGACTCGTATATGTAAACTTAAGGTCAAACAGATTCACAGGTGCGATACCCATGTCATTGTTTTCACACCATTCTTTGGAGTTGTTTGATCTATCATATAACCAATTTTCAGGATATCTACCTGAGTTCTCAAATGGATCATCAATTTTGGAATTTATTTCCATTGCGCACAACAATCTTCAAGGAAAGTTGCCAATTTCCATATTCAAATTCCCCCAGCTCACTTATTTAGTTCTTTCATCAAATAACTTCAATGGTACACTGAATTTAGACATCATCAAGCACATTGAAAAGCTTGAATATCTGGATCTCTCAAACAACAAGTTGTCAATTATAGAAGACCAAAACCATAACGAGTCATTCTATGCTTCATTTCCAAAATAGAACTTCTAATCCTGGTATCGTGCAATTTAACAAAGTTCCCTTCTTTTCTGAGTTACCAAACAAATATTTACTTCTTAGACCTCTCAAATAATAGCCTCACAGGAGCGATTCCCCTTTCCATTTGTAATATGTCATTGCTACAGTTTGTTGATCTTTCACATAACAATTTAACTGGTACAGTTCCACCATGCCTTCTAGAAGGTGCTTCATTGAATGAGCTTATCCTGAAAAGTAACAAATTAAGTGGGCCATTGCCAGAAAATATTAGTCAACCATGTGGTCTTAAAGCAGTAGATCTGAACGGAAATTTTTTTAATGGAAGTTTGCCCAAATTACTGATGTATTGTAATGCTCTCGAGGTCTTAGACGTGGGAAACAATCGGATAGTGAACAGATTTCCCTATTGGCTGGGAAATCTTGAAAATTTGAGAGTTCTTGTCTTAAGATCGAATATGTTTTATGGACAAATTTCAGACGTGAAAATCAAAACAAAAGGAAATTATTCCTTTTTCCCCATGCTAAAAATTCTTGACCTTTCTTCAAATCATTTCAGTGGTACATTGCCAAAAAACTTTTTTGTGAATCTGGAGGCTACGATGGGTGTATCAAATTCAAGTTTTCCATATTTATTTTCAGCCTTGTTAGAAGGGCGGCGTATTTATATAAGTTTCACTCCATATGTAGCTTCAGTCTTGTACAAAGGGCAGAGTTTGGATCTCGTGGACAAAATTGGCATATTCAGTTACCTTGATCTGTCAAATAATGAATTTTGTGGGAGAATACCCGAAGAGATAGGGCAACTCAAGGCACTTGATGTTCTTAACCTTTCACATAATGCTCTGACCGGTTCAATTCCACTGGAATTTGCTAATTTACAGCAACTTCTTTTACTGGATCTCAACTCCAACCAGCTTTCCGGACACATCCCTCAAGAACTCACCTCTCTCACTTTTCTTTCTGCACTAAATCTCTCTTACAACAATTTAGTTGGAGAAATACCCGAAGCCCGTCAGTTCTCAACCTTTTCGAATGATTCTTACTTGGGTAACCCAGGATTGTGTGGTAGTCCTTTAACAATGCAATGTGCAACAGCTCCTTCAAATTATGGGATTTATAAAGGTTTGCCTTCAAAATCTTCTGCTGATATAATTGGGCTCTCCGTTTCTATTGGATTGGGGTTAGGTGTGGGATTTGTCTCTGTAATTTGGGCTACGATATCATGGGAGAATGGAAGAAAGTGGTTTAATTTGAATATAGATAGGTTTTACTTTCGATATTTTCACTGATGGATATATGTAAGATCTTTGTAATAATAAACGGGTATAAATCACCATGTATTTTCATGAGCGCGTGTTTGTCTATTGAATACCTTTTTTAAGACACATAGGTCGCAAAATGTCTACGAGATGCTCATGAATGCTGTCTTTGTAACAACAGCTCCTCCTCTTGTAATTTTCAGTTCAATGTCAAGCCTATGGGCACTTGCTCAAAAAAAAAGAAATATATATATTTATCAATGTGTTGAATTTGTTCTAATTGTACCATAAACTGAATATAAACTTTATTGAAACAATCTTGGAATTTGGATTGGTATGAATAAAATCTCTAAAGTAAGGTCGGAAAAATCAGTTCTCCTTACTATTGTCTCCTCAAATTTACATGGTTGGGCTCATTATTTTTATGGCTTGGTGCCTTAAAAGAAAAGGCGATCACTTGTCCAAAAATATTCGCACAATTTTTTGTAAAGTAATCTTGAAAAATTCTTTTTTATTGAAAAGGTACCAAGTGCATGCAATATTTTAAAGAACCGTCGAGGGATAAGAGAAGTTCTGGCGCATGTGCCCTTTTCATTTTTTTGTTGTTTTATTTTAGTTTATAGCAGTTAGTTATATCCTATTTATTCAAATAGATATGATAGTTCAAGAGGGTTGTTATTTAGTATTAAACCATGATGTAAAGTAGTTGTTTTATCATTAATATATATATATTGGCAGCTCTTTAATCAACTGTGTATTAATTTCAACTTGTGAGTTATGAATGTCTTGTTTTAAAACAATCTCAACTAAAGTTCGGTTTGTTCGGTTTAACCGAACAAACCAAATTTTATTTTGGTTCGGTTTTAATCGGTTGCTATATTTATATTGGTCCGTTCGGTTAACCGAATAAAATTTTGGTCTGCCTATTTTATTTCGGTTCTAACCGAACTGAACCGATGAACACCCCTACCAGGGTACCAAATAAAAAGTATATTATGTATGTTGCGAAAAAGATTCAAGTATGAATTAAAGTAAAAATGACATGTGTACGTGAACTTTTTGGGTTCATGCTTGTTGCACCAACTTTCCTGTTTGCGAGGCCGTGTGTGCATCAATGAGAAAAGCAAAACAAATGATTTTTGTGATGGATTGTGTGATGTGTCAGACTTGTCTTTCTTGAATAGGCCGTCAAAAAGCAGATTGTAGCAGACCACATCAGGTGACACACCTCTCTCAAGCATTTCATCAAACATCTCAAGGGCTCTCTTGAGATCTCCCAACTTCATACTACCACCAATGACACAATTAGGTTCAAGCCCAGAGCTTGTTTGGGCTTGTTTGGGCTCAGATGATATGGGGGCTCTGTTTTTAATGAATGATGCCTACGGGCTTACTGCCAAAATAAATAAATAAAAATGGCAACTATATACAATCAAGGCAAACCATTTAGAGGAAGTCATTAGGATACAGTAGGCCTTCTTACTACCGTCCGATCTATATCCTACCTCCCAAATAAGATAATCTTGCCTGGGCAACTAAGAAATGGGATTCCTGATTAAAGTCCCTCTGTAGGCGACAACAACAAAAATTACAAAACTGAGACATGAAAATCCAAATTTGCATAACCAGTGAGTGTGCACACCAATCCACACTGACGGGATCCTGTCTGGAATTGAGGGTTTGAACCAGTTGTTGCGAATCTGTTAAAAAAAACAATGATACCCAGAAAAAAATCATAAAAAAGTCTGCTCCTAAAAATGTAAAACTATCCTTTACACTGCACCCTTATTGTTTAGGAACTATGACCAGACTAGCCCTCACTGTTGCGGAAATATTATAATAACGTGGGCATTTGGCAATAATATCAATTTAAAGTTTACACATAAAGCAAAAATTAATGTACCGGTCATTCTTGTCGGTTTGAACACTACGGAGACGCTTCACAATGTCCATACCTCTTTACACTCATCCAAAAATGGTATGTTTTCCTGAAATTTGTACAGTTATTAAATAGTCAAGTACAGTACCAAGTACCAACTTTGTCAATAAAATAACAGTATCATATTGAACAAAGATCTATATTGGTGTGATACAGTCCTGTTTTGGATGATGTCAATCAGAATAACATGATTCAATCTGGTACGTACCTTACTGATATCCACAAAATTTTATTTTTGAGATCAATTTTTTGTCTACTCAAGTATTCATGGTGTCGAACTTGCCTTTCTTGAATAGCCCGTGAATAATCAGATTGTAGCAGACCACATCAGATGACGCACCTCTCACAAGCATTTCATCAAACATCTCAAGGGCTCTCTTGAGATCTCCCAACTTCATACACCCACCAATGACAGTGATGTAGGTGACACAATTAGGTTCAACCCCAGAGCTAGGTGCATTGTGATCAATCTGACCCCTTGAGATCAACCCACGAATTAGAATATTATAACTCTGTATATTGAGCCGCACAGTGGCGTTATTATAGAAGAACGAGTTCAGCTGTTTACAGGGATGGTTAACGTCAGAAGGTTGAACCGTTGGGTTGGAATCATAGTTCAAAAAATCGGAATCGGAATCGGAATCGGATTTTTGACCGCCGAGTCAGAATCGGATGAATCGGCCGGAATCGGAAGAATCGGATCGGTAACTCGGGTATTTTTGGCAGAAGCCTTGTTTTGTAGCAAAAAAATAGGAAAAAATTGATAAAAATAATTTGTAAAAAAACTATGTTAATTAAGACAATATTACACTCACATAATCCACTAATTATATAATGTATTACAAACATTACAAATAGAACACACTTTTATTGCCAGAAGCTATGCCGAGCTGGCTGGATCATCTCATCGTCCTCTGTATTAAAATACGAATGGGGGTATTGTTGTACAGAGCCAAAAAAATTAATTAATTAGACTAACAAATAAAATTTTCAACTAATTAAAATTTTAGTAAATTAATTAAATTAAATAAAGGTAAATTAATTAGATAGATGAATTAGTATATATAAATTTTTATTATTATTATATCAATTAAGGTTTTGCATGTTTTAGATTTAGAATTTAAATTTAACAAATGTAGATTTAATTTAGTAATCAAAATAACCAAACTATGTAAATATGTGATTAATCTAACAAAATGCTTATGAATTATTAATTTGGCAATTTAAATCAATAATAATCGAAGTACATAATTTTGTGACATATTAGAAGAAGAAAAGTGTTAATTAAAAGTTTAATAAGTTATATTTAATTTTATAAATTATCACGACTAATCTTTGAATGATTCGTAAAAATTTATAAGCACAAACCTCGCGTAATTAATCTAAATTAAACATCCTTTTGTTAATCGTTATATCCCATTCGACGTTCTGATTTATCTCAACCGTTCAAAATTGGTTTTGCATGGATCTTGACGCGGTCCTTTCCTTTTTATTCCCTCCCTCTCCCTTCCTTTGTCTCTCTGACGCTGGGGACCGCCCCTTTCTTTTTTCAGAACCATGTCCCTCTCTCTTTCTTTCGCGATTTGGAGAAAGCTAGGGCTCTCTCTCTCCCCCTCGCGGCCATGCGATTTGTGCCTTCCTCCGTTCGCGATTTGTGCCTTTCTCTCTCTCCTCCGTTCGCGATTTGGAGAAAGTCTCTCTCTTTCGCGATTTGTGCCTTCCTCTGTTCTTCCTAAGGAGAGGCGCCGGTCCAGGTTAGTCAGAATCGTCCATTTTTGTCTTAAATCGGCGAGACTCGGGTGAAACTCGGTTGACTCGGTCTAAAAATCAGCTAACTTGGCCGATTCCGTCACTGTTCATCCGATTTTTTCTGATAAAATCGCATAGACCCGAGAATCGGGTAAAATCGGCCCGGTCCCGTCCGATTCCGAGTTGAATCGGCCGATTTGACTCGGAATCGGCCGATTTTTTGAACTATGGTTGGAATGTTAGACGATTAGACTGTTTTATTTATGGGCTGGATGGATTGGGGATTTGGGCTCAGGTGATATGGCCTTTTATTAGTACGTTAGATTAAGGCCTTTAGCGTGATGCTAGTTGCTAGTCTATGCATGCTCTTGTACACAAACTCATCTAAGTGATGAACTGTTTTTAATGAATGATGGCTATGGCTTAGGGGTGTAAACAGAGCAGATTCGGAACGAATATGCTGATATCAAATCCGTATCTGCCTGTCAATGAGTGGATTCGAATACGAATATGGATAGTAAACAAATGTTAATATTGAAAACAAAATCCGCCTTAAATTGATACAGATACGGAGCGGATAATTCACGAATATGGATTCGAATAGGGATACGAAACAAATAATTGTCGGATAATTGAGTCATAAGAGTAATCCACTCAAATAATCTACATGTATAATATAATCAAAATATACTTTAATATTTAGTAATGCAAAAAAAGAAAAAAGAATAGAAAATAGAAGGTTGGGTCTCAAATTATAGCATTAGCTTAGTTGATGGTAGAATCAGAACCTTTTTTTAACGAAAAGCAAAAAAATGAAAAAGAACTTGCTCGGGTCCTAAGTTTTATTTAGTCCCACAACGGGTATTAAGTCCAAAATCTGGCCTTTATATAGAGGACCTCCTTCTAAAAGCTAAACTCACGTGATAGTTGGATTTTTGCTTTGCTTTAGAAGAGTAAAAAGTTAGTTTTGATAACGAAAAGTAAAAAGTAAAAACCGGATTCAAACTTAAATGGAGCGGAGAGGCATTGCGGGTCTGCTCAGATAATGGGGATCTGGATAACGGATATATATCCGCTCTGTCTAGAAGGTAGATAAATTTATCCGAATCCGGTAACGGTTCATTTTCTTAGAAAAAAAAATTCGAATTCAAATCCGGAAATTATCTGAATCCGCCTAAGATCCGGATTTGGAGCAGATTCAATCCGGATAATCCGGATCCGTTTACATCCCTACTACGGCTACTGGCTTACTGCAAAAAAAAAAAAAAATGGTAAAAGTAAAGAATGACCAAAACAAAAGAAGAACTGTCATGAACAGAGCAGCTCTCTGTTTTCTCCATGGTAACAATTTCAATTATCACTTTTTAGCTGTCCCATAATCCTTTGTGAACCCTGAACAAAGTTTGTTTAATTGAAAACCTTCCTTCACAATTTAATATTTCTTTACTCAAATTTATCACTTTATACAACCAAGAGTTAATACTCATGTGGTGATTCGATCTAACAAGTTTTAACACACGTCTATAATAAAAAATTCAGCAAAATTATGTTTCTAAGAAGTTATGATTATATACATTAAAAAGAATGCTTTCTCTATACTGCTTGTAATCCATCCTGTTTTATTTTTCCATTTTAAAGACAGATGTCAAAATATTTACCATCTTAAAGGCCAATTATATTTTTCAGTAACAAGCCCCTCACAGCAACTCTAAATTAATGAGGTTGAGGCAATCAGTGTCTAAATATTAAATGCAGAATTGAAATTTCTAACATTCGTTTCCAATTATTTTGCATTAATTTTGTCCTTATTGAGTTAATTTCTAGCTGGTCAAGCACATTCCCTCTGTTCAAACCATTCCCCTTCTTGCACGGTACATTGACATTGAATTCCTTACTCTCTCATGGTCTTATATATCTCTTTCGTTTTTTTCTGGTATTTGTTCGTTTCTTTTTTCCCTTTTTTGTTTATTTATATGCATGGTGATGGTCTATATATTGATACTTCTTCGCCTAGTTTTCAACCAAGCATCAATCCAAGTCCCTTAAAAAATGTTTTTTGTTTATAATCTATGGAAAGAATCGCTGAAATGTTTGTTTTTTCCAAATAAACTCATTCATGGAACAACATTTACCTTTTTATTATTACAAATAACGAAGGGTCCAAAATTTCTATTATTACTAAGAAGTTCTAAATAATAAATAAATCATGAACCAGGTTTTTGGGATCTTACAATACTAATTGCAAAAGGAAACTTTAAAGATTTGAAATTATTTATAACATATATATGAAATAGTTGAGTTCGCGTCTTAAGGACAAAATAGTTCTGGGGAACAATATCAAATATAAAGAAAAAAAAAAAAAGACTACTCCTTGCCTATACTATTTAGGAAGTTGATAACAGTATCCGCGTTACAGTACTCGCACTATATCCGCACCATAACTACCATAACTACCATAACTATCTGGAGAAACCACAAAAACTCCAGCATAGATTTTTTTTTTTCTAAAGTATTAATACATATGCAATGAAGTATTTATACCTATTTGGTGAACAATTTTTACGTAAATAATCGTCTTCCCAACCAAATCTTCCAAATGTACCTGCACCATAAATATCTGTGGGGGACCACTCAAACTATATGGGGGGCCATACACATTTTTAGAGGAGGATTTTTTTTCTCCGTTCAATCTCATCCATATTTATGACAATCTATGAGAAATTTTGCAAATTTAAAACCACAAACGTCTTCTACGTAATTTTTCTTTTACAAATGAGATCCATGATGACGTACTTACAAACTTATTGCCACACAAATATTTATACCTTGGTGTGCAAGTATTTATTCATATGCTTGCAAGTATTTTTTACATATGACACTAGATGATGTCTGAAAGTATTAATATCAAGTACTGCAAGTATATTTATACCTCTGCACTAAAGTATTTATACTTATGTGGTCAACTATTTTTGTTAGAGGAAGGTTGACGCGGGGACGATTGGGTAAGGTTGATGCAGTGATACGGGATTCTCACTACTTCATTAGACGAAGGTTTGACACGAGGATAATTGAGGGACTAGAAAAGACTTGATCATAACAAGTTACGAATCAAAGTATTAATATCTTATTTTTCAAATGTTAATATCTTATATTCCAAGTATTTATATCTATGAAAGTTAACGCGGGGACGAGTGTGGGGACTGAGAAAGAGGGACCATATAATTAGTGGAGACCATAGTACATAATTTCTCTATATAGAGTACGGGGATTTTGAGAATACAGGAGTGAGGATACTCAAATAATTATTCTACTATTTAAAGTTTTGATTTTTTTTTCTTAAAATATATAGTGGTTGCCCACAAATTTCATTTGAAATATACATTCAAAAATTGATAACACAAGGCAATACAAGTGGAAAACTTTTACAATAGACAGCCTCAATTGTTTTTAACTATTTTTAACTAGATGCCAAAAAAACACATCAACAAAATCAAGTTTCTGAACAGTTATACAAACCAACATCAGTAAAATAGCCAACTATTCAACTATTCATTTATCAATAAGAGGAATATATATGTCCATAAGATTATATCTGTCTATCTGCCTCTCTAACTAAATTATAAATTCGTTTATCCATAAGAGGAATATATCTGTCCATTTTCCACAAATCCTCAAGAGTTAAAAATATTTTGGATTGTCTCTCTTTTTGTAAAAATAACTCTCTCTCTCTCTCTTTCTCGTAATTTGTTTTTGATGTTTTGGTGTACAAATTATAAATTTCTCTCCAATCAAAATTTATTTGAATATATTAACTTTCCCAGGTGCTAAGAAATGTAGATCAATAATTTGAGTTCTGGCTTATATATTCATTGTTCATCGGATGTTATTACAACCATAATTAATAGATTGCCATTTTGCAACACTTTGGGAATTTTGTGGTACCTCAAGTCATTGAGATATATATTGAAGGGGTTCCATACAAAAGGAAAGAAAGTTATTTTTTATTATATATTCTAATTTGCTAAATGAAGATATTTCTTGCCAAACCTTATGAATTTTATATTCTCATATTTGTGTGAAATTTCATCATGAGGATCTACGGCATTTGTCTATAGTTTCTATGTGATGTTTTGCACTCACGAATTGCTACCTTGTGACTTTTGTAAAGAATATGTAAATAATTATAAAAATAAATAAAGGAACAGTCAATACTCAATACTTGACAGGAAAAGTCTTCTGTGGAAGTAACAGTCACATTTAATAAGGCAACAAAAACATTATTTTAATTACATCATGTTGATTAGTCTCTCCTCAATATTCATCACATATGTTTTCTTCCCAATTCCAATCACTCTACATCAGCTTCCCTTTCATTTCTCTATCACAATAAATATATCTTCTTCTCTAACAATGTCATTACTACATTCCCTTTAATTTGTCTTTCACAATTGATTGTGGACCCATTACTTATTCAATATATTCAAAATTTCTTCCTATGAGCATGTTTCTTTTTGTTTTTTATTTCCCTATGCAACTTTAAGAGAAAAATATGAAGATAAATTTAAATTTAAATTCAATGACTAGATCTACATTAGTTTCCTGATCTCTTCTTCTCGAACAATGTCATTACTACATTCCATTTCATTTCTCTTTCTTTCACAATAGATTGTGGACCCATTACATTATATTCAATTAAATATTCTTCCATACACATTTTTGGTGGTATATTATTTTTTTCCTATGAGCATATTTCCTTTTTTTTTATTTTCTACTTCAAGAAAAAGAATGGAAATAAATTTAAATTATGACTTTATCAAACAAGCAGATGCATTTTGTTGGAAACACAACCAGATCTTCCTTAGTTGTTCTTCTATAAAGGAAAAACTTGTAACTTTATGTGTTTGCTCTTGGGAACAATTTACTATAACAATTCTCTATTGGGAGGATTCTTAAAAACAGAGTTTCCAATTTCTCATCCAAAATTTAATAATTAATATTTATTGGAACCATAATTATTTAATTGATAATCTTAACATCTTTGAAAAAAGTTATTAAATCATTCGACTCACCAAGTAGCAATAAGTTCTTAGTTGTCCATTCAAAACAAGGGTCTGCTATCAAAGAAACAAAGAAAATATAAAGGTAAAGAAATTTGTGTGGTCATTAAGAAGTATTTGATATTATTGTTCCTTTTCATAGTCAATCTAAAAATCAGAGTTGATAGCAAGAGGTAAAGAAAAAAAGTTCCTATGGGTAATAAAAATAGAATTCTGCTAGTGGTAAAGAAATCTGAATTTATAGATTTGGTTTATTATTATTTTTTTAACTCTAACTGAATAGGTATTATGAGCTTTATTAAAATAGATAATATTATTATCTTGGAAGGGCATTTGCATAATTTTATTCTAAAGTGGCAAGTATAATATAGGTAGATATTTTGGTTTACTTAACTTTTCTTTTCAACTAATATTGATATAGTTACCAAGGTGTTTTCACAAACCACACCAAACAAACAGAAATAATGAATTATTTCCAGAAAAATCAATATAATTATGTTAAATGGTAAATAACCAAAGAAAGCAAACAATCTAAGACTCTTTAAGTTCATATCACAAATTACGGGTTGATATTACAAGAGAAATGGCCCTATTTTACCTCTCACCATTTATTCTTTTTTTTTTTTGTCAAGTCAACTTTTGCCTCTGTTCAGTTAATTTAGAATTTCTTAGTTTTTCTTTTTCTTTTTAGACCCATATGCATGGTCTTATAAATATGTATACATTTTTCAATCAAGTACCGCCCAAAATTGTCTTGCTTACACTTTCTCTCCTGCAATGGCACTTCTTGCACTTCTTTCCCTATCACTTCTTACGTTCTCCTTCTCCACCAAAAATACCACTCTAACACAAGCCCACTGCCTTCCTGACCATCTTCATGCCTTGATTCAACTCAAGCAAGGTTTCAACACCACTAAACTCAATTCATGGAATACAAGCACCGACTGTTGCATATGGGATGGCATCGCATGTGATGAGCAAACCGGTATGGTGACTGCACTTAACCTTAACGACTGGTCAATCTTGGGTGAAGTCAACCCGGCCTTGTTTAATCTTAGCTCTCTTCAATACCTCAACCTTGGTGGGAACCAGTTCAACAATCTTATCCTTCCACAAACCGGGTTTGAGCGACTAGATAATTTAACCTATCTCAACTTATCCAATTCTGGCTTTGCTGGTCAAGTTCCAATCGGCATTTCTGCCCTCACAAACCTCATCTCACTTGACTTATCAGAAATGTTCGAAACCAATGACTTTTCTCTTTATAACATCCCCAGTTCATTGTATATTCCTGGCACTGGCCTAAGAACCTTACTCAGCAACCTCACCAAGCTCCAAGTTCTTTGCTTGGATGGGGTTGACATTTCACTCAGTGGATCTGGGTGGGGCAATGCAGTCTTTCAAGTTGGCCCAACTCTTCAGGAGCTATCCATGGCTAATTGTGGATTAAGAGAAAATATCCGGGAAGAAATATTCCACCTTACAAATCTAACAAAACTTGATTTATCAGGTAACTCAATGTTGTCAGGTCAACTACCAGAATTCAAGAAGCAAAGCATTTTGCAATATATGTCTCTTACATTTACAAATTTTAGTGGTCCAATTCCAGATTCAATTGGAAATCTCCAATATTTATTGGGATTGGATCTTTCCTGGAGTAGATTTTATGGAAAAGTTCCGCTATCAATAACAAACCTTACAAGACTCGAATGTTTGCACTTAGGGCTAAACAGATTGACAGGTACGATACCCATGTCTTTGTTTTCTCACCCTTCTTTGAAATCATTGTATCTGTATGATAACCAATTGTCAGGATATTTACCAGAGTTCTCAAATGGATCATCAATTTTGGAACGTATATTCCTTCAATATAACAATCTTCAAGGACAGTTGTCAATTTCCAGATTCATCAAGCACAATAAGAACCTTGACTATCTTGATCTCTCAAACAACAAATTCTCAATTATAGAAGGAAACAATCAGAGCGAGTCATTCTATGCTTCATTTCCACAAATAAGGGTTCTATATCTGAAATCGTGCAATTTAACACGGTTTCCTTATTTTCTGAGTTATCAAACAAATATTCAGTACTTAGACCTCTCAAATAATAGTCTCACAGGAGAGATTCCTCTTTCCATTTGTAATTTAACATTGCCAACAGTACTTGATCTTTCATATAACAATTTAACCGGTACAATTCCACCTTGCCTCCTAGAAGATGCTGAATTGAAAGTGCTTAACCTGAAAAGTAACAAATTAAGTGGGCCTTTGCCAAGGAATATTAGTCAACCATGTGGACTTCAAGCAATAAATCTGAATGGAAATTTAATTAATGGAAGTTTACCCAAATTACTGATGTATTGTAAAGCTCTCGAGGTCTTAGACCTTGGAAATAATCGGATAGTGAACAGATTTCCCTATTGGCTGGGGAATCTTGAAAATTTGGGAGTTCTTGTCTTAAGATCGAATATGTTTCACGGAAAAATTTCGGACGTGGCAATCAAATCAAAAGGAAATTGTTCCATTTTTCCCATGCTAAAAGTTCTGGATATTTCTTCAAATCATTTTAGTGGTACCCTGCCTAAAAATATTTTTGTGAATCTGAAGGCTATGATGGTTGTATCAAATACAAGTTCCCTAAAATATAATTTTAAGATGAATGTAAGATATATTCCGTATGTAGCTTCAGTCAAATACAAAGGGCTGAGTTTTGATCTATTATCCTCACATGGCATATTCATGTACATTGATCTGTCAAATAATGAATTTTGGGGAAGAATACCCGAAGAGATCGGGCAACTCAAGTCAGTTGATGTGCTTAACCTATCACATAATGCCCTGACTGGTCCAATTCCACAAAAAATTGCTAATATACAGCAACTTCAATTACTGGATCTCTCCTCCAACCAGCTTTCCGGACACATCCCTCAAGAACTCACTTCTCTCACTTTTCTTTCTGCACTAAATCTCTCATACAACAATTTAGTTGGAGAAATACCCGAAGCCCGTCAGTTCTCAACCTTTTTGAATGATTCTTACTTGGGTAATCCCGGATTGTGTGGTAGTCCTTTAACAATGCAATGTGCAACAGCTCCTTCAAATCATGGGATTTATAAAGGTTTGCCTTCAAAATCTTCTGCTGATATAACTGGGCTCTCCATTTCTATTGGATTGGGGTTAGGTGTGGGATTTGTCTCAGTAATTTGGGCTACGATATCATGGGAGAATGGAAGAAAGTGGTTTAATTTCTTTATAGATAGGTTTTACTTTCGACATTTTCACTGATGGATATATGTAATATCTTTGTAATAGTAAATACGTACAAATAAATCACTATGTATTTTCATGAGTAAGTGTTTGTTTATTAAATACCTTTTTTTTAAACACAGGTCCCAAAATGTATGGTAGGAAGTCTTTGTATGATTGTTTGTTAACAAAGGTATCAATGTGTTCAATTTGGTCTAATTGTACCATATACTGAACATAACCTTTCTTGAAACAATCTTAGGATTTGGATTGATATGAATAAAACCTCAGAAGAAAGGTCGGAAAAATCAGTTCTCCTTTTTCTGATAAAAAAACCATTTGTTGCAATGCTGCTTACTAATGTCTTCTAAAATTTACGTGGTTGGGCTCATTATTTTTATGGCTTGGTTCCTTCAAAGAAAAAGCATCTTGTCCAAAATATTCGCACAAATTTTTGCAAAGCAATCTCTTGAAAATTTATTTTTCCCAAAAGCTACCAAGTGCATGCAATATTTTAAAGAACTGTCATACAACAGCTTACAAAGTATTGGAGAGTGCAGCTCCAACTAATAATTAGTGCTAATTTGCCCTTATGCTGATTGCCCTTTTGCTCGAGGCAATGTGTTGTACCTTTATCTAATTATCTTTTGTTAAGATTCAAGTAATTAAGTTGGAATACTGAGTTAAAGTTAAGTTGGAGGCATTATGCAATGTACTGCCATGTCATACATGATGGCAATTAAGTTGGAAATCTGACATTTTTACTTTTTGTTCAGTTTTACTTATTTTTCGTTTCAGTTTTATTTTCTTGTACAATTGCAAATACTTGGTGGCAGTTCTCTGCACTTCTGAACTCGATGTGCAAATTATGGTGTGATACGAAGAAGATATGCTCATTTAACAGTGGTATTATACTCTTTTTTTATATAATTTTATTACTTTCATAATTATATATTAGATTTATATCTGCCTATATCATATTGTACATAGCCAGTCCTAAACCCGGAAATTCAAGGGATAAGAGAAGTTATGGCGCATGTGCCCTTTTCATATATTATTTTATTTGTTTTAGTTTATTGCAATCGGTTATATCCTATTTATTCAAATAGGAGGATAGTTGAAAAGGGTTGTTATTTAGTATTAAACCATGATGTAAAGTAGTGGTTTTATCATTAATATATATATATTGGCAGCTGTTTAATCAACTGTGTATTAATTTCAACTTGTGAGTTTTGTGTTTAAAGTGGTACACTGAATTTATTGTTTACAGTTTATTAATCTCAGCTTGTGCGTTGTGAATGTCTTGTTTTAAAACAATCACAACTAAACAACGGTTTCTTCGGTTTTAATCAGTTGCTATATTTACATTGGTCGGTTCGGTTCTATTTTTGAAAACCGAATAAAACTTTGGTTTGCCTATTTTATTTCGGTTTTAACCGAACCAAACCAAACCAAACCGAACCAAATAAAAAGTATATTATCTACCTTGCGGCAAGATTCAAGTATGAAAGTAAAGATGACATGTGTGCATGAACTTTTTGGGTTCATGCTTGTTTCACCAACTTTCCTGTTTGCAAGGCCGTGTGTGCATCAATGAGAAAAGCAAAACAAATGAGGCAACAGATCACTGATTTTGTGATGGATTGTGTGATGCGTCAGACTTGTCTTTCTTGAATAGCCCGTGAATAAGCAGATTGTAGCAGACGATATCAGGTGACACACCTCTCTCAAGCATTTCATCAAACATCTCAAGAACTCTCTTGAGATCTCCCAACTTCATACTACCACCAATGACGGTGATGTAGGTGACACAATTAGGTTCAAGCCCAGATCGAGCTAGGTGCATTGTGCATTGTGCATTGTTTTTTTTTTTTTTATGGGCTGGATGGATTGGGGATTTGGGGGACACAAGATGTGAATCTGATAATCTCTCGCTTGTTTGGGCTCAGGTGATATGGGCTGTGTTTTAAATGAATGATGCCTACGGGCTTACTGCCAAAATAAAATGGCAACTATATACAATCAAGGGAAATCATTCAGAGGACGTCGATAGGATACAGTAGGCCTTCTTACTACCGTCCGATCTACAACCTCCAAAATAATACATCTTCATTCCGTCCTTTCCAAGCCTGTACACCCCTAATTGAAGAGTATCCCAGAAATATTCTTTTCACCGCACCAAGTGTTCCCACACTCTCAGGTCAAACTTTCTTTTTTTTTTCGTCTCTTGCCAATTATTCACGTATCCGGTTTCTCTAAAGTACCTCAAACTATGATAATAGATCTGAGTCATCCGATTAGAATACTGACTAATCTGGTTCGAAGTAAAATACAATGGATCGCTTTTATATGGTGTTGAGCAAATTGGACGGTCCGGATTTAATGTACACAAAAACAACACTGACATTTGGGAAACATATCCGACCCCACTTGTCAGTTAATACGTGTAAACAATGTTGTGTTTTTTGGGGCCATATCTTTTGCAGTAATTCAAAATTTGAGTAATAATCAATACCGTCTGATTAGAATTCAAGCCATAAATATTCGTGCCAGAGCAGATTGGACGTTCCAAAACTAAACTGAAAATTTCTATTAACTCAGGTAATATGAAATAGTGTTTTCAGAAATCATCTTTCACTAATTCTCTCTCTCTCTCTCGCTATCGACAAATGCCAAACAAATCGCGCCACGTTATTTCTTCCCATAATACCCCTCAAACAATGAACACCTCTCCTCGCTCGCGCTACCATGGCCAGAGCAACTCTCGCCTATTTTAATATGAAGATCATGTTAGAAAGTTCGAATCGACTATTTGAACTTTGAAGATGAAGATATGAGCGGAAAGTAGAACATCATTTTTAATTCCCAAAGTAAGTTAGTCCATCTATATATATATAGAGAGAGAGAGAGAGATAGGCTAATATGCTTTTAGTAGCATATGGGCTGATATTCTTTCAACTCAAAATTAGATTTTCAAAGTCCAAACGGTCGATCCGAACCGTTCAAGTTGATTTACATATTGAAATATGCTTGGAGATCAAATTTTACATTTTTTTGAATTTTTTTACTATTTATTAAGCCACTTTGAAAATTGCTGATCACATGGTCCAGAATTTGGTTGCACTGTTTTTACTGTTCACCCGGATCAGCAATTTTCATAGTGGCTTAATAAATAGTAAAAAAATTCCAAAAAATGTAAAATTTGATCTCCAAGCATATTTCAATATGTAGATCAACTTGAACGGTTCGGATCGACCGTTTGGACTTTGAATCTGATTTTGAGTTGGAAGCATATCGGCCCATATGCTACTAAAAGCATATTAGCCTATCTCTATATATATATATATATATATATATATTGTACGGCTAACGCGCTTCCTCTAGTATATCAACAATATGCTTTCAGCCTCCAAAATCTATCGAATCGGCATCAAATGACAAATCCAAACCTTTCAAACCAATGGCCTTAACGAGAGCTTCATTTCCATATAAAAAATTTAATTTTCGAATTTATTTGCCATCAAGTCAAGCGGTTAAAATATGAAGGATTTTGTGCGCATTTTAATGCCATATTTTGCTCATTTTTTGACCACTTGACTTGATAGTAAATAAATTTGAAAATTAATTTTTTTTAATATGGAAATGAAGCTCTCCGTAAGGAGATTGGTTTGAACGGTTTGGATTTGTCATTTGAAGCCTATTCGATAGATTTTGGAGGCCGGAAACATATTGTTGATATACTAAAGGAAGTGCGTTAGCCGTACTCATATATATATATATATGAGTAGAACTAGGGTACTCTTAAGCTCACCAAGTCTCTTTGTGAGCTTAACTCAAAAATCCATCATATTGGTTTCAAGCGACACATCCAAACCGTTGAAACCGATCTACTTCATGAGTGATGAGCGTACATGTCAAATTTATAAATTTTCAAACTAATATAAAGTTAAGCAGTCAAAAAATGATGAAAAATGAACACATTAAAAATGAATACATTAAAATTAACTTATAAACTATCTTTTTTTAAACCGTTATCCTATAGAGTAATTGATAAATATTAAATTATGAATGATAATTACAGCGTGTCCTGCCATTGGTTTTAGTTAAGAATGATAAATATTAAATTACTGAAAAGGCAAGAAAGGCGGACTTTAATTAAGAGCATCTTCAGCCAGTGTGTCCTGCCATTGCTTTTAGTTATTTATTATTTCTTGAAAAGAACTTGTTTAGTTTATTAAGATTCGTTCTCATCCAACCCTGTTAATTATTAATTACAATGCCCTACTCGATGCATTGACCAAAAAGAGAAAAACAAGTAATTAATTAATTTAATATTGATAACTTGTAGTTTATCAAGAAATGTCACGTTAGTCTGTGGAGCACAATACGGACCGCTGTTCCCCACCTCAGTTGAATTCACATCCTCTGAGATATCTCAAACTTTGAGTTGATATGTGGAAAATCCGAATTGTTTAAATTCATTCTGCATGAATCTCAGAGCATAATAATACTGGCCCTCTGCATTTCGAATAGCCACAGAAAAAGAATTGACCCGGTTTTTGACAAACTGAAAATTTAAAATATCTCAGAGGATACTGAGTAATAGTAATCATGCATGTTACTGCCCGGAGAACTCACATTTTAAATCCTATATGTATTCTACTCGTTAACTAATTGAGTTAAGAATCAATGTTTGATACAGTGACAAAGGTAACATTGTCCTTCATAATATAAGAGGTTGCAGGTGTGAAATCTGAATAGAGGTCTTTTATAAATAGTAAATAATTAGATAGTTTTACCTCCAATCTTTACTTAAATAATAATAATACTATATCTAACAATATTCTGATATAACATTCTATTAACAGTGTAAAGAGGGAAATAAGAGGAGGAATATTCAATCATGGCATAAAGGATCTTATAGATTTTGACAATCTATATGATCGAATCTCACTATTTCCTCATAAACAAAGACAAATTCAATTGTCAAATCTAAAAAGTCTACTATTTTTTTTTTAGAGGAGATGAAAGTTTAATTATTTTATACAATTTGAGAAATACCAAGGTTGAGCATAATAATAATAATAAAATTATTAACTGATTCAATCAAATAATTTTGTATCTAAACTACATTTATTTAGACAAAAATCAATTATACTAAATATATAAATATGCATTATAACTTAATTATACAAATTATTATAAAAATGAGTAATTAATTATACAAACCAATTTGTTTAGTGCAGTCAATTGGTTTTACGATTTCCGTTCTAACACAAGTTCATGTAAACGCAAGTTCCCTTTTCCCCTCTTACCTAACATTCAAACACTCACATGCAAATAATTGAACAAGTGTCTCCACTTGTAGCTAAGGAGGACAAGAATTAATTATAAATTTGATCAAACACTCACATGCAGTTGTTTGTTGCTGAATCAGCATCATATATATATATTCCTCCTTTTTGCTACTTGTTTCTTTTTTATGTCAATCTAAAAATCAAAGTCGTGTTATGGGTAATAAAAAACAAATTCTACAAGACCTTTTCGCTTTCTTAAGCAGTCAATGTCGTCCGTGTTCCATTAAAGTTTTGCTTTCTTGGTTTTTTTTTTTTAATTCATATTCATGGTTATATATATCGATATACATATTAAAGAACCACTCCAAATTGCCTTGCGTCCTCTTCTTTTTCACTCCTGCAATGGCACATGTTGCACTTGTTTCCATAGTCATTGTTCTCTTCTCCTTCTCCGTCAAAACCACCACTCTAACACAAGCCAAATGCATGCCTGACCAACGTCATGCCTTGATTCAACTCAAGCAAGATTTCAACACCACTGAACTCCATTCATGGAATGCAAGCACCGACTGTTGCATATGGGATGGCATCACATGCGATAAGCAAACCGGTATGGTGACTGCACTAAACCTTACCGACCAGTCCATCTCGGGTAAACTGAACCCGGCTTTGTTCAATCTCAGCTCTCTTCAGCACCTTGACCTTTCTTGGAACAACTTCTATAATATTTCCCTTCCACAAACCGGGTTTGATCGACTTGGCAATTTAACACATCTCGACTTATCCCATTCTGGATTTGCCGGTCAAGTTCCGATCAGCATTTCTTCCCTCAAAAACCTTATCTCACTTGACTTATCATACTCTCAGTTGTATCTTCATGACACAGGCCTAAAAATCTTACTCAGTAACCTCACCAAACTCCAAGTTCTTCGCATGGATAGGGTTGACATTTCACTAAATGGATCTGAGTGGGGCAACGCAATTTTTCAAGTTGGCCCAACTCTTCAAGAGCTATCCATGTCAGATTGTGGATTAAGAGGTAACTTTCCGGATGAAATATTTCACCTTACAAATCTTACAAAACTTGATTTATCTTTCAATTCAATGTTGTCAGGTCCATTAGATTCAATTGGAAATCTCCAATATTTATTGGAATTGAGTCTTGACGGCTGTAACTTCTATGGAGAAGTTCCGCCTTCAATAACAAACCTTACAAGACTCCAAAAATTGAATTTAGGGTCAAACAAATTGACAGGTGCGATACCCATGTCATTGTTTTCACACCATTCTTTGGAAGACCTTGATCTATCAGATAACCAATTTTCAGGATATCTACCTGAGTTCTCAAATGGATCATCAATTTTGGAAATTATTTACATTGAGAACAACATTCTTGAAGGAAAGTTGCCAATTTCCATATTCAAATCCCCCAAGCTCACTCATTTAAATCTTGCATCAAATAACTTCAATGGTACATTGAATTTAGACATCATCAAGCACATTGAGAAGCTTGAATATCTGGATCTCTCAAACAACAAGTTGTCAATTATAGAAGACAAAAACCATAACCAGTCATTCTATGTATCATTTCCAAAAATAAAACTTCTGAGGTTGGCATCGTGCAATTTAACAAGGTTTCCTTCTTTTCTAAGTTACCAAACAAATATTGACATCTTAGACCTCTCAAATAATAGTCTCACAGGAGAGATTCCCCTTTCCATTTGTAATATGTCATTGCTAATGGATATTGATCTTTCACATAACAATTTAACTGGTACAGTTCCACCATGCCTTCTAGAAGATGCTTCATTGAATGGTCTTAACCTCAAAAGTAACAAATTAAGTGGGCCATTGCCACAAAATATTAGTCAACCATGTGGACTTCAAGCAATAAATCTGAACGGAAATTTTATTAATGGAAGTTTGCCCAAATTACTAATGTATTGTAATGCTCTCGAGATCTTAGACGTGGGAAACAATCGGATAGTGAACAGATTTCCCTATTGGCTGGGAAATCTTGAAAATTTGAGAGTTCTTGTCTTAAGATCGAATATGTTTTATGGACAAATTTCAGACGTGAAAATCAAAACAAAAGGAAATTATTCCTTTTTCCGCATGCTAAAAATTCTTGACCTTTCTTCTAATCATTTCAGTGGTACATTGCCAAAAAACCTTTTTGTGAATCTGAAGGCTATGATGGGTGTATCAAATACAAGTTCTCCAGATTTGTATTTTGAGTTTGATCTAAGTTTCACTCCATATGTAGCTTCAGTCTCGTACAAAGGGCTATGTTTCGATCTGATGGACAAAATTGGCATATTCAGTTACATTGATCTGTCAAATAATGAATTTTGGGGGACAATACCCGAAGAGATAGGGCAACTCAAGGCACTTGATGTTCTTAACCTTTCACATAATACTCTAACTGGTTCAATTCCACTGGAATTTGCTAATTTACAGCAACTTCAAATACTGGATCTCTCCTCCAACCAACTTTCCGGACACATCCCTCAAGAACTCACCTCTCTCACTTTTATTTCTGCACTAAATCTCTCATACAACAATTTAGTTGGAGAAATACCCGAAGCCCATCAGTTCTCAACCTTTTTGAATGATTCTTACTTGGGTAACCCCGGATTGTGTGGTAGACCTTTAACGATGCAATGTGCAACAGCTCCTTCAAATCATGGGATTTATAAAGGTTTGCCTTCAAAATCTTCTGCTGATATAATTGGGCTCTCCGTTTCTATTGGATTGGGGTTAGGTGTTGGATTTGTCTCAGTAATTTGGGCTACGATATCATGGGAGAATGGAAGAAAGTGGTTTAATTTGAATATAGATAGGTTTTACTTTCGATATTTTCACTGATGGATATATGTAAGATCTTTGTAATAATAAACGGGTATAAATCGCCATGTATTTTCATGGGCGTGTGTTTGTCTATTAAATAACTTTTTTTATACAGATAGGTCACAAAATGTCTACGAGATGCTCATGAATTCTGCCTTTGTAAAGGCAGCTCCTCATATAAAAAAAAGGTAATCAATGTCTTGAAACAATCTTGGCATTTAGATTGTTATGAATAAAACCTCTAAAGAAAGGTCAGAAAAATCTGTTCTCTTTATTTATGATAAAAGAGCCATATATATATATATAGATGAGCTAACTTGCTTTGGAAATTAAAGATGGTGTTTTATTTTGCGCTCATATCTTCATTTTCAAAGTTCAAATAGTCGATTCGAACTTTCCAACATGCACTAGTGGAAAATCGCCTATCAGGAACGGTCAAAAATTGCCTATCAGGAACGGAAAGGGGGGGATACTGACCCAGGGGTTACTGATAGTATCACTAATCTGTATCGATCAAAGAGTCGATACAGATTCAACAATCAGGAACAGCTGTTAGTATAGCTGATACTAATAGTAAGAATCAGGAACGAACAATTTAAATAGCCGATACTAATAGCCGTGAATCAGGAACGACTATTTATCAAAGAACTGATACTAATAGTAAGAATCAGGAACGGTTGTTTAAACAACCGTCCCTATTTGTCTTTTTTTTTTGGTCAATAATTAATATGCCACAATCACAAGTTAAACTAATGCCGGACAGTTTAAATCACCACACAAGTTAATTGCCATAAAAAATTATCCAAATTACATGTCATATATCCACAAAACACACAAAAGACACCAAATTATCCAAGTTAATTGCCATCAAAAATCTATTTACTTGACTTAAATAAAAAATGCTTCTCTTTTTGCAACCTATAACAAATATAAAGGACAGTACCACCCGAGAAGAGATGACATTCAATTGACGAGGCCTATTCAAATGTTTCCTTTTTTCCATGCCTTGATAAATAATACTATATTGGAAGCGTTATTCAGGTATCAGTTGTTTGGTAACGATTTTTGTAAGAACAGTATGATTTTGTAATGAAATATTGACAGACTCCTCCCAACTGCTATACCTTCCTGAATATTGACAGCATTACTGTTACCAATTACCATTTTATTAAAAAAAAAATGTTTTACATATTCAAGGAGTATAATATAAAATGATTCAGAAAAAAAAAGGTTCTTACTGCTAAAGCTAAGAATCCAAATAGCACACCGACTTTTAAAGCAACGCTTAAATGTTTGCCTTGAAATGTTAAATGCCCTATAGAAATTGGGTTTTAGCCCTTTCTTCAACTCACCAACCTGTCAAACAATAAATTTAAATTTATGATAAATTTTAATTAATGTAATTAGGTCATACTAAAATAACACCAACTGGTAAAATGCAGCATGCAATTCACATGCAGTAGCCCAATGAATAGCACTCAGCAAGAAATCCAAACCAGGGGCGTTCTACGAACAAATTTGATCTAGGGTTTACAATTCGGGCTCTCTAAGGGTTCAAAAATGTAAAAATCTGAACTAAATTTCCAGATTTTGTTCGAAATTGACACAATTTAGGTCAAAACCAAAGTTAAGGGGCTCAGCCACAATTATGGAGAGAAAGAGATAGATAGATAGATACCAGTAATCGTGCAGAGAAGATAGGAATACGTGCGAGAGAGAGAGACAAAAACAGAAACAGATCTGGTCTCGGTGATCTGACCTCTCTCGCAGATAAAAGAGAGGATGAGAAAGGGATCGGGAGAACTAGAGACTCAGTCCGGTGAGGTGCCTCGCCGTGCCTTGCCTTGCATTGCCTGGTGACCTCTTCGTCGGAGAAAGAGGAGGAGAGCGGGTTCGAGAGGAGAGGAGAGAGACGGGAAAACCTAGCGCGACTTAGAAATTTGAGAGACGAAATAAATTTGAATCCTAGCGCGCGGTATTAAAAAATACTTTCAAGGTCAGCTCCTAATAGGCTGTTCCTAATAATGCTACATCAAGAACGGTTGTTAAGAAACCACTGATCCTGTTTGTTCTGAACAATTAGGAACGGCTCTTTATTAATGACCGTTCCTGATAAGTTACTATCAAGAACAATCGATTATAAACAGCCGTTCCTGATAGTCCAGGACTATCCAGAGCGGTCGTTAATAAATAGCCGTTCCTGATAGTAACTTATCAGGAACGGTCGTTTATAAACGACCGTTCTTGATATGTTATGGACTATCAAGAACGGTTCTTTAAAGACGACCGATCCTGATACCTACTTTCAAGGTCGGCTAAACTATTTGTCCGATCCTAAAAGTATTAGTATCACGATTTTGTCATATCCGATCCTGATGGGGCGATACTATTTGTACATTTTCTACTAGTAATATGTTCTTCATATTAAAATATGCTTGGAGGCCAAATTTTACATTTTGTGAAAAAATTACTATTTTTTCAGAATTTTTGAAAATCACAACTTTTCATTAAATAAAATAATAATAAAAAATTCAGCAAAGTGATGATTTTCAAAAATTCTGAAAAAATAGTAAAAAATTTCCAAAAATTGTAAAATTTGGTCTCCAATCACATTTTAATACGAAGAATATGTTGAAAGGTTCGAATCAACTATTTGAACTTTGAAAATGAAGATATGAGTGCAAAGTTTTTAATTCCCAAAACAAGTTAGCCCATTTATATATATATAGAGAGAGAGAGAGAGAGAGAGCAAAGCTAGGGTGTGATGTGCTCACCAAGAGAGATTAGTGAGCACAACTCCAAAAGTATATCGGATCGACTTCAAACGACGAATTCAAACCATTGAAATTCATGTACTTCATAAGTGATGCACGTACATCCAAAATTTTGAAAGTTTCGAATTCATTTGCTACAAGGTCAAGCGGTCAAAAAAATGAATCTTTTATAAGTTATTTTATAATTTGTTTTATATATTTATTTTTCATCATTTCTTTGACCGTTTGACCTTGTAGCAAATAAATTCGAAACTTTTAAAATTTTGCATGTACATGCATCACTCATGAAGTACATGGATTTCAACAGTTTGAATTCGTCGTTTGAAGCTGATCCGATATACTTTTAAAGTTGTGCTCACCAATTCCTCTTGGTGAGCACATCACACCCTAGCTTTGCTCTATACATACACACACACACACACACACACACTAGTATTGTGCCCGTGCGTTGCAACTGGGACATATTATAAGAGAATTTTTTTCATATAAAATGACATATTTTCATAAAATAAAGACCGATAAAAAAAATAATTATTCAACAAATCCTACATGTCAATAATTACAAAACTCTTAACATAAATACATTAATTGCAGGATTCCTTGCAAATTAAGCCACAGTTTACTTAAGATGAAAAAGTGCGTAGCTTTTCTTCCATTTGCAAAGAACATAATCACAACTGTGTGTCAATTCAATATATCTTAAAGGTGTTGATTATTACTACAATTTATTTTGTTTCATTTCAAGAGTACCACAGGTCAATAAATCACAAGTCTCAAGCTTCTGTACAGCATATATTACATCTCCTTGTATATCTTTTGCATTCATTCTTTGTGATTTGTTTGATGTGTGTTTGCTGTATGTGATTCGATCTTCCATAATTTGGAGCTCAGCTACGTCGTTAAAGACGATTTTCCAGGCCTAAAAATGCTGTTTAAGCCCTCAAAATGGCTGTTTTAGATTTTTTGACCCTTAAAAATTTCGGTTTCCCTCAATTCCATATCTGAAAATTTATTAATTGCTATAATTACTATAATTACTATATGTTATGAGTAATTATTAATTGTGAGTAATGGTAAGTGATTGTAGTTTATGTTATAATAATTATAATTGCTATAATTACTATAATTACTATATATTGTGCTATATTTAGCCTAATTATTAGATTTTAGATATTATTTAAAATTGGTATTAACACCAATTAAAGGGTATAATACTAAATTCCGAATTTGATCACAATTAATGCTAATTCTGGCATAAAATTATTTAGTATTTTCTAAATAAATTATTGAAGCATTTCTTAACGGAAATCATTGTAGAAATTGCTAAAGTTTTACTAAAACCTAATATTTATTTTTGATGAATATAGTTAACATATGAAAATTAGTTTATTCTAAAACTCCCATTAGTTACTATATTCTATTTAGGACGAGTAGTCATTTTAGGATACGTCATAGAATAGGTTTTAGGCATAGTTTTAGGATCTATTTAAAGGCAATTAGGATTTACATGTGTCATTTTGTACAAGTTGAGCACTGATTGTTCGCAAACGGACCTCTCTGTGCGAGACAAGTGCAGGGTGACACATGACAAGTTTAAAATGACGTGCTAGAAATGGATGTGAGTGTTAGCTTTCCCAAAGGAGGGTTAGCGCTTGCTGAAATTGTTTAGTGCATAAGGGTAGTGTATAAAAATAAGTTGCAACACACATGGACTAACGATGTCTAGAAAAGCATCGGGGGCTTGGAGCATAAGCGATCCGTCTGTGATCCTCCTCCCCCCGTTGACTGGCCTGGTCGTTAGTTCATGAATATGTTAATTTGACCCAAAGGTTGATTGACAAAAAGGTTACATGTTTGTACTTTATTCACTACACCAGAGTGCCTGAAGGTAATGATTGCACCCAAAGGTGTTTCATTAGTGAATGGTGCTTTGTCTAAAGATTTAATGGAGCAAACAGTATTACACAGGCCTTTAGATAGATTTTAGAATTATGATTAAGGATCAAATCGTGACGCATCGTATCTAAATTATTCCTTTGTTCTTCAATTTTCAGATCTAAACATAATGTCAAATCTAAGTCAGATTCAGCCCCTCATGGGGAACAATTTCAAACAGTGGGAGGAAAAGCTGAAATTAGTCTTAGGGATCATGCAATTGGACACTGCACTAAGATTTGATCGCCCCAAGCCTCTTGAAGTGGGTGAGGAAACTCCCCAAGAGAAGGCTGACATTACTAAATGGGAGCATTCAGATCGCATGTGCATAATGGTGATGAAGCAAACGATCCATGAGACTTTTCGAGGCATCATACCTGATACAGAGACAGGCGCTATTAAATACCTTAAGGCCCTTGAAGAGAAATTCACAAAGAGTAAAAAGACTGAAGTTAGTACACTTTTTGTGAAGTTGGCAACAATAAAATACAAGGGAAAAGAAGGGGTTAGAGAGCATGTTATTGAGATGACAAGACTACAACGTGCCTTGAAAGGGCATAATTATGACATCTCTGATGAGGTTCTCATTGAGTTCATTTTTCTGTCTCTCCCGTCTAACTTTAGTCAATTCAAGATGACTTATAATTGTCAAAGAGAGACGTGGACACTACCTGAGTTTGAGGCTCAGTTGGTGCAGGAGGAAGAGAGACAGAAAATGACTAAGGGAGAAAGTGCTCATGTAGTAACATCTAATCCTAAGGGTAAAGGCAAGAAGCGCAAGTTTACTGCCAAGGAAAAGGATCCTGCCAAGGTAGCTGCAAACAATGTCGCGCAAAAAAGCAAGAAGGAAGATACTTCTGCGAAAGCAGAAGAAAAGAACTGTTTTTTCTGCAAAGCGCCAGGACATACAAAGAAATTCTGCACCAACTATCATGCATGGTTGGCAAAGAAAGGTATGTCTCTTGCTTTAGTTTGTTCTGAAGTTAATTTAAGTTATATATCTAGATATATTTGGTAGATAGATTCAGGTGCAACAACTAAAATCAGTATGTCGATGCAGGGTTGCCTAAGCCATCGCAAGCCAAGTGAGGCGGAGCGCTACGTTTACGTAGGAAATGGCAACAAAGTAGAAGTGGAAAGCATAGGAAAATTTAGATTATTATGTAAGACAGGATTTTATTTAAGTTTTCATGCTTTAGTGGTTCCATCTTTCAGAAGGAACCTAATTTCTGTATCTTATTTGGACAAAAATGGTTATGTATGTTCGTTTGGTAATGGAAATTTCAGTTTGTGTCAAGATTCTAAGCTTCTTGCTTCTGGTATCCTGTCTTCTTATGATAATCTTTATTTTCTAGATATAGACACTTCACATTCAGAGGCACTGCATATAGATAATAGAAAACGTAAATTAACTTGCGAGAAATCTGCAACATTATGGCACAAGCGATTAGGACATATCTCTATGAAAAGGATAGAACGTCTTGTGTCTAATGATATTCTCCAACCTTTAGATTTTACAAACTTAAGTGATTGTGTAAATTGTATAAAAGGAAAACAAACTAATAAACGTAAGTATGATGCAAAAAGATGTAATGATGTCTTAGAATTGATTCATACGGATATCTGTGGTCCTTTTCCAAAGGCTACAAGAAATGGTCACCGTTACTTTATCACATTCATAGATGATTATTCAAGATATGGTCATATTTACTTAATAAAAGAAAAGGCGGAAGCATTAGACGTGTTCATAAAGTTCAAAACGGAAGTTGAGTTACAACTTAACAAACGTATAAAGTCCATTCGTTCTGATCGTGGTGGTGAATACTACGGTCGTTATGATGGATCAGGAGAACAGCGTCAAGGTCCCTTTGCAAAATACTTAGAGGAATGCGGAATTGTGCCTCAGTATACGTTGCCAGGTTCGCCTGCAATGAATGGTGTTGCTGAGCGACGAAATCGCACCCTTAAAGACATGGTGAGAAGTATGATTGCTCGTACAACTCTACCTGAGAATTTGTGGGGAGAAGCCTTAAAGACTGCAGCATACATACTTAATAGAGTGCCTACTAAAGCAGCTAACAAGACCCCTTACGAGTTATGGGTTGGGCGCAAGCCTAGCTTGAATCATTTGAAAGTTTGGGGATGTCCATGTGAAGCTAGGCCTTATAAGCCAAGTGAAAAGAAACTGGACGAAAAGACCGTTAGTTGTTACTTTATAGGCTATTCTGAACGATCTAGGGGGTATAAATTCTATAATCCAACAGAACATATAATTTTCGAGTCAGGAAGTGCGAAATTTTTTGAGGATAATGAGTTTGTGGGGGGAGATATGACAAAAGATAGTATTTTTGAAGAAGAAGAGACGAATGAGAATGAGACTATGGACCAAAGTCCTGGTTTTATTCAAATTCCGATTACGATTAGAAATACATCTTTTGACAATGTGCAAACGACATCATCCCAAACAACCCAGTTAGAAACTCAACATGGAATAGAGAACACAAATGGACCTGAATCAAACCCAAACCCTGACATTGCCATGACCAATGTTGATGGCCTAGGGCCTGTGGGAGATTCAGAAGTTGGTAATGATGTTCCTCAACTGTTGAAGATCAAGTCGCAAATGAACCTCAAGAAAATCTAGAGCCTGTGCCAATTAGGAGATCTACTAGAGAGAAAAGATCTACACAATCGAAGGATTATGCATATCTTCAAGAACATGAGTTTGACATTGGCATGTTTGAAAGTGATCCAATTAGTATCAAACAAGCTGTTGAAAGCTCTAACTCTCAAATGTGGATTAATGCCATGAATGAAGAGATGAAATCTATGTATGACAATGACGTTTGGGATATTGTTCCGTTGCCTAAAGGCAAGAAACCCGTTGGTTGCAAATGGATATTAAGACTAAGCGGGATTCTAAAGGCAATGTTGAAAAATACAAGGCACGTCTTGTTGCGAAATGTTTCACACAGAAAGAAGGCATTGATTATAAAGAGACTTTCTCTCCAGTTTCATCGAAAGACTCTTTAAGGATTATATTGGCGCTTGTAGCACATTATGATTTATAACTTCATCAGATGGATGTAAAGACGACATTTCTCAATGGTGACATTGATGAAACGATCTATATGAAGCAGCCAGAAAACTTTGTATCAGGTGATGCAGGGTCTATGGTTTGCAGACTTAAGAAATCTATCTATGGGCTAAAACAAGCATCTCGACAATGGTATTATAAGTTGAGTGAGGCTATGGTGCTATGCATAGCACCAATGGCTAGTGTACTACGGCTCAATATGGTACTTTTTAAAATCCTAACGGTCGATCCGACCGTTCAATGTGATATCCATATGAATATGTACTTGCAAACTAAATTTTATATTTTTTCAAATTTTTTTACTATTTTTTCAGATAGGTAGAAAAATCAGTGTTTTTTGAAAATTCTGGACCATCAAAATTCTACCTATCTGAAAAAATAGTAAAAAAATTCGAAAAAATATAAAATTTAGTTTGCAAGTACATATTCATATGGTTATCACATTGAACGGTCGGATCGACCGTTAGGATTTTAAAAAGTACCATATTGAGCCGTAGTACACTAGCCATCCGTGCTATGCATAGCACCATAGCCTCACTCTTATAAGTTTCACCAAGTTGTTAGCTCATTTGGTTTTGAGTCTAACATAGTAGATGAATGTATATACCTTAAGTTCTGTGGGAGTAAATTTATTTTCTTGGTTTTATATGTAGATGACATATTGCTTGCCAGTAACGATAATGACATGTTGCATCAAACTAAGAATTTTTTATTTAAGAACTTTGAAATGAAAGATCTTGGTGATGCATCATTTGTTCTAGGGATTGAAATACTTAGAGATAGATCTCAAGGTATTCTGAGGTTATCCTAGAGGAACTATATCGATAAGATTCTAACAAGATTTGGCATGCAAAACAGCAAACCAGGAGATACCCCTGTATCAAAAGGAGATAAGTTTAGTCTGAAACAATGTCCCCAAACTGACTTGGATAAAAACATCATGAAAGATATTCCCTATGCCTCAGCCGTGGGTAGCATCATGTATGCACAAGTATGCACGCGCCCGGAATTGCGTTCATTACCGGAATGCTAGGGAGATATTTGAGTAACCCAGGTATGGAACACTGGAAGGCAACCAAGCGAGTGTTAAGATACCTAAAGAGAACAAGGGACTATATGCTCACGTATCGGAGATCGGAACAACTCGAGGTCATTGGATATACTGATTCTGATTTTGGAGGATGTGTTGACAGCATGAAGTCAACATCAGGATACATCTTTATGATGGCAGGTGGTGCTGTGTCATGGAAGAGCGCTAAGCAGTCATTGGTAGCCTCCTCCACTATGGCAGCTGAATTTGTTGCATGCTTTGAAGCATCTAATCATGGCGTATGGCTGAAGAACTTCATCACAAGTCTGAAAATTGTGGATTCTATTCAGAAACCACTCAAATTATTATGTGACAACAATTCAGCAGTGTTATACGCAACCAACAACCGAAGTTCGTCAAAGTCGAAGTACATTGACATTAAGTTTTTGGTTGTAAAAGAAAGAGTGCAGAAAAATGAATTATGTATAGAACACATAGGTACAGACTCCATGATTGCGGATCCTCTTACTAAAGGATTACCACCCAAGAAGTTTCACCAACATGTTGCTTGTATGGGTGTAATATCGGTTTAGGATAATTAGAAAATGTGGGAGTCTGAATATGTTTTAAGTTCTGTTTTTTTTTATGTTCTATGTAATGCAATTGTAAACAATTTTGATGATATATACAAGTTGCATTCAGTTTCAGTTTCATTATTTCTCTCTTTAAAGTTTAAGTTTTTGACCTCATACAGTAAAGTTAAGGTGACTCAATTAGAAATAGGCACGTCTAATCACACTTGCGTGTAATTTCTAAACTATATGTCCAAATCAGATTTATGTCATTCAGTTATGTTGGCAGCGTGATTTATGTCGGTTTAGTTGCGAATAAATGTGACAAATGCCGCTTAAGTCCTTTGTTAGCATAATTGATGGACGGAATTGTTTAAGAAATACGATAAGTAAAGACAGAAAAGTTGCATGCAATAAAGTTAAGGATATATAATCAAAAGGTTGCACTTGTCCATGTGGGAGATTGTTGGATTTAGAGACGTCTAATTACAATAATAAAGTTGGACATGCGTGCATTATGATTATGATATCAAATACTGTCACAAGATTACATTTATGTAATGATTAAAATATGCCAAATAATGTGATTAATTAAGCCATGGCATTATACGTATTTATATATATAAGGTTTTGGATACGAATACATATAGAACAATGTTAATCAATATAATTGTTAATGGACCGATTATAGTTGATTAAAATAATAGCAGTAATAAATATAGGCTAAATAAGGAAATCAGAATTTATTCTGATTTAATTTCGGTTTTTCTGGAGGTTCCTGATTTTCCGGATCCTTGAAATCCGAAATCAAGATTTCTTGGCAAACTTGTTTTTCAAGTATTAGCCAATTTTCGGCTGCCCTAGGATTAGGGTTTTGCACTGCTATAAAAGGGCTGAGTCTCCAAGGCTTGCAATCAATTCATGACAATTGTCTGCTCCATTGAAGACAAGATACTCTGTCATAATATTTAGGGTAGCCAGAGAAAATGATTGCAAGTTCTTGGAAGGACTCGAGAGCCAACAACTCAAGTCAAGACCAGGAGCGTATCAACCCAGAGCCTTGGAAGCTGTCTGATTGATAGCATACGGAGGCCTTTGAAGATGGAAAGTAAGTTCCGCTGTGCATTAAGTTTAATTTCTTACAAAGGAGTAGATCTTGGTTAGGGTTTAAAGTAATTAGGAAAACCCACAAAGTAAACCCAACATATAAACATTAACAATAATGATTTCTCTAAACTGGTTGTGATCCGTCCTGTTTATCAGTACCTGATTTCGCTTGCACATCCATACATGCAAATATCTATCTTTATTGCATTATGGAAGAAAACACATTGGTTGTGTCTACATATACTTTATATGCATTGAAAGAAATGTCCGGATTTATTTATTGCATTTAGAAAAATGCCAGAAATGTTAACTTAGTAGTGACCCTTGAGGTTTAAAGTGGATAGAAGAAATTAAAATTTTGAAAGCCGAATTTATGCGAGATATCTGCGCAAATGACATAATTTTTGCCATCTTAAAGTCCATTTTTTTTTTCAGAAAAAAGCCCCTAACAGCAACTCTAATTTAATGAGGCTGAGGCCGGCAATCAGTGTCCAAATATTAGATGAACAATGTGAATTGAATTTTGTAGCATCTATTTTCAATTAATTAATTTCTCATTATTTTTTTCTTTATTAACTTAATTTCTACCTGGTCAAGCACGTTCCTTCAGTTCAAACATCAAACCATGCCCCTTTTTCCACGCTAACTTGACATTGAAAGCCTTCCTCTCTCATGGTCTATGAGAGAGGAACAAATCAAGAATCTCTTGGTGCATCTGTGACTATGAACATCATGGACTATACCATGGAACAAATCCAGAATGTACGCTCTATGGAAGTAATTGCTGAATTTTTTTTATTTTTTCCAATTAAACTATTTCATGGAACATAATCTACTTTTTCTTATTGCAAATAGAAGATTTTTGTATCAAAGGGTCTAAATTTTTTTGATTACTAAGTTCTTAATAATTAATAAATCATGACTCAAGTTTTTGGGATGTTACAAAATGAATTACCGAAGGCAACTTCATTAAGGTCAGTTGGAATATTTATTACAGATATAAGAAAAACTTGAGAGTTTGTGTCCTAAGCATAGCCCAGCTCTGGGGAGAAATTTCAAATACAAAGATTAAAAAAAGACAATTTCTTCTTCACCAATAAACGACCTAAATTGTTTAACTGGCTGCCACCAAAACACATCAAAGAAACCTAGTATCCAAATAGTTTTATACAAACCAACAAGACTAAAAGAGCTAACACATGAAACAATCAAGCTAAATATAGCCCCCCTGATGAATCCGCTGATCAAAAGTCGTTCTATTAATTCCTTTCAGTGCAGATAATCTATAGAAATATATCAACTATAAATAGAAATATATCTATCGATATGCCACAAATCCTCAATTGGACGTGTCTAAAGTTAACACTTGTAACTTTAAGCGTGTGCTTCAAAAACAGAATTATTTCCACCAGAATGAATTGAATTAAAGTTAAATGCAAAATAACCAGAGCAAACAAATAATCTAGGGGCCCGCTATCAGCATCAATAAGATAAAGGAAAGGAAACTTATGTGGTCTTAAAAAGATAAGATAAAGGAAAGGCCTTTTTTCTTGCTACTTGTTTACCACGAGAAAAAGATAAGATAAAGGAAAAGAAACTTATGTGGTCATTAGAAGTATTTGATTTGAATGTTACTTTCTAAGTCAATCAAAAAATTAGAGTCAGTCAACTGGTAATTCGAAAAAAAGTTTCTCTATGGGTAACAAAAAAAAAAATTCTGTAAGAGGTAAAGAAATTAATATTTACAGATTTGATTTATTTATTTTCTTAAATCTAACTGAATAACTAGGTATTATGAGCTTTTTTACCTAGGTATTTGATTTGATCATATTATGAAGTTCATTAGTATAATATGCAGAGAACTGATATTTTGGTTTATTTAACTTTCCAGGAATAGCAAGAACAATGCTAACTCCAGGAATAGCTCTATTCTTAGGGTGATCCAAACGTAGAATAGTGGAGAAATATAGTCACTAACCCAAGAACAGTGCTAACCCCATGCTATTCTTGACGATCCATACGCACCCTTAAAGAACATATAATTTGTTGAGAGTTGACTTCTTGATTTTTTATTTTGAATTAGTTAATTGAACAGAGATATATATGAGCGCAGTGTAGTCAATTTTGGGTTATTTTTTAAAGAATTGATAGTTCTATGTTAAGGTTTTGAGAAAAGTGATGATTACACTACTACAAGAAGGTCAATCACAAATGGCTTATCACACACGGGTTCGACAATTTGTTTTATCAAAACAATGTGTATAGTAAGATGACCGTGGTGAAAAAATGAGTTCCAACATACACAGATTTTTGTAAGAACATCAGTGTGTCAAAGTGACCACAATTTGCACACGGATGGTTATGAAACATTTTTGTGTGAAAGTCACCATAATTTACACATGGACGCTTATTAAAATCTGTGTATAATTGTAGACTAGTCATCTCCACTCACCATAATTGATTCTTTTTTACTTTTGCTTGGAATAAATAAATACTAATTAATACATAAATAAATATAGAGTTGCTCATTTCCTTCTGAAGATTAGTCAGTACTACTTGATAAGTCTTCCCTATGTGGAACTGATAGTCACATACATCAATTCAATTATTGCATCCTGCTGATCACTTTCCATGTCATCTTCTCTAACAAGGTCATTACTAAATTCCCTTTCATTTCTTTTTCACAATAAATTGCGCACCCTTCAATTATTCCATCTATTCCAATATACATCCCCTTTCATTTATTTTTCACAATAAATTGCGCACCCTTCAATTATTCCATCTATTCCAATATTGTTCAAAGCACGGAGAGCTACATTCAAATTAAATTGTGGACCAATCTAAAATATTTTGTTCGGCACATTATTTAATTGTTTTCCTATGAGCATGATTCTTATCTACTTTTTCCTATGCTACTTTAAGAGAAAATATGCAAATAAATTTAAATTTAAAAGTGAATCTCCATGCTTTTGTTGATAGCAATTCAGGCTGCCGTGGATATATACTTTTAATTTCCCAGAAAAGGAAAATATGTAACAAGAAAAAATGAGCAAAACAAAAGAAGAACTGATGCAAACAGCGTAGCTCTCTGTTTTTTCCTTTGTAACAGTTCCAATTTCACTTTTAAGCTAGAATTAACGTCTCATAATCCTTTGTGAACCCTGAACAGAGTTGCATTAATTGAAATCCTTCCTTCACAGTTTAATATTTTTTTACTCAAATTTAGTCCAAGAGTTTATTACTTTATACAACAAAGAGTTAATAGTCATGTGTTGATTCATTCATAACAAGTTTCAACACGTCTTTATTCAATAATCGATTATTCGACAGTTCAGCAAAATTCTGTTTGTAAGAAGTTATGATTGTCATTTATCCTGTTTTATTTTGCCATTTTATAGACAGATGACAAAATATTTACGCTGATTATAAACATTATATCTACGCAGATTTTGAAATATTGTACACATTTTATTATTCAGAAACAAACATTAAATGCAGAATGAGAATGGAAATTTCTAACATCTGTTTCCAATTCTTTACCCTGGATTTTTTCCAGCTTATTGAGTTAATTTCTAGCCGGTCAATCACGTTCCCTCTGTTCCAACAAAGCCCCTTCTTCCACGGTACATTGACATTAAATGCCTTACTCCCTCATGGTCTAATCTTCTTCGTTTTTTCTGGTACTTATTCTTTCCGATTTCCTTTTTGTTTATTTCAATGCATGATTGTCTATATTTTGATACTTCTGCCCCAAATTTTCAACCAAGCATCACTCCAAGTCCATCAAAAAATGTTGGTACATCACCGGGACAAAATCAATAATATAGGGTCTATGGAAAAATCGATGAAATGTTTGTTTTTTCCAGGTAAACACTTTAATGAAACAACATCTACTTTTTTATTATTACAAATAGCAAAGGGTTTAAAATTTCTATTATTCTAGAAAGTTCTAAATAATTAATAAATCATGACTCAAGTTTTTGGAAAGTCAACTTCATTAAAAGGCAACTTCATTAAAGTTCATTCATAATTATTTGTAACAGATATATAAAAAACATGAAAAATAAAAGTTTTTTATTAGATATTCTGATTTGCCAAAAGGAACAATCTTTCGTACACAACCTTATGAATTTTATGTTCTTATATTTGTACTAAAAATATCCATCACAGGATCAAGGGCATTTGTCTATGGTGCCTAACTGATGGTCTTATACACACAAATTGTTACTTCATATTATTTTTGTTATGAATAAAGAAAATAATAAAGACCAGTCAATACGCTATGCTTGACTGAATAAGGCTTTAGTTTAATTGCACACACAGATTAAGTCAAGTCTCTCCTGAATCCTTTCCATAAATTTTTTCTTTCCAATTACAATCTCTCCACATTAATTATTTTCTTACATTCAATTTCATTTCTCTTTCACAACTGATTGTGGGCCCGTTACTTTTTTTTTTTTGATACAAGTGGTATATACCACTGATTTCATTAAGAAATGAAACCTACAAAGTTTTTATCATACGTGGTACTGCTCAATTGACGGAAACGTACAAAGTTTTTTTCTCTTCTTACATACCCATATGCTTGCTCAATTAACATTTAATTAAGCTAACGAAAGAACAATTAATTAAGCTAATTATAGCCCCTCTTAAGCTTCATACACTTTACTATAATACACTTTCATTTATCCTTAAGACGAATATATATCAAACTGCCACATGTCCTCAGTTGTACTTGTCTAAAGTTAACATTCGTAACTTTAAGCATGTGCTTCAAATTTCTACTTGCCAAAATTTCCAAGATCGATTCGCTCTTGAGAAGATTCTTCGAAACAGAGAGTGTGCAATTTCTCATCCGTAGTTTATTATTTAATATTTCATAGGCATTTTATAATTTATTTTTCAACAAATCATACTTATTTCATTGATAATCCTAACATCTTTGAAAAAGCAATTAAATATATAAATCAACCCACTGACCAAGTAGCAGCATGTTCTTTGTTTCTCCTTTAATGCAAAGGCCCGCTATCAACATCATAGGTCTTCTTTGATGCTACTTGTTCACCAGGAGACAAAAAGGAAAGATAAGGTAAAGAACTTTATGCGGTCATTAAGAAGTATTTGATTTGATCGTTATTCAAATCAGAGTCAGTCAACTGGTGACAAAACGTGAAAGAAGAGACTAGAGCTGTAATCAGAATATTCAAATAGTGTTACTAGTGATTTTATTTTTTGTTACTTACAAAATAAAAGTTCTTTTTATTAGATATTATGATTTGCAAAACGAAGGATCTTTTGTAAGCAACCTTATGAATTTTATATTCTTATATTTGTATGAAATTTTCCATCACATGATCAAGGGCATTTGTCTATGGTGGCTAACTGATGCTCTTATACGCACAAATTGTTACTTTATATTATTTTTGTTATGAATAAATTAAAAATAAATAATAATTAAGAAAGAAGTATAGAGCTGTTCGCTTCCCTGTAAAGGAGTAGTCAATACGCTATGCTTGACTGGATAAGTCTTCAGTTGAAGTGCACACACTGATTAGTCAAGTTATCCTGAATTATATCCCTAAATTTATTCTTTGCAATTGTAATCACATCATTGGCCTTCTTTATTGCTACTTGTTAGCACGTGATAAAGAAAAGATAAAGGTAAAGAAATTTATGTGGTCATTAAGAAGTATTTGATTTGACTGTTCCTTTCTATGTCAATCAAAAAATTAGAGTCAGTCAGCTGGTAATTCAAAAGAAAAATTTCTCTGTGGGTTACAAAAAGTGAATTCTGTTATGGGTAAAGAAATCACTGTTACAGATTTGGTTTATTTTTTTAAAATCTAACTGATTAGATATTATAAGCTTATTTTGTTAAAATAGATAATATGATTATATTATGAAACTCATTTACATAATTTTTGTATAATGGAGACGTAACTGGTATTTTTGGTTTATTTAACTTTCCTTTTCAACTAACAATGCCGATGAGAAAAGTATTGAGAAGGAAAGTTAGCAAGGTCTTTTACTAAACCGCTGTAAAAAGTATTTAAGACAGCATGGACCAACAATCTATCTCCCCTCAATATATTTTTTTGTAGAAGTGATGTATTCATGTTTGGTATAAGAATAAATGGCATACATCCAATCATGGTTTGGAAAATTGGCCGGGTCGGAACAGTATCGGCCGGAGGCGATCCGATATTTCCCGAGTTGACTCGCCTGGACAAATTATATACAGAAAATCGATAAAATAGGGGCTAAATCAAAATAATCGGCCAAATTTTCACTCATTCTCTTACCTCTTGAGCAAAAGTATATTGTTTTAGTACTTTAATCGGACCAATAAAGAAGAAGAAAGAGTTTAGATAATTATACAATATTGAATTGACTGTGTATGAGTAGTGTACTACTTTGTTTTGGAAATAAGACATGGTTTATTATGGACCATGTGCAGGTAGATTATTAAATAGAAAACAACTATTCTGAACGTATATTCAGCGCTAATGGAAACATTTAATGCAACATTCAATATTGATTATACTAAGGAAACATTTAATTCAATGGTACAAATTAAACTCCTTTAATTTTGTAAAGACCACAATCAAGGAAAGGGAAATTTTGTTACTGTTATCCGTTTATACAAAATTAACCAACAAAAATTTGAGAATCTTTTTATATATTAACAATCTTTACTATTTTTCTGTTACTATTTTTCTATTACAATATAAAATGCTTCGACAAATTTACATATTATGTAAAATATAAGAACAAATTGAATTACTGTGTACAATCATACTATATGAAACTAATTATCTGCAAAAATATTATTAATTAATTAATTTTATTATGAATGCTTATATAATTTTATTATAATAGTGTATTATTTGAGTGTAATCTTGTCTTAACATCATTTTATGACAAATTAGCTTTTTCTATTAATATTCGGATTTTTTAGTACAAAACAAGCTTTTGCCAAAAAATCCGAGTTTCCGATCCGATTCTTCCGATTCCGGCCGATTGATCCGATTCCAATTCCACGGTGAAGTAGACCATCCATCCAATCACCTTATATTCTTTATACTAAATTTGACAAAGCAATGTATAAATTAACTCAGAACTATTTTCAATTTATTTTAGTGATGGAGCAGACTGGCAAGCTCCTCTTCATATTAAAAATGTCAATTTCTTTCTCAACAAATAAGGGAAAAAAATAGTACTTTCAAAACATTTATTATTTTCTTGTAATTTGTGGAAAAGCGCAAACCCCAATTCCTGATCATCCCTCCTTAAATACTAGATAGCAAAATCAGAAAGAATGAAATGAAATAAAAATTGGCAGATTATTTTGACATCGGATTATTTAAGACAGAGAGCTCGGTTTGTTAATCTGAAAAATTTCCACGAACTGACATCCTAATCTATCAAGGGGAGTGTTCAAAAGGGTTCGAGAGAAGTTCTTTTAATTTTTGTAATTATTATGAATGAAAAAATTACACAATCGCCGTAAATTATAACAATGTTCCATTAATTTTGTGATTTGTGACTTGAGACAACCCACTTCTCAATCTTTTTTTTTTGAAAAACTTGGCAGCGGCTGCCACAACCTACTTCTCAATCACCAAAGACCATATTTTCTACTCTTTCCATATGCTCTGATTTTTTCAGTTTGAAGTCAAGTCGTCCTTTTGTTTAATTAATTTTGCACTTCTTTATATTTTTTAATTTTTATTCAAAGTTTTTTTAGTTCTTATTTTATTTAAAAAAAATTCTTATTCATCGTCTTATATATAGAACAACACTCAGAACTTTTTTCAATAAAGCACCACTCAAAATTATCAAGCTTTCTCTTTTTTCTCTCCTGCAATGACACTTCTTGCACTCCTTTCGATATCACTTGTTCTCTTCTCCTTCTCCATCAAAAACACCACTCTCGCACAAACCCACTGCCTTCCTGACCAACGTCATGCCTTGATTCAACTCAAGCAAGGTTTCAACACCACTCAACTCCATTCATGGAATGCAAGTACCGACTGTTGCATATGGGATGGAATCACATGCGATGAGCATACTGGTATGGTGACTACAGTCGACCTTTTTAACATGTCCATCTCGGGTGAAATTAACCCGGCTTTGTTCAACCTCAGCTCTCTTCAGTCCCTCGACCTTTCTGAGAATTACTTTTATAATATTACCCTCCCACAAATCGGGTTTGAGAGACTTGATAATTTAACCAATCTCGACTTAGCCTATTCTGGCTTTGTTGGTCAAGTTCCGATCGGCATTTCTGCTCTCACAAACCTTATCTCACTTGACTTATCAAGCAATGACTTATATCTTCATGGCACAGGCCTAAAAACCTTACTCAGTAACCTCACCAAGCTCCAAGTTCTTATCTTGGTTGAGGTTGACATTTCACTCAACGAATCTGAGTGGGGCAAGGCAGTTTTACAAGTAGGCCCAGCCCTTCAGGACCTAATAATGGCAGATTGTGGATTAAGAGGTAATATCCCGGATGAAATATTCCACCTTACAAATCTAACAGATCTTCAATTATCATACAACCCAATGTTGTCTGGGCAGCTGCCAGAATCAATTGGAAATCTCCAATATTTATCGATATTGGCTCTTATCAACTGTAGCCTCTATGGAGATGTTCCGCGTTCAATAATAAACCTTACAAGACTGGAAACATTGGAATTAGGGTCAAACAGATTGACAGGTATGATACCCATGTCTTTGTTTTCTCACCCTTCTTTGGAAGACCTTGCTCTATCACGTAACCAATTGTCAGGATTTATACCCGAGTTCTCAAATGGATCATCAACTTTGGCATATATTTACCTTGACTACAACAACCTTCAAGGACAATTGCCAAGTTTTATATTCAAATCCCCCGAGCTCGAAATGTTACATCTTGGATCAAATAACTTCAATGGTACATTGAATTTAGACATCATTCAGCACAATCAGAAGCTTTATGCTTTGGATATCTCAAACAACAATTTGTCAATTATAGAAGGAAAAAGCCATAACAGTTCGTTCTATGCATCATTTCCCAAAATGACGGAGATATGGCTGGCATCGTGCAATCTAAAAAAGTTCCCCTATTTTTTGAGTTACCAAAAACAACTTGTCGTCCTAGACCTCTCAAATAATCAAATCGATGGTGTTATACCGAACTGGTTATGTAGTCAAACAAGTATTGCTTCTCTCGATCTATCTCATAATTTATTTACTAAAATAGAGGGGGATGCACATTTGACCTCTCTCTCGAGATTGAAATTTCTTGATATCCATTCCAACAGGATTTCAGGACCTGTACCTCTCTTACCACAAGGAATTGTCTACGTAGATTTCTCATCCAACCACTTCTTTTCATTGCCAGCATATTTTGTCTCCAGCTACAGTTATCTTTCTATCTCTAATAATGGCCTAATGGGAGAAATCCCCCTTTCCATTTGTAATCAAACATTGCCAGAATCTTATGATCCTTCAATTCCAGAAGTGCTTGATCTTTCATATAATAATTTATCTGGTAGAATGCCACCATGCCTTCTAGAAGATGCTAAATTCCGAGAAGTGCTTAACCTGAGAGGTAACAAATTAATTGGGTCACTGCCACGAAATATTAGTCAAGGATGCAAACTGAGAACAATAAACTTGAGTGGAAATAGAATAAATGGAAGTTTGCCCCAGTCACTAGTTAACTGTAACACTCTGGAGATCTTAGATCTCGGAAATAATCAAATAGTGGATAAATTTCCCTCTTGGCTAGGAAATCTTGAAAACTTAAGAGTACTTGTCTTAAGATCAAATCAATTCTATGGTACAATTATGAATATAGATGCCAAAACTAAAACAAATCATTCCTTTTTCCCCACAATAAAGGTTTTTGATCTTTCTTCAAATCATTTCAGAGGCATTCTCCCCAAAATTTCTTTTCGAAACCTGAAGGATATGTCGAGTAATTCAGATTCTACGACATTTAAGTTTGGGGATTCAGGTTTCTATTATCAAAATTCTATTACAGTCATATGGAAAGGACAAGAAATGGAGATGAAGGAAACACTCAACATATTCAGTTCCCTTGATCTATCAAAAAATGAATTTTCAGGGGAAATACCCGAAGAGATCGGGCAACTTGAGTCACTTGATGTGCTTAACCTATCACATAATGCCCTGACCGGTCCAATTCCATTGGAATTTGCTAATCTAGACCAACTTCAATCACTGGATCTCTCTTGCAACGAGCTTTTTGGACCGATTTCTCAGGATCTCAGCTCTCTCCATTTTCTTTCTGCACTAAATCTCTCGTACAACAATTTGGTTGGAGAAATACCACAAGTCCCTCAATTATCAACCTTTTCGAATGCTTCTTACTTGGGTAACCCAGGATTGTGTGGTAGTCCTTTATCAATGCAATGTGCAACAACTCCTTCAAATGATGGGTTTAATAATGGTTTGCTTTCAAAGTCTTCTACTGATATAATTGGGCTCTCTATTTCTATTGGACTGGGTTTAGGTGTGGGATTTGCCTCTGTAATTTGGGTTCTGATATCATGGGAGGCTGGGAGAGAGCAGTTTAATTTCATTGTGGATAGGATTTATTTTCGACATATTCCGTGGATAGTTCTCCATCTCGGCTTGGCTATTGGTAGGGAATAATAATTCTGTTCCTTTTTGTATTTTTTTTTTAAATGTAAGGTTCTCATGCCGATACATGACTATGTACTTTCAGTTTCCTTTTCATTGAAGTATCTTGTATTTTGTGATTTGAAATATTTGAGTGTTGTTATTGTTAAAGTGAATAAAGTTGTCAGCACTAGTTAGCAATATGTTTTAAGTTTTTCCTACGGTGCATCAGTTACTTGTGAAATCTGGAAGTGAAGTTATCGTGAATTGATATACTGAAATAGTTTCTCCAATTGTTGTATTTTCAACTGTTTTACAACAATTATATATACAGTTTGATATCTATGTTCTTTTTAAGAAGTATCCATATAGAAGTTGTTTGCATAAAATATGCACAACAAGTTAAAGCTCCTCAGTGATTAGACATGCATAGACATGAAACTACATGAAGGCTTTTTTTCTTTTTTATTTATTTATTTATATTTTTTTGCTGGCTTGTCGGCTTTAGAACATTGCTTAACTTAAGAGGTCTGATGGAGGATATCGTTGGTTGGGCGAGAGAGAACAACATTTATGTATCATACTCGCCACTCTCAAACCTTCTTCGTTCTGCCAATATTGTGGTAACTGTAGAATTTTAGTTATTGGTAGTTTCATGGGTTTTTCTCATTTTGAATAGAGATTACGAAAGGAGGTGTTAGAGGCTGGTACTGAATCATTTTATTGAGATAACAATAACGTGAAAAAAAATTGTGACAAGAAGGCTGCAATTGACATCTCCCACAATCCGGTACAACATGATAGAACCAAATATATTGAGGTAGACCAACATTTTATTAAAGAAAAACTTGATCCAGAAATTATCTCCTTACCATTTGTATAGAGAAATAATATTATCTGGAAACTATACTTTCATACCTTTATTTTGATATAAAGAACACAAATATCCATATAGCTATCTTCTCTAAATTGAATTTTGAATCTGGTCAAAATTATAGGACTGCTCACTGTAATTTCAGCTTTTCTGATTTCTGACCTCTGTCAATTAATCACTAAAACTGTACCAATATGTAATATTTTTGTATAGAGAAATTATATTATCTGGAAACTATACTTTCATACCTTTATTTTGATATAAAGAACACAAAAATACATGTAGCCATTTTCTTTAAATTGAATTTTGAATCTGATCAAAATTATTGACTGCTCACTGAAGATAGCATAAAAAAAAATTGAATTTTGTTTTGGGTTGGCCTGGGCCATGGCGGCCCATTTAATTTTTTTTTCTTTTTTCCAGGTCGGCCTGAGCCATGGCGTCCCGTTTTTTTTTTCCCGATGGGTTTGAGTATGCCATGGCGTCCGTGCTGGACGCCATGGCGCCCGCCTGCCTTCCCATTTTTCAAATTACCCCGATACATTTCTTATTTTTAATATTTATTTATTTATTTTCTTATATATAAAAATTGCAGGGCATGGCGGCTCAGTTTCCCCTTTTTTTTCCGGAGTTGAGAGAGCCATGACGTCCCATAAATAGAATTTTTTTTTTTTTAAGGGGTGGAGATGTGCCATGGCGTCCCGCAGGGACACCATGGCTCATGACTGCCTTCCCATTTTTAAAATTCTCACACACTGTTTCTTATTTTTAATATTTTCATTTTTCATTTTCTTATCAATAAAAATTTCGGTTTCCCTTTCTTCTTCACAGAGCTCATCATTTTCATTCGTCCCAAATCGAACATTTATATCTTCTCAAATCGACAACAATAAACCCAAATTGACGCCAAAATAAGTAGAATCGGCCGAGAATTGCCCCAAATCGTCAGAATCGGACTGATTCGCAGAAAAAACTCGGTTGAATCGGGTTGAAATGTCCGAGTCAACCCAGTTCAACCGATATTTGGTGGAAAAAATGCTCGGGCGGGAAACTCAGGTAAATCTCGGCTCGGACCCAACCTACACCATTCCGACTCGGACGAGTCAACTCGGACTCTGCCGATTTTCCAAACCATGTCTTTAAGTTTCTACTTAACACAATTTGACAAATTGATTCGCTATTGGGAAGATTCTACGAAACAGAGCTTCGAATTTCTCATCCCTACTTTATTATTTAATATCTTATAGGAATATTATAATTTATTTTGTAACATAAATATACTTATTTCATTGGTAATCATAGCATCTTTGACAAAAGTTGTTAAATCATCCCACTAACAAAGCTATCAGCATCATATATAGGGCCTTCTTTCTTGCTACTTATGTGGTTCTGCACGAGATAAGAAAAGATAAATGGAAAGATACTTATGTGGTCATTAAGAAATAAGAAGTATCTCAGTTGACTGTTCCTTTCCAAGTCAATTAAAAATCAGGGTCACTCATCTGATACCTCGAAAAAAAAATTATATGGTCATTAAGAAGTATTTGAGTTATGTGGTCATTAAACCACGGAAGTTTATCTAGACAAGTATAATAATAACAAAACTGATATATTGGTTTATTTAACTTTTCTTTTCAACTAATAAAGCGGAAAAAAGTACATATATAGGAAACAGAATTACCAAGGTGTTTTACCAACAACCCCACCAAACAAAGAGAAAAACAGAATTATTGTGCTTACTCTTTTCCTTCCAGCAATGACACTTATAGAACTTGTTTCCATATCACTTGTTCTCCTCTTCTCCATCAAAACTGTTGATATTTGATAACTTTTTTGGTGGAGGGAAGAGAGACAAAACAAGTTCTTTCTTTTTATTTCTCACCACACATTCTTACAACAGAATAGTACTCTATTTATAGTCCTAAACAAGACTCTTAAAATTCGTATTAAAAACAGCTTTAAAACAGAACAGTAAATTATAACCCTTCCTTGCTAAAACTGCCATAGCTTATTGTAGGTAATTTCAAATGACCTGAAACCTTCACCATTAAAAACTGGACTTAAAAACACACGAAGTAGACTCTTCATTTGCTCACAATGATCTGGAATTGCCCCTTCAATTCCTCATTCAATACTGCCTTAAAATCTGTCCGTTTTTTATTTGAGTTTATTTTCCACAAATTCCTCCCTTAAACTCAAATTTCTTCCATCCTTCATGCCTACTTCCATCTTGCATTTATCCAGCAAAACCGTGGGTAACGGCTTTGTGAACATGTCGGCTACTTGATCATGACTCGCTACATGATTCAACTTCACACTCCCTTCCCGGATTTGTTCTCGAATGAAATGAAACTTAACATCGATATGCTTGCTCCTTTCGTGATGTACTGGATTCTTTGCGAGTTCAATTGCCGACTTGCTATCAACTCGGATCTCGGTTGCTTCTTCTTGTCCGAGATTCAACTCGCTTAAAAGTTTCCTTAGCCAAACTGCATGTCGCACACACCATGATGCTGCCACATATTCTGCTTCGCATGTCGAGAGTGTCACGATGGGTTGTTTTTTTCGACATCCATGTGAACGCTGTGTCTCCCATAAAGAATACGTATCTCGATGTACTCTTTCGATCATCTATGTCTCCGCACCAATCACTGTCGGAGTATCCCACCAGTTTATACTCTTCTGTTCTCGAGAAAAATAACCCGAGTGATTCTGTACCCCGAATATATCGCAGAATTCTCTTCAATGCTTTCCAATGTGTATAGAACGGTTCTTCCATGAACCGACTTATCACTCCAACACTGTAAGATATGTCTGGTCTCGTGCATGTGAGATAACGCAGACTTCCCACCAAACTTCGGTATTTTGTCGGATCAACTTGATTTCCACCATCATATCTCGAGAGCTTCGCAACCGAGTTGCAAATTCTCATCTTGTTTTTCTTCAGGATATCTTTCGAGGATGCTTCTTGTGACACAAATATTCCCGATAATCCTTGTCGGACCTCGAGACCAAGAAATGACTTCATCAAACCCAAATCTGTCATCTCGAATTCTCTCTTCATTTCTTCTTTGAACTTTTCAACCATCCCGAGATTATTTCCCATGAAAATAAGGTCATCGACATAGATAGCGACAACCAGCATTTTACCTTCCTTTTTCTTCACATACAATGCATGTTCATATGGGCACTGTATGAACCCGTTCTCCTTGAAATACTTGTCGATGCGAGTATTCCATGCTCGAGGTGCCTGCTTCAACCCATAAAGTGCTTTCTTTAACTTTAGCACCTCATGTTCTTTCCCGACTTTCATGTAACCGGGTGGTTGTTCGAGATATACTTCTTCTTCTAGCACTCCATTCAAGAATGCTGACTTCACATCCATCTGGTATATTGGCCATCCGAATTGTGCTGCATGCGAGATGAGAAGTCGAATTGTTTCCATTCTTGCAACCGGGGCAAAAACTTCATCATAGTCAATCCCGGCTTTTTGTTTGTACCCCTTTGCGACAAGTCGTGCCTTGTACCTCTCTAATTCGCCTTGAGCATTCATCTTTTTCTTGAATACCCACTTTACTCCAATGGACCGATTATCTCTAGGTAGTTTTGCGAGTTCCCATGTCTCATTTTTCTCGATCGACTTGATCTCATCGTCCATGGCTACTTGCCATTTCTTGTTCTTTACTGCTTCTTCAAAACTTATGTTCTCAGCATCTACAAGGAGACATATGAGATGTACCTCGCTTGTCGAGTCATACAAATCTCGCAGACTTCGCATTTTCGGTTGTCGAGGTTCTTCCTCATTATCAGTTGTTTGAGGGCTTCCTACTATCTCGATCTCGGGGCTTGTTGTTGATGTGGTTGATGATTCTCCCCTTTCTACTATCACCTCAGAAGAGTTTTTCCAGTCCCACTCGCTTGCTTCATTCACCTTAACATCTCGGCTTATCATTACCTTCTTGTTTATTGGATCGAGAAGCTTGAAACCTTTAGTCTTCTCGTCATAACCAATGAACACAAATTTCTTGCTCTTATCCTCTAGCTTTGTTCTTCGCTGATCCGGTACGTGTGCATAAGCCACACTGCCGAATATTCTGAAGTGTGAGATTGTTGGCTTTCTACCACTCCAATTTTCTTGTGGAGTTTTATCTTCTAAACTCGCATGTGGACATCGGTTTTGCACATAAATTGCGCATTGCACAGCTTCCTCCCAAAATTCTTTTGAAAAATGCCATGGCGTCCTTGCGGAACGTCATGGCACACTCAAGACTGTGGAAAAAAATGAAAAAAAAAAAATTAAAGTGGGACGCCATGGCTTAGCCCAACTCCGGAAAAAAAAAACTCCACGGAGCTCATCGTTTTCATTCGTCCCAAATCGAACATTTATATCTTCTGAAATCGACAACGATAAACCCAAATTGATGCCAAAAAAAGTAGAATCGGCCGAGAATTGCCCCAAATCGTCAGAATCGGACTGATTCGGAGAAATAACTCTGTTGAATCGGGTTGAATCGGCCGAGTCAATCCAGTTCAACCGATTTTTGGTGGAAAAAACGCTAGGGTGGGAAACTCAGGTAATTCTCGGCTCGGACCCGACCGATACCGTTCCGACTCGGTTGAGTCAACTCGGACTCTGCCGATTTTCCAAACCATGTCTTTAAGTTTCTACTTAACACAATTTGACAAATGGATTCGCTATTGAGAAGATTCTACAAAACAGAGCTTCGAATTTCTCATCCCTACTTTATTATTTAATATCTTATAGGAATATTATAATTTATTTTGTAACAGAAATATACTTATTTCATTGGTAATCACAGCTGGTAAATCATCCCACTGACAAAGCTATCAGCATCATATATAGGGCCTTCTTTCTTGCTACTTATGTGGTTCTGCACGAGATAAGAAAAGATAAATGGAAAGATACTTATGTGGTCATTAAGAAATAAGAAGTATCTCAGTTGACTGTTCCTTTCCAAGTCAACTAAAAATCAGGGTCACTCATCTGATACCTCGAAAAAAAAATTATATGGTCATTAAGAAGTATTTGAGTTATGTGGTCATTAAACCACGGAAGTTTATCTAGACAAGTATAATAAAAACAAAACTGATATATTGGTTTATTTAACTTTTCTTTTCAACTAATAAAGCGGAAAAAAGTACATATATAGGAAACAGAATTACCAAGGTGTTTTACCAACAACCGCCAAACAAAGAGAAAAACAGAATTATTGTGCTTACTCTTTTCCTTCCAGCAATGACACTTATCGAACTTGTTTCCATATCACTTGTTCTCCTCTTCTCCGTCAAAATCTCCACTCAAACACCAGCCCACTGCCTTCCTGACCAACGTCATGCCTTGATTCAACTCAAGCAAGATTTCCACACCACTGAACTCCATTCATGGAATGCAAGCACCGACTGTTGCATATGGGATGGCATCACATGCGATAAGCAAACCGGTATGGTGACTGCACTAAACCTTACCTACCAGTCCATCTCAGGTAAACTGAACCCGGCTTTGTTCAATCTCAGCTCTCTTCAGTACCTCGACCTTTCTTGGAACAACTTCTATAAAATTTCCCTTCCACAAACCGGGTTTGAGCGACTTGGAAATTTAACACATCTCGACTTATCATATTCTGGATTTGCCGGTCAAGTTCCGATCAGCATTTCTTCCCTCACAAACCTTATCTCACTTGACTTATCAGTCGATGAAAATTCCAATCCCTTGTATCTTCATGACACAGGCCTAAAAATCTTACTCAGCAACCTCACCAAGCTCCAAGTTCTTCGCATGGATTTGGTTGACATTTCACTAAATGGATCTGAGTGGGGCAACGCAATTTTTCAAGTTGGCCCAACTCTTCAAGAGCTATCCATGTCAGATTGTGGATTAAGAGGTAACTTTCCGGATGAAATATTTCACCTTACAAATCTTACAAAACTTGATTTATCTTTCAATTCAATGTTGTCAGGTCCATTAGATTCAATTGGAAATCTCCAATATTTATTGGAATTGGATCTTTCCGGCTGTAACTTTTATGGAGAAGTTCCGCCTTCAATAACAAACCTTACAAGACTCCAAGAATTGGACTTATGGTCAAACAGATTGACAGGTGCGATACCCATGTCATTGTTTTCTCACCCTTCTTTGCAATCCCTTTCTCTATCAGATAACCAATTTTCAGGATATCTACCTGAGTTCTCAAATGGATCATCAATTTTGGAAATTATTAACATTTACAACAACAATCTTCAAGGAAAGTTGCCAATTTCCATATTCAAATCCCCCCAGCTCAGTGATTTAGATCTTTCATCAAATAACTTCAATGGTACACTGAATTTAGACATCATCAAGTACATTGAGAAGCTTGAATATCTAGATCTCTCAAACAACAAGTTGTCAATTGTAGAAGACAAAAACCATAACGAGTCATTCTATGCTTCGTTTCCCCAACTAGATAGTCTATTTCTGACATCATGCAATTTAACAAGGTTTCCTTCTTTTCTAAGTTACCAGACATATGTGGACATCTTAGACCTCTCAAATAATAGCCTCACAGGAGCGATTCCCCTTTCCATTTGTAATATGTCATTGCTACAGTTTGTTGATCTTTCACATAACAATTTAACTGGTACAGTTCCACCATGCCTTCTAGAAGATGCTTCATTGAAAGCTCTTCACCTGAAAAGTAACAAATTCAGTGGGCCATTGCCACAAAATATTAGTCAACCATGTGGACTTGAAGCAGTAAATCTGAACGGAAATTTTTTTGATGGAAGTTTGCCCAAATTACTGATGTATTGTAATGCTCTCGAGTTCTTAGACCTTGGAAACAATCACATAGTGGATAGATTTCCGTATTGGCTGGGAAATCTTGAAAATTTGAGAGTTCTTGTCTTAAGATCGAATATGTTTTATGGACAAATTTCAGACGTGAAAATCAAAACAAAAGGAAATTATTCCTTTTTCCCCATGCTAAAAATTCTTGACCTTTCTTCAAATCATTTCAGTGGTACATTGCCAAAAAACTTTTTTGTGAATCTGAAGGCTATGATGGGTGTATCAAATACAAGTTCTCCAGATTTGGATTTTGACTCTGATCTATATTACACTCGATATATAGCTTCAGTCTCGTTCAAAGGGCTGAGTTTTGATCTGATGGACAAAATTGGCATATTCAGTTACCTTGATCTGTCAAATAATGAATTTTGGGGGAGAATACCCGAAGAGATAGGGCAACTCAAGACACTTGTTGTTCTTAACCTTGCACATAATGCTCTGACGTGTTCAATTCCACTGGAATTTGTTAATTTACAGCAACTTCAAATACTGGATCTCTCCTCCAACCAGCTTTCCGGACACATCCCTCAAGAACTCACCTCTCTCACTTTTATTTCTGCACTAAATCTCTCATACAACAATTTAGTTGGAGAAATACCCGAAGCCCGTCAGTTCTCAACCTTTTCGAATGATTCTTACTTGGGTGACCCCGGATTGTGTGGTAGTCCTTTAACAATGAAATGTGCAACAGCCCCTTCAAATCATTGGATTTATAAAGGTTTGCCTTCAAAATCTTCTGCTGATATAATTGGGCTCTCCGTTTCTATTGGATTGGGGTTAGGTGTGGGATTTGTCTTAGTAATTTGGGCAACGATATCATGGGAGAATGGAAGAAAGTGGTTTAATTTCAATATAGATAGGTTTTACTTTCGATATTTTCACTGATGGATATATGTAAGATCATTGTAATAATAAACGGGTATAAATCACCATGTATTTTCATGAGTGTGTGTTTGTCTATTAAATATCTTTTTTATACGCAAAGGTCGCAAAATGTCTACCAGATGCTCATGAATGCTGCCTTTGTAACAACAGCTCCTCCTCTTGTAATTTTCAGTTCAATGTCAAGCCTATGGGCACTTGCTCAAAAAATATATATATATATATATTTATCAATGTGTTGAATTTTTTCTAATGGTACCATAAACTGAACATAAACTTTCTTGAAACAATCTTGGAATTTAGATTGATATGAATAAAATCTCTAAAGAAAGGTCGGAAAAATCAGTTCTCCTTACTATTGTCTCCTCAAATTTACGTGGTTGGGCTCATTATTTTTATGGCTTGGTGCCTTAAAAGAAAAGGCGATCACTTCTAAAAATATTCGCACAATTTTTTGTAAAGTAATCTTGAAAATTTCTTTTTTTATTGAAAAGGTACCAAGTGCATGCAATATTTTAAAGAACCGTCAAGGGATAAGAGAAGTTCTGGCGCATGTGCCCTTTTCATTTTTTTGTTGTTTTATTTTAGTTTATAGCAGTTGGTTATATCCTATTTATTCAAATAGGAGGATAGTTGAAGAGGGTTGTTATTTAGTATTAAACCATGATGTAAAGTAGTTGTTTTATCATTAATATATATATTGGCAGCTGTTTAATCAACTGTGTATTAATTTCAACTTGTGAGTTATGAATGTCTTGTTTTAAAACCGAACAAATCAAATTTTATTTTGGTTCGGTTTTAATCGGTTGCTATATTTATATTGATCCGTTCGGTTAACCGAATAAAATTTTGGTCTGCCTATTTTATTTCGGTTCTAACCGAACCGAACCGATGAACACCCCTACCAGGGTACGAAATAAAAAGTATATTATGTATCTTGCGGAAAGATTCAAGTATGAATTAAAGTAAAAATGACATGTGTACGTGAACTTTTTGGGTTCATGCTTGTTGCACCAACTTTCCTGTTTGCGAGGCCGTGTGTGCATCAATGAGAAAAGCAAAACAAATGAGGCAACACTGATTTTTGTGATGGATTGTGTGATGTGTCAGACTTGTCTTTCTTGAATAGGCCGTCAAAAAGCAGATTGTAGCAGACCACATCAGGTGACACACCTCTCTCAAGCATTTCATCAAACATCTCAAGGGCTCTCTTGAGATCTCCCAACTTCATACTACCACCAATGACACAATTAGGTTCAAGCCCAGAGCTTGTTTGGGCTTGTTTGGGCTCAGATGATATGGGCTGTGTTTTTAATGAATGATGCCTACGGGCTGACTGCCAAAATAAATAAATAAAAATGGCAACTATATACAATCAAGGCAAACCATTTAGAGGAAGTCATCAGGATACAGTAGGCCTTCTTACTACCGTCCGATCTATATCCTACCTCCCAAATAAGATAATCTTGCCTGGGCAACTAAGAAATGAGATTCCTGATTAAAGGTTCTCTGTATGCGACAACAACAAAAATTACAAAACTGAGACATGAAAATCCAAATTTGCATAACCAGTGAGTGTGCACACCAATCCACACTGACGGGATCCTGTCTGGAATTGAGGGTTTGAACCAGTTGTTGCGAATCTGTTAAATAAAACAATGATACCCAGAAAAAAAATCATAAAAAAGTCTGCTCCTAAAAATGTAAAACTATCCTTTACACTGCACCCTTATTGTTTAGGAACTATGACCAGACTAGCCCTCACTGTTGCGGAAATATTATAATAACGTGAGCATTTGGCAATAATATCAATTTAAAGTTACACATAAAGCAAAAACTAATGTACCGGTCATTCTTGTCAGTTTGAACACTACGGAGACTCTGCACAATGTCCATACCTCTTTACACTCATCCAAAAATGGTATGTTTTCCTGAAATTTCTACAGTTATTAAATAGTCAAGTACAGTACTAAGTACCAACTTTGTCAATAAAATAACAGTATCATATTGAACAAAGATCTATATTGGTGTGATACAGTCCTGTTTTGGATGATGTCAATCAGAATAACATGATTCAATCTGGTACGTACCTTACTGATATCCACAAAATTTTATTTTTGAGATCAATTTTGGGTCTACTCAAGTATTCATGGTGTCGAACTTGCCTTTCTTGAATAGCCCGTGAATAATCAGATTGTAGCAGACCACATCAGATGATGCACCTCTCACAAGCATTTCATCAAACACCTCAAGGGCTCTCTGGAGATCTCCCAACTTCATACACCCACCACATCAGATGACGCACCAATGACAGTGATGTAGGTGACACGATTAGGTTCAACCCCAGAGCTAGGTGCATTGTGATCAATCTGACCCCTTGAGATCAACCCACGAATTAGAATATTATAACTCTGTATATTGAGCCGCACAGTGGCGTTATTACAGAAGAAGGAGAAGAACGAGTTCAGCTGTTTACAGGGATGGTTAACGTCAGAAGGTTGAACCGTTGGGTTGGAATGTTAGATGATTAGACTGTTTTATTTATGGGCTGGATGGATTGGGGATTTGGGCTCAGGTGATATGGCCTTTTATTAGTACGTTAGATTAAGACCTTTAGCGCCATGCAAGTTGCTAGTCTATGCATGTTGTTGTACACAAACTCATCTAAGTGATGCACTGTTTTTAATGAATGATGCCTACGGCTTAGGGGTGTAAACGGAGCAGATTCGGAATGAATATGCTGATATCAAATCCGTATCTGCCTGTCAATGAGTGGATTCGAATACGAATATGGATAGTAAACAAATGTTAATATTCAAAACAAAATCTGCCTTAAATTGATACGGATACGGAGCGGATAATTCACGAATATGGATTCGAATAGGGATAAGAAACAAATAATTGTCGGATAATTGAGTCATAAGAATAATCCACTCAAATAATCTACATGTATAATATAATCAAAATATACTTTAATATTTAGTAATGCAAAAAAAGAAAAAAGAATAGAAAATAGAAGGTTGGGTCTCAAATTATAGCATTAGCTTAGTTGATGGTAGAATCAGAACCTTTTTTTAACGAAAAGCAAAAAAATGAAAAAGAACTTGCTCGGGTCCTAAGTTTTATTTAGTCCCACAACGGGTATTAAGTCCAAAATCTGGCCTTTATATAAAGGACCTTCTAAAAGCTAAACTCATGTGATAGTTGGATTTTTGCTTTGCTTTAGAAAAGTAAAAAGTTAGTTTTGATAACGAAAAGTAAAAAGTAAAAAGCGGATTCAAACTTAAATGGAGCGGAGAGCCATTGCGGGTCTGCTCAGATAATGGGGATCCGGATAACGTCGGATATCCGCTCCATTTAGAAGATAGATAAATTTATCCGAATCCAGTAACTGTTCATTTTCTTAGAAAAAAAAATCCGAATTCAAATCCGGAAATTATCCGAATCCGATCCGCCTAACATCCGGATTTGGAGCGGATTCAATCTGAATAATATGAATCCGTTTACACCCCTACTATGGCTACTATATATATACAATCAAGGGAAAAACCATTGTGAGTCGTTAGGATACAGTAAGCCTTCTTACTAGCGTCTGATCTAAATCCAACCTCCGGAAATTATTGCATCCCGATGATTAGTTAAGTCTCCCCTCAAGTCTCTCTACATATATTTTCCTTCCAGTTACAATCAATCTACATGTCTTATTCTCTAACAAGGTCATTACTACATTCCCTGCCATTTCTCTTTCACAATAAATTGTGGACCCTTCAATTATTCTATATATTCAAATATTCTTCAATGCACAATTATTTTGATATTTTATTTATTTTTTTCCTGTGAACATGTTTTTTTTTTTTTTTCTAGTCTTCTTTTAAGAGAAAATATGCAAATAAATTTAAATTTAAAAGTGTATCTCCAGATTTTGTTGATTGCAATTCAGGCTGCACGTGGATTTATATTAAGTCCCATAATCCTTTGTGAACCCTGAACAAAGTTTCTTTAATTGAAAACCCTCCTTCACAGTTTAATATTGTTTTACTCAAATTTATCACTTTATACAACCAAGACTTAATACTCATGTGGTGATTCGATCTAACAAGTTTTAACACACGTCTATAATCAATAATCGATTATTCAAAAATTCAGCAAAATTATGTTTCTAAGAAGTTATGATTATATACATTAAAAAGAATGCTTTCTCTATACTGCTTGTAATCCATTCTGTTTTATTTTTCCATTTTAAAGACAGATGACAAAATACTTTCCCAGATGTCAAAATATTTACCATCTTAAAGGCCAATTTTATTTTTCAGTAACAAGCCCCTCACAGCAACTCTAAATTAATGAGGTTGAGGCAATCAGTGTCTAAATATTAAATGCAGAATTGAAATTTCTAACATTCGTTTCCAATTATTTTGCATTAATTTTGTTCTTATTGAGTTAATTTCTAGCCGGTCAAACACATTCCCTCTATTCAAACAATTCCCCTTCTTGCACGGTACATTGACATTGAATTCCTTACTCTCTCATGGTCTGATATATCTCTTTCATTTTTTTTCTGGTATTTGTTCGTTTCTTTTTTCCCTTTTTTGTTTATTTATATGCATGGTGATGGTCTATATATTGATACTTCTTCCCCTAGTTTTCAACCAAGCATCAATCCAAGTCCCTTAAAAAATGTTTTTTGTTTCTAATCTATGGAAAGAATCGCTGAAATGTTTGTTTTTTTTCCAATTAAACTCATTCATGGAACAACATCTACTTTTTTATTATTACAAATAGCGAAGGGTCTAAAATTTCTATTATTACTAATTAAGAAGTTCTAAATAATCAATAAATCATGAACCACTTTTTTGGGGTCTTACAATACTAATTACAAAAGGAAACTTCATTAAAGATTTGAAATTATTTATAACATATATATGAAATAGTTGATAGTTCACTTCTTAAGGACAAAATAGTTCTGAGGAACAATATCAAATATATAGAAAAAAAAAAAGACAACTCCTTCCCTATACTATTTAAGGTTTTGATTTTTTTCTTAAAATATATAGTGGATGCCCACTAATTTCATTTGAAATATACATTCAAAAAATGATAACACAAGGCAATACAAGTGGAAAACTTTTACAATAGACAGCCTCAATTGTTTTTAACTATTTTTAACTAGATGCCAAAAAAACACATCAACAAAATCAAGTTTCTGAACAGTTATACAAACCAACATCAGTAAAATAGCCAACTATTCAACTATTCATTTATCAATAAGAGGAATATATATGTCCATAAGATTATATCTGTCCATCTGCCTCTCTAACTAAATTATAAATTCGTTTATCCATAAGAGGAATATATCTGTCCATTTTCCACAAATCCTCAAGAGTTAAAAATATTTTGGATTGTCTCTCTCTTTTTAAAAATAACTCTCTCTCTCTCTCTCTCTCTCTCTTTCTCGTAATTTGTTTTTGATGTTTTGGTGTACAAATTATAAATTTCTCTCCAATCAAAATTTATTTGAATATATTAACTTTCCAAGGTGCTATGAAATGTAGATCAATAATTTGGGTTCTGGCTTATATATTCATTGTTCATCGGATGTTATTACAACCATAATTAATAGATTGCCATTTTGCAACACTTTGGGAATTTTGTGGTACCTCAAGTCATTGAGATATATATTGAAGGGGTTCCATACAAAAGAAAAGAAAGTTATTTTTTATTATATATTCTAATTTGCTAAATGAAGATATTTCTTGCCAAACCTTATGAATTTTATATTCTCATATTTGTGTGAAATTTCATGATGAGGATCTACGGCATTTGTCTATAGTTTCTATGTGATGTTTTGCTCTCACGAATTGCTACCTTGTGACTTTTGTAAAGAATATGTAAATAATTATAAAAATAAATAAAGGAGCAGTCAACACTCAATACTTGATAGGAAAAGTCTTATGTGGAACTAACAGTCACATTTAATAAGGCAACAAAACATTATTTTAATTACATCATGTTGATTAGTCTCTCCTCAATTTTCAACACATATGTTTTCTTCCCAATTCCAATCACTCTACATCAGCTTCCCTTTCATTTCTCCATCACAATAAATATATCTTCTTCTCTAACAATGTCATTACTACATTCCCTTTAATTTGTCTTTCACAATTGATTGTGGACCCATTACTTATTCAATATATTCAAAATTTCTTCCTATGAGCATGTTTAAGAGAAAAATATGAAGATAAATTTAAATTTAAATTCTCAATGACTAGATCTACATTAGTTTCCTGATCTCTTCTTCTAGAACAATGTCATTACTACATTCCATTTCATTTCTCTTTCTTTCACAATAGATTGTGGACCCATTACATTATATTCAATTAAATAGTCTTCCATACACATTTTTTGTGGTATATTATTTTTTTCCTATGAGCATATTTCCTTTTTTTTATGTTCTACTTCAAGAAAAAGAATGCAAATAAATTTAAATAATGACTTTATCAAACACGCAGATGCATTTTGATGGAAACACAACCAGATGATCCTCAGTTGTTCTTCTTTAAAGAAAGACCTTGTAACTTTATGTGTTTGCTCTTGGGAACAATTTACTATACCAATTCTCTCTTGGGAGGATTCTTAAAAACAGAGTTTCCAATTTCTCATCCAAAATCTAATAATTAATATTTTATTGGAATCATAATTATTTAATTGATAATCTTAACATCTTTGAAAAAAGCTATTAAATCATCCGACTCACCAAGTAGCAATAAGTTCTTAGTTTTTCATTCAAAACAAGGGTCTGCTATCAAAGAAACAAAGAAAATATAAAGGTAAAGAAATTTGTGTGGTCATTAAGATGTATTTGATATTATTGTTCCTTTTCATAGTCAATCTAAAAATCAGAGTTGATAGCAAGAGGTTAAGAAAAAAAGTTCCTATGGGTAGTCATAATGGAATTCTGGTAGTGGTACTGAAATCTCAATTTATAGATTTGGTTTATTATTTTTCTTAAACTCTACTGTATAGGAATTATGAGTTTTATTAAAATAGATAATTTGATTATCTTGGAAGGGAATTTACATAATTTTATTGGAAAGTGGAAAGTATAATATAGATAGATATTTTGGTTTATTGAACTTTTCTTTTCAACTAATATTGATATAGTTACCAAGGTGTTTTTAAGAATCCTAAAGAGAGAATAATGAATTATTTCCAGAAAATTGTTACCAAACAAACAGAAATAATGAAATTATTTCCAGAAAAATCAATATAATTATGTTAAATGGTAAATAACCAAAGAAATCAAACAATCTAAGACTCTTTAAGTTCATATCACAAATTACGGGTTGATATTACAAGAGAAATGGCCCTATTTTACCTCTCACCATTTATTCTTTTCTTTTTTTTGTCAAGTCAACTTTTGCCTCTGTTCAGTTAATTTAGAATTTCATAGTTTTTTTTTTCTTTTTAGACCCATATCATGCATATGGGTCTTATAAATATGTATACATTTTTCAATCAAGTACCGCCCAAAATTGTCTTGCTTACACTTTCTCTCCTGCAATGGCACTTCTTGCACTTCTTTCCCTATCACTTCTTACGTTCTTCTTCTTCACCAAAAATACCACTCTAACACAAGCCCAATGCCTTCCTGACCATCTTCATGCCTTGATTCAACTCAAGCAAGGTTTCCACACCACTAAACTCAATTCATGGAATACAAGCACCGACTGTTGCATATGGGATGGCATCGCATGTGATGAGAAAACCGGTATGGTGACTGCACTTAACCTTAATGACCGGTCAATCTCAGGTGATGTCAACCTCGCCTTGTTTAATCTCAGCTCTCTTCAATACCTCAACCTTGGTGGGAACCAGTTCAACAATCTTATCCTTCCACAAACCGGGTTTGAGCGACTAGATAATTTAACCCATCTCATCTTATCCAATTCTGGCTTTTCTGGTCAAGTTCCAATCGGCATTTCTGCCCTCACAAACCTCATCTCTCTTGACTTATCAGAAATGTTCGAAACCTATGACTGGTCTCTTTATTGCATCCCCAGTTCATTGTATATTCCTGCCACTGGCCTAAAAACCTTACTCAGCAACCTCACCAAGCTCCAAGTTCTTTGCTTGGATGGGGTTGACATTTCACTCAATGGATCTGAGTGGGGCAATGCAGTTTTTCAAGTTGGCCCAACTCTACAGGTGCTATCCATGGCTGATTGTGGTTTAACAGGTAATATCCCGGAAGAAATATTCCACCTTACAAATCTAACGGAACTTGGATTATCAGGCAACTCAATGTTGTCAGGTCAACTACCAAAATTCAAGACGCAAAGCTTTTTGCAATATATGTCTCTTTTTTTTACAAATTTCAGTGGTCCAATTCCAGATTCAATTGGAAATCTCCAATATTTAGTGGGATTGGATCTTTCCATGTGTAGTTTTTATGGAGAAGTTCCACTATCAATTACAAACCTTACAAGACTTGAATATTTGAACTTGGAGGTAAACAGATTGACAGGTGCGATACCCATGTCTTTGTTTTCTCACCCTTCTTTGATATCATTGGATCTAGAAGATAATCAATTGTCCGGATATTTACCAGAGTTCCCAAATGGATCATCAATTTTGGAACGTATTTTCCTTCAATCTAACAATCTTCAAGGACAGCTGTCAATTTCCAGATTCATCAAGCACAATAAAAACCTTCAATATCTTAATCTCGGACACAACAAGTTCTCAATTATAGAAGGAAACAATCATAACGAGTCATTCTATGCTTCATTTCCACAAATGAGGGTTCTATATCTGAATTCGTGCAATTTAACACGGTTTCCTTATTTTCTGAGTTACCAAACAAATATTCAGTACTTAGACCTCTCAAATAATAGTCTCACAGGAGAGATTCCTCTTTCCATTTGTAATTTAACATTGCCAACAGTACTTGATCTTTCATATAACAATTTAACCAGTACAATTCCACCTTGCCTCCTAGAAGATGCTGGATTGAAAGTGCTTAACCTGAAAAGTAACAAATTAAGCGGGCCATTGCGAAGGAATATTAGTCAAGCATGTGGACTTCAAGCAATAAATCTGAACGGAAATTTAATTAATGGAAGTTTACCCAAATTACTGATGTATTGTAAAGCTCTCGTGGTCTTAGACCTTGGAAACAATCGGATAGTGAACAGATTTCCCTATTGGCTGGGGAATCTTGAAAATTTGGGAGTTCTTGTCTTAAGATCGAATATGTTTTACGGAAAAATTTCAGATGTGGCAATCAAATCAAAAGGAAATTATTCCATTTTTCCCATGCTAAAAGTTCTGGATATTTCTTCAAATCATTTTAATGGTACCTTGCCTAAAAATATTTTTGTGAATCTGAAGGCTATGATGGTTGTATCAAATACAAGTTCCCTAAAACATAATTTTAAGATGTATATAGGATATATTCGGTATGTAGCTTCAGTCAAATACAAAGGGCTGAGTTTTGATCTATTATCCTCACATGGCATATTCATGTACATTGATCTGTCAAATAATAAATTTTGGGGGAGAATTCCCAAAGAGATCGGAAATCTCAAGTCACTTGATGTGCTTAACCTATCACATAATGCCCTAACTGGTCCAATTCCACAAGAATTTGCTAATTTACAGCAACTTCAATTACTGGATCTCTCCTCCAACCAGCTTTCCGGACACATTCCTCAAGAACTCACATCTCTCACTTTTCTTTCTGCACTAAATCTCTCATACAACTATTTAGTTGGAGAAATACCCGAAGCCCGTCAGTTCTCAACCTTTTTGAATGATTCTTACTTGGGTAACCCCGGATTGTGTGGTAGTCCTTTAACAATGCAATGTGCAGCAGCTCCATCAAATCATGGGATTTATAAAGGTTTGCCTTCAAAATATTCTGCCGATATAATTGGGCTCTCCATTTCTATTGGATTGGGGTTAGGTGTGGGATTTGCCTCAGTAATTTGGGCTACAATATCATGGGAGAATGGAAGAAAGTGGTTTAATTTTATTATAGATAGGTTTTACTTTCAACATTTTCACTGAGGGATATTACTTTTAAATCACCATGTATTTTCATCAGTGTGTAATTTGGGCTAAGATCTTTGTAATAATAAACGGGTATAAATCACCATGTATTTTCATGAGCGTGTGTTTGTCTATTAAATATTTTTTTTATACACAACGGTCACTAAATAATGTCTACGAGATGCTCATGAATGCTGCCTTTGTAACAACAGCTCCTAGTCTTGTAATTTTCAGTTTAATGTCAAGCCTATGGGCACTATTTTAAAATATGTTATTTGGTACGATGTTTGATGCTTAGATGTTTTGTATTAGGTGTTATTTGATATCTTGTTATATGTTGATATTAAAAGGTTACGAAGCACACGATATTAGATATTGGATGGAATTATTAGCAAAATAAATGACAAACAAAAAAATAATGCTTACAGGAGCATTAGGCGATCGGTTTTTGACCATCAGCAGTGTTTAATAGTTGGTCGGTGAAAACAAGTATCAACGGTCGTATTTTAAAAATTTAAATAGTTGGTCGCTGAAAAAAGATATCAGCAACCGGATTTTAAACATCAGCGATTGAAAGTTGGTCGCTGAAAAAAGGTATCAGCGACCAAAAATCGGTCACTAAAAGCCTCTAGATGACGTCAATCAGTGACCAGTGACATCATCATGCGAGTATCAATGACGATGCTTTCTGCGACCGGCCATATGCGACCAAATTTGGTCGCTGATACCCAACAACGACCGGTGCAGTTATTATCAGCGACCACATCTCCGGTTGCTGATACTCTGTTTTGCTGTAGTGATTGTACCATAAACTGAACATAAACTTTCTTGAAACAATCTTGGAATTTGGATTGGTATGAATAAAATCTGTAAAGAAAGGTCGGAAAAATCAGTTCTCGTTTCTGGTAGACTTCAATTTGTTGCAATGCTGCTTACTAATGTCTCCTCAAATTTACGCGGTTGGGCTCATTATTTTTATAGCTTGGTGCCTTAAAAGAAAATGTGATCACTTGTCCAAAAATATTCGCACAATTTTTTGTAAAGTAATCTTGAAAATTTCTTTTTCTTTTTTTTGTAAAGCTACCAAGTGCATGCAATATTTTAAAGAACCGTCGAGGGATAAGAGTTCTGGCGCATGTGCCCTTTTCATAATTTTTATGTTTTGTTTTAGTTTATAGCAATTGGTTATATCCTATTTATTCAAATATAAGGATAGTTGAAGAGGGTTGTTATTTAGTATTAAACCATGATGTAAATTAAGTAGTTGTTTTATCATTAATATATATATATATATATATATATATATATATATATAGAGGAGGGATCCAATTACACCTTTTTTGGTGACACATCATGACACCGTTTTTTATATAGGTCAATTTTGCAATTTCAAAATTCAAACAGTCGATCCGAACCGTTCAACATGATCACCATATTAAAATGTACTTGGAGATCAAATTTTACATTTTTTTGAATTTTTTTACTATTTATTAAGATGGTTACAAAATCGCTATTTTTCGATGGTCTGAAAATAACGATTTTTGTAACCATCTTAATAAATAGCAAAAAAATTCAAAAAAATGTAAAATTTGATCTCCAAGCACATTTTAATATATCCATCATGTTGAACGGTTTGAATCGACTATTTGGACTTTGAAAATGGTAGGTGTCAAAGTGTGTCACCAAAAAAGGTGTAATCGGATCCCTCCTCATATATATATATATATATATATATATATATATATATATATTGGCAGCTGTTTAATCAACTGTGTATTAATTTCAACTTGTGAGTTTCATCTTTACAGTGGTACATGGGTGGTACAATGTTTCATATTATTCCTGTATTTATTGTTTACAGTGTATTAATCTCAACTATACAATGGTTTGTTCGGTTTAACCGAACAAACCAAAATTTATTTTGGTTCTGTTTTAATCGGTTGCTATATTTATATTGGTCTGTTCGGATAACCGAATAAAATTTTGGTCTACCTATTTTATTTCAGTTCTGACCGAACCGAACCGATGAAAATTATGTTTCACAATTTGGCTTGACTGTTTAACCTTTAAATTAGAGATATGGATTCATAGCACGGGTCGATCCGTACCATAGCCTCACTCTTCCTGAATTACATCTTGCCACCACGCTTAAATTGCCCAATTATCAATAGAAAAATAAATGCCAGCTGGTACCAATACAAATTGACCAATCAGTGCAATTAATCAGGTTAGGTAGCATGATAGTACCAAACACATTGCAATTCCAAAATTTAACTATTGAAAAAACTAACCAAAAAAAAAAATTTGATTCAAGAAAGTGCACTTTCTATCTTAACCCGTGACATATAAAGCATCCACTTAGCGAACTTAATTTGCTAGTTCGGCAATGCCGGGATGCTTTTCCAGCCGACCTTCCGATGCTCGGGTCTTGGTTCGCTGCCACCGACTCACGCATATCATGGGCCTTCTTTTGGGCTGCTCGTAGCCTGTTTACTATCTTATCCATTGAAGACGACCTCTTCTTCTCCAATTTCATCTGCATAGTTTTTAAATCTTGCTAGATTTATGAAATTATCTTTTTGCTTATTAGTAATTACAGATAATGGTGAGCAAGGATGTTATGTACCTCGAGTTTTCTAATTGCCGCCTCAGCCTTTGCTTTTTGTAGGTTTTCCCATGCAGTTATTTTTGCTTCTTCTCTTTTGGACCTATATCCGGTAATAGGTGAGAGTTTTAGACTTTGAAAATAAAAATAAAATACCAATATAACATGTAAATTATTTAATTGTGATAGTTCCATAATAAAACATGAGCACCAATTAATAGCTAATACGGCACTACAAAATATTGTGCATTTTGGCTTTACGCAATCAAATTGTAAATTCAAGTATATTAAAAGTCATAAAATTGCCAGGAAGAACTCTAAAAGTTGATATATATATTGTTATTGCAACTGATTTCATGAAACTGATAAGTTGAAACCATTTGATAATAAAAATATTCAAACAAGAAATAGGACATACTTTGAAGCGCATCTTGCTTTTTCTCTATCTTCCCAAGAACCAACTGATCGTTTGTTGAAACTCCTAAGGACATTCCTCTTTGACCATCAAGTCACCGTTACCTGGTTGTCTATCTCGACATCTCTCACCTCCAACTTAGCAGAACTGCTATTTACCTCCTCAGTGGGACCACGCAAAGGTGAGTACGAAAACGAAAGCTCCCTTGGAGAAGACGTGGCGCTTCCTTCGGGGCTCATTTGTGTAGCGACATCCTTAGTTAAAATCCCAGCAGTTATTCTTTGCACTGCTTCTCTTGTTATTTGAACCTTCTCCTCTGTATTGAGTTGAAACACCAAGAATTATTGACCAAACTACTAAGAAATCTATAAAAGAAAAAGAAAATTTTGCAAAAGGAAAAAAAGGGCCCTTAATTTTTATCAGAATTTGCAAAACATGAACACTAAATGTCAGAAAAAATAACAAAAAAATAATTGACTACTTTTTCAGATAGTTCAATAGTACAGACATATTTCTTTTCTTAGTTGTGATGATTTAGAGCTTATATTTGCATCAAATTTTATCCGCCCGATCCCTCATTTTTTCTGTCTCATTTCTTAGGATTTCTGATCTTAATATCTTACTAATTATAAAGAATGGAATAGTCTCAATGCAAAGAGAATCCAATGTGTGAAATTCTCCAGTAAAAAATATATTTCTCCTTGTTAATTGACATTACTGTATTTTATTTTATTTCAGCTCTGGGCAACAGATCACTAATTTTGTGATGGATCGTGTGATGTGTCAGACTTGTCTTTCTTGAATAGCCCGTGAATAAGCAGATTGTAGCAGACCACATCAGGTGACACACCTCTCTCAAGCATTTCATCAAACATCTCAAGGCCTCTCTTGAGATCTCCCAACTTCATACTACCACCAATGGCACAATTTGGTTCAAGCCCAGAGCTTGTTTGGGCTTGTTTGGGCTTGTTTGGGCTCACTGCCAAAATAAATAAATAAAAATGGCAATTATATACAATCAAGGGAAACCATTTAGAGGAAGTCATTAGGGCACAGTAGGCCTTCTTACTACCGTCCGATCTATATCCTACCTCCCAAATAAGACATTTTCATTCCGTCCATCCCAAGCAGGTACTCCCCTAACTGGAGAGTATCCAAACAATATTCTTTTCACCGCACCAATTGTTCCCAGACTCGTTTCTCTAAAGTACCTTAAATTATGATAATAGATCTTAGCCTTCTGATTAGAATCCTGACTAATCTGATTCGAAGTAAAATACAACGGATCGCTTTAATATGGTGTTGAGCAAATTGGACGGTCCGGATCTAAACTGAAAACTTAACTGTGGTCATATGAATTCATTTTTCCCCAATCCCCACCTTATTTAATGTACACAAAACAGCACTGACATACGGGACACATCCGACCCAACTTGTCAGTTAATACGTCTAAACAACGTTGTGTTTTTTGGGGCCATATCTTCTGCAGTAATTCAAAATTTGAGTTATAATCAATACCGTCTGATTAGAATCCGGGGCTTTAATATTCGTGCCAGAGCAGATCGGACGTTCCAAAACTAAACTCAAAATTTCTATTAACTCAGGTTATATGAAATCATGTTTTCAAAAATCCTCTTTCACTAATTCTCTCTCTTGAGAGAGAGAAATGCCAAACAAATCGTGCCACATTATATCTTCCAATAATACCCCTCAAACAATGAACCCCTCTCTCGCTCGCTCTGCCGTTGCCGGAGCAGCTCCCGCCTATTTTAATATGAAGATCATGTTAGAAGATTCGAATCGACTATTTAAACTTTGAAAATGAAGATATGAGCGGAAAGTGAAACACCATTTTTAATTCCCAAAGCAAGTTAGCCTACGTTTGTTCCTAAGCTGTGGTGCAACTAATTGGTTTTTCAATTTTCATAGTCTAAACTGTCGATCCAAACCGTTAGATGTAATCTCTATATTAAAAATGTGCTTGGAAACCAAATTTTACATTTTTTTAGAACTTTTTACTATTTATTAAGTCAATTTTAAAATCGTTGATTTTAATAAACAGTGAAAATTTTCTGAATCATTGAAAACACCCATTTTAAAACTAACTTGTTAAATAGTAAAAAAATAAAAAAAATGTAAAATTTAGTCTCCAAGCACATTTTAATATTGATTGAATATTGAACAGTTTGGATCGAATGTTTCAACTTTGAAAATGTAAAAACCAAAGCGTTTGTTCCACAGCTTAGGAATAAACGTTTTGATATTAGCCAACTTCTATATATATATATGAGGAGGGATCCGATTACAATACTTTTGAGTTACCACAAAATTAACACAACTATTTTCTACATTTCAAAGTCTAAATCGTCGATCCAAACCGTTCAACATGATCACCATATTAAAATGTGTTTGCAGATCAAATTTTACATTTTTTTTAATTTTTTTACTATTTATTAAGTACTTTACAAAAACTAGTCAAATTTAGACCATTAAATTTTGTACCCATCTTAATAAATAGTAAAATTCAAAAAAATGTAAAATTTGATTTGCAAGCTCATTTTATTGTGGAGATCATGTTGAACGGTTTGGATCAACGATTTGGACTTTGAAAATGTAGAAAATAGTTATGGTAACTTTGTGTTAACTCAAAAGTGTTGTAATCGGAACCCTCCTCTATATATATATATACTTATAGAGGAGGGATCCACTTACAACATTTGAAAGTTACAACATCTTACAACCATTTAGTTTTGTGATTTTTAAAGTCCAAACAGTCGATCCAAACTGTTCAACATGATATCTATATTAAAATGTGTTTGAAGATCAAATTTTACATTTTTTTCAATTTTTTTAAATATAATTAAACATAACTAACGTAACCAGTCACAGCACGTTTGGTCACGGTGTAACCATTCGCGTGCTCTGACCACTCGTCATCATTTTAGTCACGATACAGCACAACACGTGAAAAATTGACTTAATCACAAAACAACACAGCACGTAACTAAAGTTATGACGTGTTAATCACAGTAGAACATGGTACAATACGATTTTTCCACTCTATTTGAGATCTTAAGAGAATGGCTACTAATTTTTGAGGGGATGCTGACGGACGTACGTACGGATCGATTCTAATGGTGAACAAATAAAGAAGAAATGAATAGTGGTCTAGTGGAGCAGTTTTTTGCGAAAGGAAAAATAATAATTGACCAGTGTTACAGAAAATTAAGTCAAAAAAGGTAGATGTGTAGAAACACTGGACTTAAAAAGGAATCCAGCCAAAAGGAAGTTACTTAGTAATTACTACATTAATTGCCTGCTCACTTGTAGGGCATGCATGATGGGGTTCAGAGGGGCTCACAATATTAACTCAACCGCGTCCAGCTTGTCTTCTACCCAAAATATGGAAAATGCCAATATGCTACGCGTAGCATAGAGGGCCTCCGTGCTACGGCTCAATATTTGAGTTTTCAAAACTCTAACGGTCGATCCGAACCGTTTAACATGATCTCCATATGAATATGTACTTGCAAACCAAATTTTACATCTTTTAGAATTTTTTTTACTATTTTTTTAGATGGGTAGAAAATCACTTGATTTGAAAATTCTGTACCATTCAGATCAAGTGATTTTATACCTATCTAAAAAAAATAAAAAAATTCTAAAAAATGTAAAATTTGGTTTGCAAATACATATTCATATGGAGATGATATTGAACAGTTCGGATCGACCGTTAAAATTTTGAAAACTCAAATATTGAGCCGTAGCACGGAGATCCTCTATGCTACGCGTACCACTGTAGCCAACTCCCCCAAAATATCTTCAAAAATATGTGTGGTTCTCGTCCAAAAGAGATTTTGCGACATTTGCATATTGGTCCTGATATTTTTTGTTTATTTCATTTGTGAAATGAATTATACAATTCGTTTTAAACTACTTGACAATTTTGTAATTATTCTTTATTAAACACGTGTCCACAATAATAGCTAAACATATACATTCAGTTGCTACTACACATAAAATATTTTCTTTTATTTAAATTTGAAAGTGGAGGGTTTATAAGTACACATAAAAAACATTCCACTTTTAACTTACTTAAAAAGGATATCCTTAATGAATTAAAATGGATATACTTAATGAATGAAAATGCACCAAACATGAATTTAGATAATTAGTGAATGTAGACAAATCACAGTTAGGCACTCAAAATAATTTTATTCCATTAAGATTAGGGCGTAGCCAAGATTTTAATCATATAGTCAAAAAAATTTACTGGTACGACAGACAGGTTGTAAACTATCCTGAATTAACTAATTCACATTGTTGGTTGTAGACTATTGTGAATTAACTAATTTAGAGAATGCAAGTTCAAGTTCATTATAATTTCTTGCTCAATTGTACGAGTTCATGTGTGTCGCCAGAAATTTGAGAATCTATATCCCTCAGATACCAAGTCATCAATTGTATGAAAAGAAAGGTCACAATATTGTTCCAGCCAGGCAAAACTTAATTTGATATCTATTGTAGATATAGGGAATCCGTATTGAGATTTGTATGGAGTTAAAAATAGTGTGAATTTATTAATTGTACCCACATATACTTTTGGTGATATAGATTCAAAAATTTGGAAGGCTATGAATGCAAATTTCTCAAATAAATAGCTAGTGCATTGATTGTTTTAAGGACCAATATTAATTATGCAGTGACAATCAATTACCAATGCATGTTCTCTCTGTTTCACTATGTTCATTGTACAGGCATAAATGATACATGTGTGGGTGTCGTTCGTCTACTCAAATACTGGTCCTTGGCACCCAGTCTCAACATTTCACACATGTAGATGAGATTCTCCCATCTTATTCGGGGTGACATATATAAAAAGAGAATGAAGGAAGATTAATTCAATACTGACTACTACATATATTTTAATATTTTATATTTCGTGGCAACAATGGTTAAATATGGAAATTTTGTATAACCAACGGAGATTAATTCAATATATAGAAGGTTGCAGGTTGTGGATATTAAAAAATTGGATAGTTTGACCATCAATATTTACTAAAAAAAAATAGTATTTAAAAATTTCAGGAAACCAAATTTTTTTATCACAAGTTTTGATGAAATCCAAAGTTAATTAAAAAAAATGTGTAACATGCATCAATCCAATTCACAAAATGTTCATCAAGAATATTAATTTCATAAAAATCTAGGATCCTGAAATTAAATAAAACTGGTTATATTGAAACCAAATTAAACAAAATTGATGAATGTGACTTGGGAGCCTGAAGTCAAGTCTCCTATGCAAAGACCAGAGCATCAATTCCGGGGACCAGAGCATCAATAATTGTCCATTACTTGTTATTAATGAAGTCAAGTTTCCTATGCAAAGACCCCGTAATTTCAACCTTTTGACTCGAGTCTTCTTTTTTGTATCAACTTGTATAATAAATGAAGAAGTGTACAGCTAAGGAGGAGAATAATTCATTGTAACTTTGAGGCTTTGAGCAAACAAATAATAGCTCATTCATAGCTAAGGGCCCGCTATCAGCATCATATATATTGGCCTTCTTTTTGCTATTTGTTTATTTCTTGCTCAATCTAAAAATTATAGTCAGTCTGCTGGTAAATCCAAACATAAAATTATTAACTCACAATATATAGGCCTTCTTTTTGGCTCACAATATTATTAACTCAGCCACTCCACATATGACGCGACACAGTTTTTAATGAGTACGGCTTCATTCCCTGCACTGGCAGGGCTGCACAGTCCAAAAGATTTTCATTTCTGTTTAAAAATTATAATAACTGACTTGCATTTTGAACTAATTTTTAATAATTTATACGCAGGTAGTCATGAACATCAAGCAAGTCCTGATCAGCGCAAGATTGGCAATCACAAGACGATGGAAAAAGATCGGGAAGATTGGCAATCACAAGTCCTGATCATCGTCGCCGGGTACAAGGACCAGCTCGACAGGGTCCTCAAGCTTTCAGATCTGCCCTACTACGAAGATTTGAAAGACTACGATGATGTAGATTCTGCGGAGCAGATGAGTACCGAGGAACCGGATTTCTCAGGGATTCACTCCGCGGCAACTGCTGATGCAGCATTCGAGGCAGCTGGTCTTGCAGTGGTACGTATATTTTTATACTTTTTTGTAATATCATATACATTGTGAAACCTAACTTATTTATCTATTTCAGGGAGATTTACCATGGGGAGATGAGCAGGAGGACAGGACAGATGCACCATTTGAGTTTCACTTGGGCTCTCTCAGTACGATGCATATTCTCAGGATTACCCATCTCCTACGTTTCACACTCAGCAGGAACCAGTACCACAGTACACTCAGGAGGAGCCGGCCCCACAGCAGGATGTCTCGTATCCACCTATCTACCCTTCAGAGGATACACATGACGTTATTTTCGGTCCTGGGGCCGATCAGGGACCATCTGAGGAGTATAGATTTGGAGAGATACAGGAGGAGGTCCCACCACAGCCACCACGAGAATATGAGCCCTTGGCACAGAGAGAGTGGCGGGGTAAGAGAGTTAGGAGAGATAGGGTACCATACACACCACCGAGTAGGTAGAGAGATAGTCAATTGTACAAAAAGAAAGGTTACAATATTGTTCCAGCCAGGCAAAACTTAATTTGATATCTATTGTAAATATAGGGAATCCGTATTGAGATTTGTATGGAGTTAAAAATAGTGTGAATTTATTAATTGTACCCACATATACTTTTGGTGATATAGATTCAAAAATTTGGAAGGCTATGAATGCAAATTAATTTTTCAAATAAATAGCTAGTGCATTGATTGTTTTAAGGACCAATAATAATTATGCAGTGACAATCAATTACCAATGCATGTTCTCTCTGTTTCACTATGTTCATTGTACATAACCCAGGCATAAATGAACCATGTGTGGGTGTCGTTCGTCCACTCAAAAACTGGTCCTTGGCACCCAGTCTCAACATTTCACACTTCAAAATATTGGCGAACATTTAAACATGACGTAAGTGTCAGTGCGTCACTCGACTCGAGGAATCCAGCCAAAATGAAGTTGCTACATGAATTCTTTGCTCACTTATTGTAGGACATGACGGGTTCCACAGGGACTCATCACGCGGATTTAGGTTATGTGAATGGGAACTAGAATAGTTAGAATAGTGAAATTTGAGATTAATAGATGAAAATAGAGAAAAAATAATGATTTTTCATGCTAGTATGAAAATAGTACTATTCGGCTTAGTAAAAATGTTGTTTGGATTGTATATTTGAAATAATGAATAGTTGTAATCAAGAAAGAATAGTATTAACAAGATGTTAATTAAAAAAAAGCAAGTGAAATCTTAAACGAATTGTCACAACGTAAAGATGACAAAAGTGGTGTCAATTTTATTATTTCGGAACTGTGTTGTGTTGGCCACACATTGAGAATTGTCAACACTTTGGATAAAAGAAAATGAAGTTCCTACCTTAATTTCTTGTTTAAGAAAGCCACAAGTTGAGAATTGCAGACGTGTTGTGCCGGTAGATATTTCCGATACAAAAATATTATGTATCGGAAATATCTACGTACTGGCACAACACGTCTGCAATTCTCAACTTGTGGCTTTCTTAAACAAGAAATTAAGGTAGGAACTTCATTTTTAATAATACGTGGTAGTCTCAAATTCCGAATCCTGAACTCTCAAATGTAAAAAAAATAACAATGTTTGTGTCGGAAATAAAAATCTATCTCAATTTAAGGCATAATTATAATTTTTTTAAATGCTATAGAAAAAAAATCGGAATGACGGGTTCCACAGGGCTCCCAATTATCTCAATTTGCACATTGGTCCTGATTTTTTTGTTTATTGCATTTCTCAAATGAATTATGCTAATATCTTTGTTTTAAACTACTTGACAAATACATAATTATTCTTTATACACGTATCCACAATATTAATATCGAAAGATATACACACATTCCCTTACTACTACACATAAAAATATATATATATATTTTTTTAAATTTGAATGTGGAGGTTTATAAGTATATCAAAAACCTTCCATATTCTAACTTAATGAAAATGTATATACTTAATGAATGAAAATGCACGAAACATGCATTGTTTTGTGAATGCAGAGGAATCACAGTTAATTAGGCCCCCTCAATATAATTTTTCCATTAAGACTAGAACCTAATCAGTACAACTTGTATTGGCAACAAGTGCAACAAAGTTATTGGTCGTTGAAGGATCTATCTGGCCTGTTTCTCCAGTCATGCTGGGCTCTACCACTGTAGATACTTGGCCTTCCCCCTACTCAACTAAATAGAATAAGAACCGAATCCAACAAACCAAAATAAATTTTAATTTGTTCAGTTGAACCAAAATAGTATAATAATCATAAAAATAAATACTTCTTTGTTAATTTTTTATATTTTTAAAGATGAATTAAAAAATTTTGTTTGGTTCGGTTTAACTAGTTTTAAACCGAACCAAGCAATATAAATTATGTCGTAATTTTTAAATATTTTTAAAAAATTTAAATGTTTGGTTTGAACAGAGGATGGGTTTAAAATTTTCATTTAGTTCGGTCTAACTGGTTTAAAAATTTTAAACCGAATCAAACTATTAAACTGGTTTTAAAAAGTGAACCGAACCGATCTATTAAACTGTTCAAACCGAACTTTCTTGGTTCAATTTAAAACCGATTAAACCGGACCCGATGAACACCCCTACTTACGACCTCAACCCTTATTATATTACCATTCTACCCTTAATTGCACAATTCTATGCTAAGCAACAGCTTTGGTTGGTAACTTTTTAAGCAAATTGAGAGAGTAGTTGTTTCGCAATAAATATAGACTCTGTGATGTTACAAATCCAGTGCTGCAATTATGCGGTTGCCCCAGGTAGTTATGGTAGTTATAATGCGGAAATTTTGGAGGTATTTGAGTGCTGATACAGTTATCACCGCCCTGACAAAAAAAAATGTATAAATTAGTCGTGGAAATAATTTTGTTCAATTATTTTTAATGCTCAAGACGGCAGCTCGCAAGCTCCTCCTCATATCAAAAATGTCAATTTATTTCTAATCAGTACAGAACTAAAAATAAATAAGTTGTAAGCCAAAAATCATAAGGGCAAAAAACTATTACTTTCCAAAACCTTTTATCAATTTTTTATTTAATTTTATGGAACAGCGAAAGCTCCAATTCCTGACCCCACATTAAATTTTAAATAAAGTTAGAGTGCCGATCAAAGATATAATTATTATAGGGAAGCAAGAATATTTAATGAATAAACAAATGGCAAATTATTAGTAATTGATTGTGTGCAGCCTAATCGATTAACATTGTTTCATTAATTTTGCTCATTGTAACATGACACAACTTGCTTTTCAATCAGTCATAACTTACAGGTTAATATTTCAAGACCAAAGACCCGAATTTTTTATTTATATTCAAAAAATAAATTAAATTACAAAAAATAACCATTTTGGTGTTGAAATTCGAAATCTACCCAAACCGGAAATTTTTTTTCCGGATTCAACATCTAACTCCGGAAATTTTTTTTCCGGAAACTCAACTCTAATTCCGGAATAAATTTATCCGGATTCCAAATCCAGAAATTTTTTTTCCGAACTCAGTCCCAATTACCAGAAAAAAAATTTCCGAACTCAATTTCCGGAATTTTTTTTTTCAATTATTTATTTGTTAATTATTTAAATTATTTAAATTAATTTAAAAAATTTCAAAATGGTGTAGAATAATTTAGAAATTATCAAAATGGTCTAGAAAAATTTAGAAAATTTTAAAATGATTTAGAATTGTTTTAGGAACCTCTTTCATTTTTGGATCCCTTCCGGAGCTCTGACTGTCTGATTGATCCGATCTTCGATTCAGGTTATTTTATTTTTTTTATTTTAATTTTAATTTATATTATAATTAATTAGTTCATTCCAAATAATTTTTTATTTTTTAGAATATTGTCCAAACAATTTAGAATTTTTTAGAATATTCCAAAATGGTTTAGAATAATTTATAAAATTCCAAATAGTTTAGAATATTGCCGACTATTTTAAAAATACCCTACGTCAATTACAAATTATTAAATCTGCCAACGAGTTCTCGGAATTATTAAAAATGCCCAAACCGGCCAATTATTGGCCGGTCCTGATTAAAATTCCCGACCGGCCAATAATTGGCCGGTCCCGTGATTTTTTTTTTTTTTTTTAGAGAAAAATAGCTAAAATACTGAAATCTAATACTAAAAAATCGAATTGTTTTTTTAAATATTCCTTAGATTACTTTTTTTGATAGCATATTTATACTAAAATACGCTAAATTACTTGAAATTATGTTAATTTATGCTGATTGACACTAGATTTCTTGAAATTATGTTAATTTATACTGATTGACACTAGATTACTTTAAATTATGTTAACTTTTTTTTAAGAGACAAATAGCTAAAATGCTGAAATCTAACACCAGTGTTCTAAATAGCGCGCTATAGCGTTTTTGGACCCCAAACACTACGCTATGACATCAAAATGCGCTATTTGCGCTACGGCCGCTATAGCGGTCCGCTATTTGCGTTATACAATATGGGTTTTTTTTTTAAGCAATTTATATGGGTTTTAAATAAAGATAAAAAAAATCTCAAACCGAAATTGAATTTGTTGCTACTTGCTACAGATAAATCAATTTGAAATTGGGAATAAAAATTGAAATTTGAATAGAAAAAAAGTCCAAACCGAAATTAAAATTTGAATAGAAAAAAAAATAGATTATGTCATGAATCATGATGCTTAAGATATTTTTAATAGAAAAAATCGATAGTTTATGATATTACTATAGATATTTTGAACCGCAATTTGGACTTTGTACGGGTTCAATATGAATATTATAATTTCTTAATTACTTTGGTGTTATTTATTGTTCTATGAGACTTTAGATAATGTTGATATTTAGTACAAATATTGAATATACGAAATGTAAAAAAAAAAAACGCTATTTGGAATAGCTTCCGCTATAGCGACGCTATTCGCTATAGCTTTTTTTTTAGCCTTCCCGCTACGACGCTATAAACGCTATTTAGAACCTTGTCTAACACTAAAAAATCGTGAAATCTAACAGTAAAAAAAATTCCAAAAATAATAAAAATTTGTATTCTACAAGTTCATTACATAACTAATTTACTGAGCTACGTAGATTGAACAATATAAATGAAAATCTTAATCGGAAACTTCAACTGAAGTTTTGAGGCTCTTCCCTTTCTTTTTTGGCGATTCTGAATTTGGAAATCTGGTGAAGCGAGTTCGGACGCATGCGCATTTTCACATGTTTTCCGAAAAGTGATCATTTGCTGAAATCGGACACTCGAGCGCCGTTTTATGGCCGTTTGAAGTTTCGTCGTCATTTTTCACTTTCTCAGTGAAGATATCATCCCTATTCATACGTAATTTACCGTAATTTAGTGTATTCTAGCATAATTCTACATAATTATTGTAATTTCAAGTAATTTAGTGTAATTCAGCATAAATCAAGTAATTTAGCGTGTTTTAGTATAAATATGCTAATTATATATAAAAAAAATGTAATCTAGCAAATATTTAAAACTAAATTCGATTTTTTAGTGTTAGATTTCAGCATTTTAACTATTTGTCTCTTAAAAAAAAGTTAACATAATTTAAAGTAATCTAGTGTCAATCAGCATAAATTAACATAATTTCAAGTAATTTAGCGTATTTTAGTATAAATATGCTATCAAAAAAACTAATCTAAGGAATATTTTAAAAAACAATTCTAAACTATTTGGAATTTTATAAATTATTCTAAACCATTTTGGAATATTCTAAAAAATTCTAAATTATTTGGACAATATTTTAAAAAATAAAAAATTATTTGGAATGAACTAATTAATTATAATATAAATTAAAATTAAAATAAAAAAATAAAATAACCTGAATCGAAGATCGGATCAATCAGACAATCAGAGCTTCGGAAGGGATCCAAAAATGGAAGAGGTTCCTAAAACAATTCTAAATCATTTTAAAATTTTCTAAATTTTTCTAGACCATTTTGATAATTTCTAAATTATTCTACAGCATTTTGAAATTTTTTAAATTAATATAAATAATTTAAATAATTAACAAATAAATAATTGAAAAAAAATTTCCGGACATTGAGTTCGGAAAAAAAATTTCCGGATTTAGAATCCGGATAAATTTATTTCGGAATTAGAGTTGAATTTCCGGAAAAAAATTCCGGAGTGAGATGTTTAATCCGGAAAAAAAATTTCCGGTTTGAGTAGATTTAAAATTTCAACACCAAAATAGTTATTTTTTGTAATTTAATTTATTTTTTGGATATAAATAAAAAATTCGGCCAAAGACCTTATTTTCTCCTCTCCGTATCCTCTGTTTTTTCTGTCAAGTCAAGTCTTCCCTCTGTGCAATTAATTTTGCGCGTTCTGTCAAAGTCAAGTCAAGTAAAGTCTTCTCTCCGTATCAAGACTCCAGCACAGGAAGTAATTGGCAAAATGGCTGGGCCTTAATCTCGGCTGAAAATTACAAAGGGGAAATGGAACTTGATTTAAAAAAATGTAAAATTTCATCTCCAATCAAATTTTAATATAGATATCATGTTGAACGGTTTGAATCAACTATTTGAACTTTGAAAATTGCAAAATCTAATTGTTGTAAGATTTTGTAACTTACAAATATTGTAAGTGGATCCCTCCTCCATATATATGTGTGTGTGTCAAGGAGCTAGGCATATATATACACTATTTTCCCTCTACAAACTACACCAAAATGTTAAGTATGAAATTAATGGTGCTCACAATTAATAACTTGATTGAAAATATATGTGTGTGTGTCACGGAGCTAGGCATATATATACACTATTTTTTAGATATTTTTTTGCTAATTTTATTAAATTGATAGAAAATAACTTGATTGAAAATTCTGAACCATTCAAAAGGAATGGTTTTTTACCTATCTAAACAATAGTAAAATAATTCTAAAAAATGTAAAATTTGTTTTGCAAATACATTTTCCTATGTAGATCATGTTTAACTGTTTGGATAGACTGTTTGAACTTTAAAAATAGAGATATAGATTCATAATAAGAGTTGATCCGTAATATGGATGTTACCATAGCCTCACTCTTCAGATATTATCGTGGACGTATTTTTGAAAAAGGTATTTTAAAACGAAGATATTAGTATAATTTATTTGACAAAAAAAAGACAAAAAAAAATTGCAGCCTTAATTCATAACCTTTCAAATTTTTGGGCCACACCGACACATGCATTCAGGACACTGTGCAAAACAAACAGGACGCGTTTGTATTAATTGTGAGCACCTGTGGAACCCGTGACGCGTTGTCTCCTAGAAATTATAATGAACTTAAGTTTGCATCCTCTGTATTAACTCACATGTTGAATTTAGAAAATTGACCTTCCGATTAGAATTCAAATCAATCCGACTCTTGTCTGTAATATATAAACTTTTTAATATTCGTGCTAATACAGATTGAACGGTTCGGATTCGTTATGCAAAAACTCAAAATTTCAGTTACTGCGTCCAATATAAATTTCATAAACTTTGGGGTTTTCGGACCATGTGGAGTGTCAGTCATGAGTCAGGTCATGTCTGCATCTTTTTGACTTTCAAATAAAAGTGGTGCACCATTATTTGTCCTTTTGCATACAACTGGTTAACTATTATTTATTTTACTATTGGCTGATCATCGGAGAAATATCTGAACCATTTATCTAATAGCACCATTATTTCTTGGAGGTCTCTCAGAAAATATAAGCATGGAAGGCAAAATCGGCCGTTCCGGAGCGGAATCGGACGGTGCCAATTCGATTTCAGACCGATTTACATGGATAGTGCATATTTCAGTCAATTTCGTCCGTCCCGGTCCGTTTCGAAATGATTCCAGTCAAATTTTAGTCGAAACATACCGATTTCATCGAAACGGCCGATTCCAATTAAATTCGGCTGAAATGCAAATTAATGAACAAACACAAAAAAAATTTGAGCTCGGCGTGGATCGAAACCATGTCCTTCAACTAAGGAAGCAAAGCTATTTAGCACCACACCATCCAACTTTTGTTGTTATATAACACAACTCATTTATATATAACAATTGTAATTCACTAATTTGTACCAATCCATTCTGACAAAAAAGTCCGATTTTCCGATCCGATTCGGCCAATTCCGACTGATTTTTGTGATCCGGATTGGAATCGTACGGCACCGATCCTGATTCCGATTCTAATATTTCCTTCTATGAATAGAAGCCATTCTCTTGAGATTCCAAAACCGAAAACCTATCCCCTTTGAAAACAGGTACGTGTTTCGAAATAGTGTATACAAACTACACCTGTGGAAACTCCACATACAAAGTTCTGAAATCTATTCTCCCGATTTAGACTATGTTTGGATGCACTAAGAATAGCACTATTCTTAGAATAGCATTGCTATTCGGAACAAGGATAATCCAAACAAGAAATAGAGCTATTCGGAATAAGGAGAATAGGGCTATTTGCTATTCTTACAAAAATATGAAATAGCATTTGTTGCTTTCAATATTAATACTAATATAATATTTAAACTAATATTATATTACATTTAATATTTAAATTAATATTATATTGTATTATATTTAATCTAATATTTTATTTAATACTAATCTAATATTTAAAATAATATTATATTACATTTAATATTTAAATTAATATTATATTATATTATATTTAATCTAATATTTTATTTAATACTAATATAATATTTAAAATAATATTATATTACATTTAATAATTATATTGTATTATATGAGAATGGCTAATATCAAAACGTTTGTTCCTGGGCTCAGGAACAAACGGTTCCGTTCTCCAATTTTCGAAGTTCAAATAACAAATCCAAACCGTTAGATGTTCAATCTATATTAAAATGTGCTTGGAGACCAAATTTCACATTTTTTCGAATTTTTTTACTATTTATTAAGCTAGTTTGAAAACCGCTGTTTTTATGAAATTTCTGCAGCATTGAAAAACAGCGGTTTTCAAACTAGCTTAATAAATAGTAAAAAAATTCCAAAAAATGTAAAATTTGGTCTCCAAGCACATTTTAATATAGATTGAACATCTAACGGTTTGGATTTGTTGTTTGAACTTTGGAAATTGGAGAACGGAACCGTTTGTTCCTGAGCCCAGGAACAAACGTTTTGATATTAGCCATTCTCTGTATTATATTTAAACTAATATTATATTACATTTAATCTAATATTTTATTTAATACTAATCTAATATTTAAATAATATTATATTACATTTAATATTTAAATAATATTATATTACATTTAATATTTAAACTAATATTATATTACATTTAATCTAATATTTTATTTAATACTAATCTAATTTTTAAAATAATATTATATTACATTTAATATTTAAACTAATATTATATTACATTTAATCTAATATTTTATTTAAAACTAATCTAATTTTTAAAATAATATTATATTACATTTAATATTTAAACTAATATTATATTACATTCAATCAAATATTTTATTTAATAGTAATCTAATTTTTAAAATAATAGTATATTACATTTAATATTTAAACAAATATTATATTACATTTAATATTTAAACTAATACTATTTTATATTTAATCTAATATTTTATTTAATACTAATCTAATATTTAAATTAATATTATATTACATTTAACATTTAACTTAATATTATATTATATTTAAAATTTAAACTAATATTATATTATATTTAATACTAATCTAATATTTATTACATTTAATATTTAAATTAATATTATATTATATTATATTTAATCAAATTCTTACCCTTTGTGTCCGCTTCTTCTTCCATCACGAATCCCCGTGTGTATCTGTAATATCGAAATTACAGAGCAACTCATTTTTCCGCATGAAACAGAGTACCAAATAAATGTAATATGAATAGTTTGAGTAAGTACCTCTCAATCTCGAGCTGAGTGGAATCCATACCCAGACCTCTCGCAAACATAGCTCGCAGCTTCTTCTTGTCCAGACAGTACTTGGAGGCCCCCCCATTGCCACGTATATCTGGCTCCGCTCCTAACAACTCCGCGAGCATGTAATTAATTGTGATGTCATCTGAATCTGTGGGGTCAGATATGCCACCAACAGGCACGCCCTGGATAGGCAGACCCCATAGAGCACTGACGTCCTGAAGAGTCACTGTCATCTCTCCAAAAGGTAAGTGGAACGTGTGCGTCTCGGGGCGCCATCGCTCCACTAGTCCTGAAATGAGGGACGCGTTAATGCCCTTACTCGCCGACTCTAGAATTTCGACCAAATGTTGCACCCCCAAATTTTGCAAATATGGCTCCATCTGCGAGTAGTACTGGAAGTCATAATGCCGGCCCCTGGCAGTTATAATTGCCTCACTCTGCGTTGGAAAAAGTAAACAACATGAAAATCTAAAAATACGAAAACTCAACACAATTTAAACTTAAAGAAAAAGAATTCAAGTACCTCTCTAGATGCTTCTGAGACTCGGTGCTCATCGTGAGGCATCCATAATAAAGGACTGAAATGGTCCTTGCTGTCTGCGGGAATGGGCTCATCAACCGGGTCGGCTGCGGGTGGTCTCCTATGCCGTCCCCTAGTCATCCTACGTTAATAGTTAATAGTATAATTATTAGAATGATTTTTCTAAGAATAATTTATGCATATCAGCATCTATACTTTCTATAATCATTTCTCAAGTATATTTTTTTTTGCGTGATTCTTACTGTTTATGTCATACTATAATTTTATTATCAAAGAGCTAAATTTATTTTTTCAAAATATTAATCTAAAAAATTGGACAGTAAAAAAAATTTTAGTTCAAAATATATTAATTTAGTGGATCATTTTTAATTTGTTACAATTTGTAAGAAGGCATTTGTAGTTACCAAATCAATGAGATATATATTAATAATTAATTTCTTCATGTTTAAACATGCAAGCTGCATGCAACTCTTAACTTTATAAAAATGTTAACACATAATTCATACTTAGCTTTAGTAAGTATTAAAACCATTTATTCTGATCGAATCTAACAATTTGTTTAAAAAAATATTTGAACGAATCGAAAATAAAAATGTTATATTTGTCCTTATAATGGGGAACTGGAGGGCACACTGGGAAGTGATGAACATAGGCCTTATAATGGGGAACTGTAAGGGATATAAATGTGCTTATGTATGTAGGGTGGGGAACAATATGGCTCACCAACTTGCTAATTTGTCCACAGTGAACATGTATCATGGAGTTCAGAACTAATGGAAGCCTACGGATGATTTTAGATTTTAAAAAAAGAGAGCCAAATTCATTATGGAGCATGTTTGGAATACAGAGGCTCTGCTTTGAGTCGCATCTGATTAAAAACAAATGACTCAGATGTCGTTCTACGCGGTCAGGTATTGCACTGAATGTAGAGTTATTAGAATTTAGAATAGGAAATATGTAATTCTAAAATTTAGAGAAAAAATACGTAATTTTATAGTTTTAAATGATATATATCAAATTGTCTCTATAAAATATTCTTCAAACACAATACTGCTGTTTGACCATATATATCTTCCATGCTTTTTGAACGGTTTGATCCAATACCTTCTATGATACATGAATCTAACGGAAGTTAGAATATTTTGGTTGCCTTACAATCTGAAATATAAAAGAAGGTAACCATTGAGATTTTCAAATTTGAACAAATTAATATATAATCAAGGTGTGCTTACTTTTTCAAATTAAGATAATAGTAGAAAGTAGCGAAAGAAATTGAAACTTACTAGCGGTCCCAATTAATTACCAACTTGTTGTATGAAAAAAATATAACATATATATATATATATATATATATATATATATATATATATAGAGGAGGGATCCAATTACACATTTTTTGATTCGTTCAAATATAAAAAAATTACCCGAAATTTCAAATCGAGGAGGCGACGAGGCAGCAAGGACCACGAGCGAGAAGGGAGGCGAGGGAGGCGAGGCGGTGAAGGCTGCCGGTGAAGGAGAAAGGGGTGGCAGCGGAGGGGAGAGGGAGTGGCGGCGGGGAGAGGGGATGGCGGCGGGAGAGGGGGTGGCGGCGCCGGTCTTCGGGCGGAGGGGGCGGAGGGGCGGAGGCGCGGAGGCGGGGGGGGAGGGTTTAGCTTTTTTTCTGTTCTGGCGGAGAGACAGAGAGGGATCGCGGGTTTAAACCCGTTTTCAAACCGTAAGAATTTCTTACGGTTTGAATTCGGAATTCAAGCCGTAAGAAATTCTTACGGTTTGAATAAAGAATTCAAACCGTAAGAAATTCTTACGGTTTGGGTAAAAATTTAAATTTTTCAAAAATTTGGATAATTATATTAAAATATATTTTTTTTTGGGTAAAAATAAAAATCTCGGGTCAAAAGTCATGCAAGCGCAAGTTCCCTTTTCCCCACTTTCTTAATCAGTCCGCGTTCCATTAAAGTTTTGCTTTTTTGGTTTTTTTATTTTTAATTCATATTCATGGTTATATATATCGACATACATATTAAAGAACCACTCCAAATTACCTTGCTTCCTCTTCTTTTTTCACTCCTGCAATGGCACATGTTGCACTTGTTTCCATATTACTTGTTCTCTTCTCCTTCTCCGTCAAAACCACCACTCTAACACAAGCCAAATGCATGCCTGACCAACGTCATGCCTTGATTCAACTCAAGCAAGATTTCAACACCACTGAACTCCATTCATGGAATGCAAGCACCGACTGTTGCATATGGGATGGCATCACATGCGATAAGCAAACCGGTATGGTGACTGCACTAAACCTTACCGACCAGTCCATCTCGGGTAAACTGAACCCGGCTTTATTCAATCTCAGCTCTCTTCAGCACCTCGACCTTTCTTGGAACGACTTCTATAATATTTCCCTTCCACAAACCGGGTTTGATCGACTTGGAAATTTAACACATCTCGACTTATCCTATTCTGGATTTGCCGGTCAAGTTCCGATCAGCATTTCTTCCCTCACAAACCTTATCTCACTTGACTTATCAGACTATGAAAATCCCAATCCCTTGTATCTTCATGACACAGGCCTAAAAATCTTACTCAGCAACCTCACCAAGCTCCAAGTTCTTCGCATGAATACGGTTGACATTTCACTAAATGGATCTGAGTGGGGCAACGCAATTTTTCAAGTTGGCCCAACTCTTCAAGAGCTATCCATGGAAGATTGTGGATTAAAGGGTAACTTTCCGGATGAAATATTTCACCTTACAAATATTACAAAACTTGATTTATCTTCAAATTCAATGTTGTCCGGTCCATTAGATTCAATTGGAAATCTCCAATATTTATTGGAATTGAGTCTTTGCCGCTGTAACTTCTATGGAGAAGTTCCGCCTTCAATAACAAACCTTACAAGACTCCAAGGATTGTACTTAGGGTCAAACAGATTGACAGGTGCGATACCCATGTCATTGTTTTCACACCATTCTTTGGAAGTGTTTGACCTATCAGAGAACCAATTTTCAGGATATCTACCTGAGTTCTCAAATGGATCATCAATTTTGGAAAGTATTTACATTGAGAACAACAATCTTCAAGGAAAGTTGCCAATTTCCATATTCAAATCCCCCCAGCTCACTCATTTAGATCTTTCATCAAATAACTTCAATGGTACACTGAATTTAGACATCATCAAGCACATTGAGATGCTTGAATATCTGGCTCTCTCAAACAACAAGTTGTCAATTATAGAAGACAAAAACCATAACGAGTCATTCTATGCTTCATTTCCCATAATACATTTTCTATATCTGACATCATGCAATTTAACAAAGTTCCCTTCTTTTCTGAGTTACCAAACAAATATTGAGTTCTTAGACCTCTCAAATAATAGCCTCACAGGAGCGATTCCCCTTTCCATTTGTAATATGTCATTGCTACAGTTTGTTGATCTTTCACATAACAATTTAACTGGTACAGTTCCACCATGCCTTCTAGAAGGTGCTTCATTGAATGCGCTTATCCTGAAAAGTAACAAATTAAGTGGGCCATTGCCACAAAATATTAGTCAACCATGTGGACTTAAAGCAGTAAATCTGAACGGAAATTTTTTTAATGGAAGTTTGCCCAAATTACTGATGTATTGTAATGCTCTCGAGGTCTTAGACGTGGGAAACAATCGGATAGTGAACATATTTCCCTATTGGCTGGGAAATCTTGAAAATTTGAGAGTTCTTGTCTTAAGATTGAATATGTTTTATGGACAAATTTCAGACGTGAAAATCAAAACAAAAGGAAATTATTCCTTTTTCCCCATGCTAAAAATTCTTGACCTTTCTTCAAATCATTTCAGTGGTACATTGCCAAAAAACTTTTTTGTGAATCTGGAGGCTACGATGGGTGTATCAAATTCAAGTTCTCCAGATTTGGATTTATTTCCAGTCTGGTTAGATGGGCGGCGTATTTATATAAATTTCACTCCATATGTAGCTTCAGTCTTGTACAAAGGGCTGAGTTTAGATCTGATGGACAAAATTGGCATATTCAGTTACCTTGATCTGTCAAATAATGAATTTTGTGGGAGAATACCCGAAGAGATAGGGCAACTCAAGGCACTTGATGTTCTTAACCTTTCACATAATGCTCTGACCGGTTCAATTCCACTGGAATTTGCTAATTTACAGCAACTTCTTTTACTGGATCTCAACTCCAACCAGCTTTCCGGACACATCCCTCAAGAACTCACCTCTCTCACTTTTCTTTCTGCACTAAATCTCTCTTACAACAATTTAGTTGGAGAAATACCCGAAGCCCGTCAGTTCTCAACCTTTTCGAATGATTCTTACTTGGGTAATCCCGGATTGTGTGGCAGTCCTTTAACAATGCAATGTGCAACAGCTCCTTCAAATCATGGGATTTATAAAGGTTTGCCTTCAAAGTCTTCTACTGATATAATTGGGCTCTCTGTTTCTATTGGATTGGGGTTAGGTGTGGGATTTGCCTCAGTAATTTGGGCTACGATATCATGGGAGAATGGAAGAAAGTGGTTTAATTTCAATATAGATAGGTTTTACTTTCGACATTTCCACTGAGGGATATCACTTTTAAATCACCATGTATTTTCATGAGTGTGTAATTTGGGCTAAGATCTTTGTATAAATAAACGGGTATAAATCACCATGTATTTTCATGAGTGTGTGTTTTCCTATTATATATCTTTTTTTATACACAACGGTCACAAAATGTCTACGAGATGCTCATGAATGCTGCCTTTGTAACAACAGCTCCTAGTCTTGTAATTTTCAGTTCAATGTCAAGCCTATGGGCACATGCTAAAAAAAAAAAAAAAATTTGTTCAAATTGTACCATAAACTGAACATAAACTTTTTTGAAACAATCTTGGAATTTGGATTGGTATGAATAAAATCTCTAAAGAAAGGTCGGAAAAATCAGTTCTCGTTATTTCTGGTAGACTTCCATTTGTTGCAATGCTGCTTACTATTGTCTCCTCAAATTTACGTGGTTGGGCTCATTATTTTTATGGCTTGGTGCCTTAAAAGAAAAGGCGATCACTTCTAAAAATATTCGCACAATTTTTTGTAAAGTAATCTTGAAAATTTCTTTTTCTTTTTTTTTGTAAAGCTACCAAGTGCATGCAATATTTTAAAGAACCGTCGAGGGATAAGAGTTCTGGCGCATGTGCCCTTTTCATAATTTTTATGTTTTGTTTTAGTTTATAGCAATTGGTTATATCCTATTTATTCAAATATAAGGATAGTTGAAGAGGGTTGTTATTTAGTATTAAACCATGATGTAAATTAAGTAGTTGTTTTATCATTAATATATATATATATATATTGGCAGCTGTTTAATCAACTGTGTATTAATTTCAACTTGTGAGTTGTGAATGTCTTCTTTTAAAACAATCTCAACTATACAATGGTTTGTTCGGTTTAACCGAACAAACCAAAATTTATTTTGGTTCTGTTTTTAATCGGTTGCTATATTTATATTGGTCTGTTCGGTTAACCGAATAAAATTTTGGTCTACCTATTTTATTTCGGTTCTAACCGAACCGAACCGATGAACACCCCTACCAGGGTACCAAATAAAAAGTATATTATGTACCTCGTGGAAAGATTCAGGGTGCGTAAACTTTTTGGTTTCATGCTTGTTGCACCAACTTTCCTGTTTGCGAGGCCCTGTGTGCATCAATGAGAAAAACAAAACAAATGAGGCAACATATAACTTATTTTGTGATGGATTGTGTGATGTGTCAGACTTGTCTTTCTTGAATAGCCCGTGAATAAGCAGATTGTAGCAGACCACATCAGGTGACACACCTCTCTCAAGCCTTTCATCAAACATCTCAAGGGCTCTCTTGAGATCTCCCAACTTCAAACTGCGACCATTTTATTAGGTTCAAGCCCAGAGCGTGTTTGGGCTTGTTTGGGCTCAGCCGATATGGGCTGTGTTTTTGATGAATGATGCCTACGGGCTTACTGCCAAAATAAATAAATAAATAAAAAATGGCAAATATATACAATCATGGGAAACAATTTAGAGGAAGTCATTAGGATACAGTAGGCCTTCTTACTACCGTCCGATCTATATCCTACCTCCCAAATAAGACATTTTCATTCCGTCCGTCCCAAGCCTGTACTCCCCTAATTGGAGAGTATCCAAACAATATTCTTTTCACCGCACCAATTGTTCCCAGACTCTCAGGTCAAACTCAGAGGTGCTATCGGGTCGAGTAGGGTCCGGATACTATTATATTTGGACCCGTATTCTAAAAGTGTTCGGTTCCGAATTTCGATTCATATATTTATTTGTTTCAAATCGGGTCGGGTCCAGATTTGGATATCTATCTACGAATAGATATTTCCAGTCCAATCTTTCAGTTCCGGGTAGATATATACCCATAACTTGTTTATGGATGATCAAGTCTGGTTCGGATTCGGGGCGGATCCGGATCCAGAGCGGGTACATTTCACAACTCACAAGAATTTGAGAAACATTTTACGTTTAAATAAAATTATAATTTCTTAAACATCTCACATAATATATCATTATAATATAAATTAAAATATGCTCTAAAATATTGAAGGTGAGATAATTTTAGAAAATGAAATATTGGAGATGGTGATTTCATTATTTGGTTGCGAAATCCTGGAATAGAAGTAAAATACAACGGATCGCTTTAATATGGTGTTGAGCAAATTGGACGGTCTAGATCTAAACTGAAAACTTAACTCTGGTCATATGAATTCATTATTCCCCAATCCCCACCTTATTTAGTGTACACAAAAGCAACACTGACATATGCGACACATATCCGACCCCACTTGTCAGTTAATACGTCTAAACAACGTTGTGTTTTTGGGGCCATAGCTTCTGCAGTAATTCAATATTTGAGTTATAACCAATACCGTCTGATCAGAATTTGGGGCTTCAATATTCGTGCCAGAGGAGATAGGGCGTTCCAAAACTAAACTCAAAATTTCTATTAACTCAGGTAATATGAAATCGTGTTTTCAAAAATCCTCTTTCACTAATTCGAGAGAGAGAGAGAGAGACAATGTAGGGCACAGAAAGTTGCACTGAGGGTGCGGTTATGTGAAATGTTTCAGGGCTCAGTTCTCTCTATTTATTGGTCATGAGGAGGGCATCGAACTTGGGACATTCTTTTCTCTCTGCTATCCTTTGGATTCACCCTCGACGGGCCTACCGTCCATAATTGGTCTATCGAGAGAGTTTATTGATTGTGGGGACGTTTAACTCCCGACGGGCGCAAGCTTCCACCGTTAATTATATCAGCAGATCCTTCCGAGTCAAACTGAATGCCTCGTTCATTCCAGGATTTGTGCCTATGTCTGTGTGAACTGAATAATGGGGCTAAGAGAGGGGCTCATGTACTTACGGGATTTGGTTGGTTCTCGCTATTGGACATGTGTGTGTGCATATGTGTTTTATGATGCATATGCGATCATGAAGTTTTATATTATGCACAATACGTTTGTTACTTTTATTTATTTATTTGGACCATGTCTTATGCTTGAGAAATACACACGTGTATTTTATTTATAATTTATTCATGAAGAGAATCAATTAAATTTGGGGTAAAAGGGTCTTTTCATAATTTCAGGCAGAGGCTTCGCATCGGCCTATTGACCAGCAGACCCGGCGCCTCAGGAGCCGTTAGGCTAGGTTTGAACATGGACTCTCGGATTGAGTTATCGCGTCAAGATCCGTGCTCCTTTTCAAATCTTTCTTTTGGCGCTTTGATCATGCACCTCTATTTTGCTTTAATCTTTGTGCTAAGCTTGATGCGGGTTAGGGGTTATCCTAGCATTGGGGTTCTTGAGCTCCGGCGGTGCTCCGGTCACGGCAAGACTGGAGAAGGGTATGGTTAGAGTCGCCTCAGTGTCAGGAACATATTTCACCACTTCTCGGCCTCCGGCGATCATCAGAAGTGGCGGTCCTGGTTGAGTGTATACTTATCGGTACCGTATTGAGTTTGAACTGGTTCCTTCATGGTTCCTTGCTATTTCCTTCAATTGATCGGTTGTTTGGCATCGCCTTGAGCTATTAAAGCTTCACGTGGTGTCAATTTGGGTTTTGGTCAAGCCTTAAGCTGATTTCAGACTTTAAGTTCTCGGTTCAGTACCGATTTGGTACTGGCATGGGGAACATAGGCTTCGAGTCATAGCAGGTAGCTGAGAGGGTGGTAATTGAGAAATTTACAGTATGGCGTTTCATTTTATTCAATTGGCAAAAGAGACTTGTTGTTTAGTTTTGGCAAAGGCCGAGGGGCTCTAGTTGCTGCTGCCTTCATGTTCTTCATGGCTTATACTCAATTCTTTTACAATTGAATTTATAGACACTTCAAGGGGGTTCCTGGGGCAAGGTTGATGTGAGTTTTGGAGGTTTATACAAGCTTCCTTATAATTTTGATTTGGGTTTCAAGGAGGCTATTTGGCTCAGGAATTTGATAAGGCTGGCAGCTTGTTAGATTTTCAATTCTTCCTGGATTTTCTGGGATTTGTATGTTCATGTCTAAGATGGGTTCATGGAATTCCCTGTCGGTTTTCAGGTCCACAGGGCATCTATAGCACAAGTTTTCCATTTTTTTGTAACAGTGCATACCAGCACAGTGTTCCAGATTTGTCCCTCAGATGTGATTCATTTTTCTCTTAATTTTGAACTTAACAGCATGATTCAAATTTACAGAAAACCTTCTAATACGTGTCAGGGTTCTTACTGAATTTTATCAGTTCTTAATGAATTTCCTTTCATTGGTTTTCACTCAATTTTGTATCAACACCTCTGCTGTTCAAGATTTCAGACTGACCAGACTTTGAAATTTAATTCTCAGCAATTGGCTAAACAGATTTTTGTTTTCTTTTATGGAAATGTATAAGAAAGTCTAATCTACATGCATGCCAATTTTTAGGATTTTTGTAATTCTGTAGCTATTTTTAAGAGATGCTTGAATGTAGGGGCAGACTGGTAAAAGATGCAGTTTTAGCAGTTTTTTTGTATTTCAGAAAGCTAAATTTTAGAAATAGCTAATAAATCACAGAAAAATTCTATGAATGTAAAATTCGTGTCCATTTTGAGTGTCTTGAAGTTCTCTACATGCTAATGTGGTTGTTTTGGGTTTTGGTCCCTGTATCAGTCTGCACTAACTGGTTTACCAGAACAGGTCGATTTCTTGTTTTTTGGTGTTTGCCTTGTAGAAGTAGTGCAATACTTCTTTGCTTTTGACCTGGTATTGAGGATGATACCTCGAGTCTGAGACAGTATTTAGACATTATGTTGGGGCTTATTTAGACATAAATTTTAGACTGACAGGGATATTGGTCTGGAGGATCAATACAATGAAAGAGACCAGACATCAACCTTTTATAATATTTTTAATTGCAAGGAAATCCTTTATGCATGTTTATATACTTATTAAATGTTTTGAGAGTCACAACTCACAAGGCAGCCAAGTACACCTTTGGAGTGACTGACCCATTTTACCTACATCTCAAGACTTGCATATAGACCTTTATAAGTTTCTTTTTATTACATATATAAGATTTTATCTATTGATCCAAATCTGAAACTAAAGCCATGGAAGTGACTGAGACCCAGATCAGTCAGAGATCTCCCTTATACACAGAACATATATATATATTTTTTATATTTTTATAAGACAAAGCATACTCAATATATTTTTATAGAGGATCCTTGGATACCAACTGAGTTCTGTGGCACAGTTGCTTTCAGGTATTTAAACCTTCATCCTTCCCTCTTATTACTATTGACAAAGAAAATAAAAGAAGGACAAAACCAGTACATGTTTTCTCACATTGATTGAGTGATACACATACTGACATGCCCAAGAAATCGAACTAAAAGATATGAAGCTCCAATCTTTAATATACATATAGTTTTATAATGTTTATTTACCAGAACTTAGTTTTATACCTAAGAGATTATGGCTGGTCCTCTCAGTAAGAAAGAACTTGTCCAACACTCATTTTCCTATCAAGACGACCTAAGGTGCTCTCACTAGTCCTCTCGTAAGAAAGAACCTTGATCGAGCACCCTTTTCCAATCAAGACAACCTAAGATACTCTCACTAGTCCTCTCGTAAGAAAGAACCTTGATTGAGCATCTTTTTCCTACCAGTTCAAATGCAAAGAAAAAGGAAAAAGCAGAAGAGAGAAGTAAAGAAAAAGGCAAAACAGTAAGGAACAAATTCAATCTCCGAGTAAGGAGTCTTTATTTCATCCATGGTGTTTACATCAAGAACTTTGAGTCTTTATATTGCAAAAGATTTGAGGCTGACTGGGAGCTAGTCCATGTGAGCCGAATGTACAGGAGGTCATGAGGCGTTGGGGCGCATCACTCCAATTCAGCTGGGTTTTGTTTTGAACCTAAACGCTGATTGGTTGAAGGGATATGGGGACCCCCCGTCAGATTAAATGACAGAGAGATGGGCGCCTCTATCATCCATTCGTCCCAGGCCCAATTACAATTTTTTATTTCAATCTTTTTATTTCCTTCGAATCGACTTTTTAAACTTTGAAAATGAAGATATGAGCGGGTAGTAAAACATCATTTTTAATTCCCAAAGCAAGTTAGCCCGCATTTGTTCCTAAACCGTGCTGCAACTAATTAGTTTTCCGATTTTCAAAGTCTAAACTGTCAATCCAAACCGTTAGATGTGTCTCTATATTAAAAATGTGCTTGGAAACTAAATTTTACATTTTTTGGAACTTTTTACTATTTATTAAGTCAATTTTAAAATCGCTGATTTTAATAAACAGTGAAAATTTTTTGAATCATTGAAAACACCGATTTTAAAACTAACTTATTAAATAGTAAAAAAATTAAAAAAATGTAAAATTTAGTCTCCAAGCACATTTTAATATTGATTGAATATTGAACGGTTTGGATCGAATGTTTCAACTTTGAAAATGTAAATACTGAAACGTTTGTTCCACAGGTTAGAAACAAACGTTTTGATATTAGCCAACATCTATATATATATATATATATATATATATAGAGATGGACTAATGTGCTTTCGGTAGCACTTCGGCCGAAGTGCTACCGATTCAAAATCGGATTTTCAAAGTCCAAATGATTGATCCGAACCGTTCAAGTTGTTCTCCATATTGAAATCTGCTTGGAGACCAAATTTTACATTTTTTGAAATTTTTTTACTATTTATTAAGCCACTTTGAAAATTGCTGATCACATGGTCCAGAATTTTGTTGCACTGTTTTTACTGTTCACCCGGATCAGCAATTTTCAAAGTGGCTTAATAAATAGTAAAAAAATTCCAAAAAATGTAAAATTTGGTCTCCAAGTAGATTTCAATATGGAGAACAACTTGAACGGTTCGGATCGACCATTTGGACTTTGAAAATTCAATTTTGAATCGGTAGCACTTCGGCCGAAGTGCTACCGAAAGCACATTAGTCTATCTCTATATATATATATATATATATATATATACTTATAGAGGAGGGATCCACTTACAACATCTTACAACAATTTAGTTTTGTAATTTTTAAAGTCCAAACAGTCGATCCAAACCATTCAACATGATATCTATATTAAAATGTGCTTGAAGATCAAATTTTACAATTTTTTTTACTATTTCTTAAGTATTTTTAGATAATTCTGGATTACTGAAAAACAACCGTTTTGTAAAATACTTAACAAATAGTAAAAAAATTCAAAAAAATGTCAAATTTGATTTTGAAACACATTTTAGTACAAATTACATGTTGATCGGTTTGTTGTAAGATGTTGTAACTTTTAAATGTTGTAAGTGGATCCTCCTCATATATATATATATAGAGTAGAACTAGGGTGCTCCTAAGCTCACCAAGCCCTTCGTGAGCACGACTCTAAAACCTATCGAATTGACTTCAAACGACATTTTCAAACCGTTAGATGTTCAATCTATATTAAAATGTGCTTGGAGACCAAATTTTACATTTTTTGGAATTTTTTTACTATTTATTAAGATGGTTTGAAAATCGCAGTTTTTATTAAAATTCTGCACCATTGGAAAACAGCGATTTTCAAACCATTTTAATAAATAGTAAAAAAATTTCAAAAAATGTAAAATTTGGTCTCCAAGCACATTTTAATATAGATTGAACATCTAACGGTTTGGAAATGTCGTTTGAAGTCAATTTGATAGGTTTTAGAGTCGCGCTCACGGAAGGGCTTGGTGAGCTTAGGAGCACCCTAGTTCTACTCTATATATATATATATATATATATATATATTGAGAGAGAGAGAGGGAGCAAAGCTAGGGTGTGATGTGTTTACCAAGAGAGTTTGGTAAGCACAACTCCAAAAATATATCCGATCGGCTTCAAATGATGAATACAAATCGTTGAAATCCATGTACTTCATATGTGATGCATGTACATGCAAAAATTTGAATGTTTGGAATTCATTTGTTACAAGGTCAGGCAGTAAAAGAAAGGAACTTTTTATAAGTTATTTTATAAGTTGTTTTATATATTTATTTTTCATCATTTCTTTGACCTCTTGACTATGTAGCAAATAAATTCGAAACTTTCAAAATTTTGCATGTACATGCATCACTCATGAAGTACATGAATTTAACGGTTTGAATTCGTCGTTTGAAGCCGATCCGACTATATATATATAGAGAGAGAGAGAGAGGAGGGATCCACTTACAACATTTGTAAGTTACAACATCTTACAATAATTTGATTTTGAGATTTTCAAAGTTCAAACAGTTGATCCAAACTGTTCAACATGATCTCGTACACACGTACTACTACATAAAATATTTTCTTTTTATTCTGAAAGTGGAGATTTGTGAATACATCGATCAACAACCTCAACTTTCTAACTTAATTTCAAATAAAGATAATGAATGAGAAAGCTGAATCATGCATTTAGATGTTTAATTTGTGAATGCAAACTAATCACATTTGGGTACTCTTAAAAGAATTTTATTCCATTAAAGCTGGAACCTAGTCACTAAATATAAACAAATATAATTTTATTCCATTATACGAATTTACTTGGGAAAACAAAAGAAACACATACAAATGGTAACAGGAGGCGAGGCCCAACCAATTAAGCAGCTTTGCGTAGATACTTGGTTTTTGGCTTTGGGATTAGAGTGAGGAAAATGACATGCCGGAACTAGCTCCAGCACATAACAGAACGGTTACGACATCGAATGGTACGGCATATATGTCTGTTACGTGCATGCTGTGATTAGTTCTCGACAAAAAAAGACATGATATGGCACGTAAACCGCCTTAGTCACGGAAACACAACATGAAACACGGAACGGTATGAAGACTCACGAGATACCGCATGCCACTTTTTTTCTCACATACTTCATTTTAAAATTTCTAAGAATTGTTCTACATATTTTGAGAAATTTTCTGAATATTTTTCAATAAACAAATTTAAATTACAAAAAAATAGTTAAATATGATTAAACATGACTAACGTAACCGGTCACAGCACGTTTGTTCACGGTGTAACCATTCGCGTGTCATGACCACTCGTCATCATTTTAGTCACGATACGGCACAACACGTGAAAAATTGACTTAATCACAAAATGACACAGTACGTAACTAAAGTCATGACGTGTTAGTCACAGTAGAGCATGATACAATATGATTTTTCCTCTCTATTTGAGATCTTAAGAGAATGGCTACTAATTTTTGAGGGGATGCAGACGGACGTACGGAGATTCCAATGGTGAACAAATAAAGAAGAAATGAATAGTGGTATAGTGTCGCAGTTTTTTATGAAAGGAAAAATAATAATTGACCAGTGTTACAGAAAATGAAGTAAAAAAAGGTAGATGTGTAGAAACACTGGACTTAAAAAGGAATCCAGCCAAAAGGAAGTTACTTAGTAATTACTACATTAATGGCCTGCTCACTTGTAGGGCATGCATGATGGGGTTCAGAGGGGCTCACAGTATTAACTCAAGCGCGTCCAGCTTGTCTTCTACCCACATTTTACCCAAAATATGGAACATGCCAATATGCTACGCGTAGCATAGGGGGCCTCCGTCCTACGGCTCAATATTTTAGTTTTCAAAATCCTAACGGTCGATCGGAACCATTCAACATGATCTCCATATGAATATGTACTTGCAAACCAAATTTTATATTTTTCAGAATTTTTTTACTATTTTTTTAGATGGGTAGAAAATCACTTGATCTGAAAATTCTGTACCATTCAGATTAAGTAATTTTCTACCTATCTAAAAAAAAGTAAAAAAATTCTAAAAAATGTAAAAATTTGGTTTGCAAGCACATATTCATATGGAGATTATGTTAAACAATTCGGATCGACCGTTAGAATTTTGAAAACTCAAATATTGAGCCGTAGCACGGAGATCCTCTATGCTACGCGTACCACTGTAGCCAACTCCCCCAAAATATCTTCAAAAATATGTGTGGTTCTCGTCCAAAAGAGATTTTGCGACATTTGCATATTGGTCCTGATATTTTTTGTTTATTTCATTTGTGAAATGAATTATACTAATATCTTCGTTTTAAACTACTTGACAATTTTATAATTATTCTTTATTAAACACGTGTCCACAATAATAGCTAAACATATACATTCAGTTGCTACTACACATAAAATATTTTCTTTTATTTAAATTTGAAAGTGGAGGGTTTATAAGTACACATAAAAAACATTCCACTTTTAACTTACTTAAAAAAGATATCCTTAATGAATTAAAATGGATATACTTAATGAATGAAAATGCACGAAACATGAATTTAGATAATTAGTGAATGTAGACAAATCACAGTTAGGCACTCAAAATAATTTTATTCCATTAAGATTAGGGCGCAGCCAAGATTTTTATCATATAGTCGAAAAAAATTACTGGTACGACAAACAGGTAGTAAACTATCGTGAATTTAACTAATTGACATTGTTGGTTGTAGACTATTGTGAATTAACTAATTCAGAGAATGCAAGTTCAAGTTCATGATAATTTCTTGCTCAATTGTACGAGTTCATGTGTGTCGCCAGAAATTTGAGAATCTATATCCCTCAGATTCCTAGTCAATTGTACGAAAAGAAAGGTCACAATATTGTTCCAGCCAGGCAAAACTTAATTTGATATCTATTGTAGATATAGGGAATCCGTATTGAGATTTGTATGGAGTTAAAAATAGTGTGAATTTATTAATTGTACCCACATATACTTTTGGTGATATAGATTCAAAAATTTGGAAGGCTATGAATGCAAATTTCTCAAATAAATAGCTAGTGCATTGATTGTTTTAAGGACCAATATTAATTATGCATTGACAATCAATTACCAATGCATGTTCTCTCTGTTTAACTATGTTCATTGTACATAACCCAAGCATAAATGAATCATGTGTGGGTGTCGTTCGTCCACTCAAAAACTGGTCCTTGGCACCCAGTCTCAACATTTCACACATGTAGATGAGATTCTCCCATCTTATTCGGGGTGACATATATAAAAAGAGAATGAAGGAAGATTAATTCAATACTGACTACTACATATATTTTAGTATTTTATATTTCGTGGCAACAATGGTTTTGATTTTTTTTTTTGTTGACCCCAATAATAAAAAAAATATGGAAATTTTGTATAACCAACGGAGATTAATTCAATATATAGAAGGTTGCAGGTTGTGGATATTAAAAAATTGGATAGTTTGACCTTCAATATTTACTAAAAAAAATAGTATTTAAAAATTTCAGGAAACCAAAAATTTTCATCACAAGTTTTGATGAAATCAAAAGTTAATTAAAAAAATGTGTAACATGCATGAATCCAATTCACAAAATGTTCATGAAGAATATTAATTTCATAAAAATCTAGGATCCTGAAATTAAATAAAACTGGTTATATTGAAACCAAATTAAACAAAATTGATGAATGTGACTTGGGAGCCTGAAGTCAAGTCTCCTATGCAAAGACCAGAGCATCAATACTTGTTATTAATGAAGTCAAGTTTCCTATGCAAAGACCCCGTAATTTCAACCTTTTGACTCGAGTCTTCTTTTTTGTATCAACTTGTATAATAAATGAAGAAGTGTACAGCTAAGGAGGAGAATAATTCATTGTAACTTTGAGGCTTTGAGCAAACAAATAATAGCTCATTCATAGCTAAGGGCCCGCTATCAGCATCATATATTGGCCTTCTTTTTGCTATTTGTTTATTTCTTGCTCAATCTAAAAATTATAGTCAGTCTGCTGGTAAATCCAAACATAAAATTATTAACTCACAATATATAGGCCTTCTTTTTGGCTCACAATATTATTAACTCAGCCGCTCCACATATGACGCGACACAGTTTTTAATGAGTACGGCTTCATTCCCTGCACTGGCAGGGCTGCACAGTCCAAAAGATTTTCATTTCTGTTTAAAAATTATGATAACTGACTTTCATTTTGGACTAATTTTTAATGATTTATACGCAGGTAGTCATGAACATCAAGCAAGTCCTGATCAGCGCAAGATTGGCAATCACAAGACGATGGAAAAAGATCGGGAAGATTGGCAATCACAAGTCCTGATCATCGTTGCCGGGTACAAGGACCAGCTCGACAGGGTCCTCAAGCTTTCAGATCTGCCCTACTACGAAGATTTGAAAGACTACGATGATGTAGATTCTGCGGAGCAGATGAGTACCGAGGAGCCGGATTTCTCAGGGATTCACTCCGCGGCAACTTCTGATGCAGCATTCGAGGCAGCTGGTCTTGCAGTGGTACATATATTTTTATATATTGTAATATCATATACATTGTGAAACCTAACTTATTTATCTATTTCAGGGAGCTAGATTTACCGCGGGGAGATGAGCAGGAGGACAGAACAGATGCACCATTTGAGTTTCACTTGGGCTCTCTCAGTACGGTGCATATTCTCAAGATTACCCATCTCCTACGTTTCACACTCAGTAGGAGCCAGTACCACAATATGTTGGAATTGAGACGTCAATTCCAATTAATTAAGTTTGGACTACGTGTTATATGATTAATATATCACATACTGTCAATAATATTATGAGGAATAATATAAGATATGCCTAAATGTGATTGACTGAAATAATGGCATAGTACGTAATTTCGCTAAGTTTTGGGGCACGAATGCATATAGAACATAATGTAAATTAATTATAATTGTTGATGGACCAATTATAATTAATTCAACTAATACTAGTGATAAATGTAAGAATTATTGTTTGGGCCTAATCAATTGATTGGATCAAGATACCAAACAAAATGGGCCAAAAATATATAACATTTATGTAAATTAATTATAATATGCATATATTTGATCAATTATATCAATCAATTATACGATTTTTTTATCAGCCAAATATAATTGATTTGTATAATTGAATAGAAAAGGAAAATATGTTATGCATATTTGATTGGTTACCAAAAATGCACAAACGAATATCTTTGAGAAAATATGTCATATATTTTGTATAATTTTTGACATGAATTATAAGATCTCTCAAAGATACATTTTCACTAGTATAAAAGGCGCTGGGTCTCTAAGCAATCCGGGTAAGAAAATTTTTAAGGCACATGTGTTGTGCATAGCCACCTTATTCTCCCTCCATTAGAGAATAATACTCTTGAACTCCGTTCGTGACTCGAGAGAGAAGAAAGGCACCAGGGCTTGCTTGGAAGGACTCGAAAGCGTACAAATCAAGCACCATCTCAAGTCAACTCGTATCAAGTGAAGTTTGCAAGTGAGATTGCAAAGCATGGATCCAAGTAAGTAACTAATGCTTCCGCTGTGTATTTTAATTTTTTTTTTTCTTGCGCGGAGTTTTGAGTTTAGGAATTGCAATTGCTAGTTAATTTAGGAATTTGGTATTTGGCTCTTTAACCTAAATTGAAATTGCACCCCTTACACAATACACTCAAGAGGAGCCGGCCCCACAGCAGGATGTCTCGTATCCACCTGTCTACCCTTCAGAGGATACACATGACGTTATTTTCGGTCCTGGGGCAGATCAGGGACCATCTGAGGAGTATAGATTTTGGGAGATACAGGAGGAGGTCCCACCACAGCCACCACGAGAGTATGAGCCCTTGGCACAGAGAGAGCGGCGAAGTAAGAGAGTTAGGAGAGATAGGGTGCCGTACACACTACCGAGTAGGTAGAGAGATAGTCAATTGTACGAAAAGAAAGGTCACAATATTGCCAGGCAAAACTTAATTTGATATCTATTGTAAATATAGGGAATCCGTATTGAGATTTGTATGGAGTTAAAAATGGTGTGAATTTATTAATTGTACCCACATATACTTTTGGTGATATAGATTCAAAAATTTGGAAGGCTATGAATGCAAATTTCTCAAATAAATAGCTAGTGCATTGATTGTTTTAAGGACCAATATTAATTATGCAGTGACAATCAATTACCAATGCATGTTTTCTCTGTTTCACTATGTTCATTGTACATAACCCAGGCATAAATGAACCATGTGTGGGTGTCGTTCGTCCACTCAAAAACTGGTCCTTGGCACCCAGTCTCAACATTTCACACTTCAAAATATTGGCGAACATTTTTTTTTGAAGTATATGTGGGTACACTATTGGCTAGGCATATATATACACTATTTTTTAGATTTTTTTTTTGCTAATTTTATTAAATTGATAGAAAATAACTTGATTGAAAATTCTGAACCATTCAAAAGGAATGGTTTTTTACCTATCTAATAAAAAATAATAAAATAATTCTAAAAAATGTAAAATTTGTTTGGCAATTACATTTTCGTATGTAGGTCATGTTTAACTGTTTGGATCGACTGTTTGAACTTTAAAAATAGAGATATAGATTCATAACAAGAGTTGATCCGTAATATGGATGTTACCATAGCCTCACTCTTCAGATATTATCGTGGACGTATTTTTGAAAAAGGCATTTTAAATCGAAGATATTAGTATAATTTATTTGACAAAAAAAATTGCAGCCTTAATTCATAACCTTTCAAATTTTGAATTCATATCCTCTGCATTAACTCAAAAGAGAATCTTTTGAGTTAATGAATCTCAACTGTCCGATCTGTTTTAAGATTCGTGTGAATTATATTTGCACTAATATTAAAGGGCCCCTATGTTATAGACACGAACCGGATTGACTCTGTTTAAAATCAAACGGTTGAAATTCATTAACTCAAAAGATTCCCTTTTGAGTTAATGCAGAGGATACGGATCCCCAAATTTTTGGGCCACACCGACACATGCATTCAGGACACTGTGCAAAACAAACTGGACGCGCTTGTATTAAATGTGAGCACCTGTGGAACCCGTGACGCGTTGTCTGCTAGAAATTATGATGAACTTAAGTTTGCATCTTCTGTATTAACTCACATGTTGAATTTAGAATATCGACCTTCCGATTAGAATTCGAATCAATCCGACTCATGTATGTAATATATAAACTTTTTAATATTCGTGCTAATACGGATCGAATGGTTTGGATTCGTAGTGCAGAAACTCAGAATTGAAAAAGTTACTGCATCCAATATAAATTTCATAAACTTTGGGGTTTTCGGACCATGTGGAGTCAGTCATGAGTCAGGTCATGTCTGCATCTTTTTGACTTTCAAATAAAAGTGGTGCACCATTATTTGTCCTTTTGCATACAACTGGTGCACCATCATCGGAGAAATATCTGAACCATTTATCTAATAGCGCCATCATTTCTTGGAGGTCTCTCAGAAAATATAAGCATGGAAGGCAAAATCGGCCGTTCCGGAGTGGAATCGGACGGTGCCGATTCGATTTCAGGCCGATTTACATGAATAGTGCATATTTCAGTCAATTTCGTCCGTCCCGGTCCATTTCGGAATGATTCCAGTCAAATTTTAGCCGAAACATACCGATTTCACCGAAACGGCCGATTCCAATTAAATTCGGCTGAAATGCAAATTAATGAACAAACACAAAAAAATTTTGAGCTCGGCGTGGATCGAAACCATGTCCTTCAACTAAGGGGGCAAAGCTATTTAGCACCACACCATCCAACTTTTGTTGTTATATAACACAACTCATTTATATATAACAATTGTAATTCACTAATTTGTACCAATCCATTCTGACAAAAAAGTCCGATTTCCGATCCGATTCGGCCAATTCTGACCAATTTTTTCGATCCGGATCGGAATCGGACGGCACCGATCCTGATTCCGATTCCGATATTTCCTTGTATGAATAGAAGCCATTCTCTTGAGATTCCAAAACCGAAAACCTATCCCCTTTGAAAACAGGTATGTGTTTCAAAATAGTGTATACAAACCACACCTGTGGAAACTCCACATACAAAGTTCCGAAATCTATTCTCTCAATTTAGACTATGTTCGGATGCACTAAGAATAACATTATTCTTAGAATAGCATTGCTATTCGGAACAAGGACAATCCAAACGAGAAATAAAACTATTCGGAATAGGGAGAATATGACTATTCGCTATTCTTACAAAAACATGGAATAGCATTTGTTGCTTTCAATATTAATACTAATATAATATTTAAACTAATATTATATTACATTTAATATTTAAATTAATATTATATTGTATTATATTTAATCTAATATTTTATTTAATACTAATATAATATTTAAAATAATATTATATTACATTTAATAATTAAATTAATTTTATATTGTATTATATTTAAACTAATATTATATTACATTTAATCTAATATTTATTTAATACTAATCTAATATTTAAAATAATATTATATTACATTTAATATTTAAACTAATATTATATTACATTTAATCTAATATTTTATTTAATAACTAATCTAATTTTTAAAACAATATTATATTACATTTAATATTTAAACTAATATTATATTACATTTAATATTTAAAATAATATTATATTACATTTAATATTTAAACTATTATTATATTACATTCAATCAAATATTTTATTTAATAGTAATCTAATTTTTAAAATAATAGTATATTACATTTAATATTTAAACAAATATTATATTACATTTAATATTTAAACTAATATTATATTACATTTAATCTAATATTTTATTTAATACTAATCTAATATTTAAATTAATATTATATTACATTTAACATTTAACCTAATATTATATTATATTTAATATTTAAACTAATATTATATTATATTTAATATATTATTTTATTTAATACTAATCTAATATTTAAAATAATATTATATTACATTTAATATTTAAATTAATATTATATTGTATTATATTTAATCTAACACATAAATTATTACTCTATTCATTCTCTCCAAACTCTATTCGAAATATGCAACCCAAACAATTTTTTCACTATTCCGAATATATAGCTCGAGTTAGCACTGTTATTAAAAAATAGCTATTCTTATTTACTATTCTAAACAGTAGATATTCTAACTATTCTAGAGTTCATCCAAACGTACCCATAGAGTGTAGAGGGAGTGAATCAAATTCTTACCCTTTGTGTCCGCTTCTTCTACTCACACTGTTTCGGAAGCACAGTCTAAGCAAACACGATTTTCGTTCTAACTTGACGACTGGAGTCAAAAGTCATGCAAGCGCAAGTTCCCTTTTCCCCACTGTCTTAATCAGTCCGCGTTCCATTAAAGTTTTGGTTTTTTGGTTTTTTTATTTTTAATTCATATTCATGGTTATATATATCGATATACATATTAAAGAACCACTCCAAATTGCCTTGCTTCCTCTTCTTTTTCACTCCTGCAATGGCACATGTTGCACTTGTTTCCATATTACTTGTTCTCTTCTCCTTCTCCGTCAAAACCACCTCTCTAACACAAGCCAAATGCATGCCTGACCAACGTCATGCCTTGATTCAACTCAAGCAAGATTTCAACACCACTGAACTCCATTCATGGAATGCAAGCACCGACTGTTGCATATGGGATGGCATCACATGTGATGAGCAAACCGGTATGGTGACTGCACTATACCTTCCCGACCTGTCCATCTCGGGTAAACTGAACCCGGCTTTGTTCAATCTCAGCTCTCTTCGATACCTCAACCTTGCTGACAACAACTTCTATAATATTTCCCTTCCACAAACCGGGTTTGATCGACTTGGAAATTTAACACATCTCGACTTATCCTATTCTGGATTTGCCGGTCAAGTTCCGATCAGCATTTCTTCCCTCACAAACCTTATCTCACTTGACTTATCAGACTTTGAAAATCCCAATCCCTTGTATCTTCATGACACAGGCCTAAAAATCTTACTCAGCAACCTCACCAAGCTCCAAGTTCTTCGCATGGATAATGTTGACATTTCCCTGAATGGATCTGACTGGGGCAACTCAATTTTTCAAGTTGGCCCAACTCTTCAAGAGCTATCCATGGAAGATTGTGGATTAAAGGGTAACTTTCCGGATGAAATATTTCACCTTACAAATCTTACAAAACTTGATTTATCTTTCAATTCAATGTTGTCAGGTCCATTAGATTCAATTGGAAATCTCCAATATTTATTGGAATTGAGTCTTCGCGGCTGTAACTTCTATGGAGAAGTTCCGCCTTCAATAACAAACCTTACAAGACTCCAAGAATTGTGGTTAGGGTCAAACAGATTGACAGGTGCGATACCCATGTCATTGTTTTCTCACCCTTCTTTGCAATCCCTTTATCTATCACATAACCAATTGTCAGGATTTCTACCTGAGTTCTCAAATGGATCATCAAAGTTGGAATTTATTTACATTAGCAACAACAATCTTCAAGGAAAGTTGCCAATTTCCATATTCAAATCCCCCAAGCTCACTATTTTAGATCTTTCATCAAATAACTTCAATGGTACACTTAATTTAGACATCATCAAGCACATTGAAAAGCTTGAATTTCTGTATCTCTCAAACAACAAGTTGTCAATTATAGAAGGCAAAAACCATAACGAGTCATTCTATGCTTCATTTCCAAAAATACAACTTCTAAGCCTGGTATCGTGCAATTTAACAAAGTTCCCTTCTTTTCTGAGTTACCAAACAAATATTCAGTGCTTATTATTAGACCTCTCAAATAATAGTCTCACTGGAGAGATTCCCCTTTCCATTTGTAATATGTCATTGCTAATGGCTGTTGATCTTTCACATAACAATTTAACTGGTACAGTTCCACCATGCCTTCTAGAACTTGCTTCATTGAATGATCTTAACCTGAAAAGTAACAAATTAAGTGGGCCATTGCCACAAAATATTAGTCAACCATGTGGACTTAAAGCAATAAATCTGAATGGAAATTTTATTAATGGAAGTTTGCCCAAATTACTGATGTATTGTAATGCTCTCGAGGTCTTAGACGTGGGAAACAATCGGATAGTGAACAGATTTCCCTATTGGCTGGGAAATCTTGAAAATTTGAGAGTTCTTGTCTTAAGATCGAATATGTTTTATGGACAAATTTCAGACGTGAAAATCATTTCAGAGGTACATTGCCAAAAAACTTTTTTGTGAATCTGAAGGCTATGATGGGTGTATCAAATACAAGTTCTCCAGATTTGGATTTTAAGTGGGATCTATATTACGCTCCATATGTAGCTTCAGTCTCATACAAAGGGGTGAGTTTTGATCTGATGGACAAAATTGGCATATTCAGTTACCTTGATCTGTCAAATAATGAATTTTGGGGGAGAATACCCGAAGAGATAGGGCAACTAAAGACACTTGTTGTTCTTAACCTTTCACATAATGCTCTGACCGGTTCAATTCCACTGGAATTTGCTAATTTACAGCAACTTCAAATACTGGATCTCTCCTCCAACCAGCTTTCCGGACACATCCCTCAAGAACTCACCTCTCTCACTTTTCTGTCTGCACTAAATCTCTCATACAACAATTTAGTTGGAGAAATACCCGAAGCCCGTCAGTTCTCAACCTTTTTGAATGATTCTTACTTGGGTAACCCCGGATTGTGTGGTAGTCCTTTAACAATGCAATGTGAAGCAGCTCCTTCAAATCGTGGGATTTGTAAAGGTTTGCCTTCAAAATCTTCTGCTGATATAATTGGGCTCTCCGGTTCTATTGGATTGGGGTTAGGTGTGGGATTTGCCTCTGTAATTTGGGCTACGATATCATGGGAGAATGGAAGAAAGTGGTTTAATTTCAATATAGATAGGTTTTACTTTCGATATTTTCACTGATGGATATATGTAAGATCATTGTAATAATAAACGGGTATAAATCACCATGTATTTTCATGAGTGTGTGTTTATCTATTAAATATCTTTTTTATACACAAAGGTCGCAAAATATCTACCAGATGCTCATGAATGCTGCCTTTGTAACAACAGCTCCTCTTGTAATTTTCAGTTCAATATCAAGCCTATGGGCACATGCTCAAAAAAAAAAATGTATATATATTTTATCAATGTGTTGGATTTGTTCTAATTGTACCATAAACTGAACATAAACTTTCTTGAAACAATCTTGGAATTTGGATTGGTATGAATAAAATCTCTAAAGAAAGGTCGGAAAAAGCAGTTCTCGTTATTTATGGTAGACTTCCATTTGTTGCAATGCTGCTTACTAATGTCTCCTCAAATTTACGTGGTTGGGCTCATTATTTTTATGGTTTGGTGCCTTAAAAGAAAAAGCGATCACTCGTCCAAAAATATTCGCACAATTTTTTGTAAAGTAATGTTGAAAATTTCTTTTTTTATTGAAAAGGTACCAATTGCATGCAATATTTTAAAGAACCGTCAAGGGATAAGAGAAGTTCTGGCAAACTGAACCGATGAAGTGCATGCAATAAAATTTTGGTTTGCCTATTTTATTTCGGTTCTAACCAAACCGAACCGATGAACACCCCTACCAGGGTACCAAATAAAAAGTATATTATGCATACAAGGAAAAATTGGCCGTTCCGGAGCGCAATCGGACGGTACCGATCCAATTTCAGGCCAAGTTACGCGGTTAGTGTAAATTTCGTCCAATTGCAGACGTTCCAGCCCAAATCCAGCCATTCCGAACAGATTCAGTCAAATTTCTGCCGAAATAGACAGATTCCACCGAAACGGGCGAAACGTGAGTTAAACAAACTCCAAAAAATTTTGAACTCTACGTGAATCGAGCCTATGACCTCTAACTAAGCAACCAAAGCCAACTACCACCACACCATACAACCTTTGTTATTAGAAAACATAACTCATTTATATAGAACAATTACAGTTTGTATTATATCAAATAGTGTGTTTTTAGTTGTAATGCTTGTATTATATTATATTACTGAATTATTTGATTGTAATAATTTGTCAAAACAGAAATTGTGGCCAAATTATTTTTTTATCAATTTTTTCCTTATTTTTTAGTATAAAACAAGCTTCTGGCAAAAACAAGTCCGATTTTCCGATCCGATTCGCCCGATTCCGACCAATTCACCCGATTCCGATTCCATGGTCAAAAGACCGATCCCGATTCCAATTCCGATTTTTCCTTCTATGATATTATGTATCTTGCGGAAAGATTCAAGTATGAATTAAAGTAAAAATGACATGTGTACGTGAACTTTTTGGGTTCATACTTGTTGCACCAACTTTCCTGTTTGCGGGGCCGTGTGTGCATCAATGAGAAAAACAAAACAAATGAGGCAACAGATCACTGATTTTGTGATGGATTGTGTGATGTGTCAGACTTGTCTTTCTTGAATAGCCCGTGAATAAGCAGATTGTAGCAGACCACATCAGGTGACACACCTCTCTCAAGCATTTCATCAAACATCTCAAGGGCTCTCTTGAGATCTCCCAACTTCATACTACCACCAATGACAGTGATGTAGGTGACACAGTTAGGTTCAAGCCCAGAGCTATTTTTTTTTTTTTTTAATGGGCTGGATGGATTGGGGATTTGGGGGACACAAGATGTGAATCTGATAATATATCGCTTGTTTGGGCTCAGGTCATATGGTCTGTGTTTTTAATGAATGATGCCAACGGGCTTACTGCCAAAATAAATAAATAAATAAAGAAAAAAAGCAACTATATACAATCAAGGGAAACCATTGAGAGCAAGTCGTTAGGATACAGTAGGCCTTCTTACTACCGCCCGATCTACATCCAACCTCCCAAATAATATATCTTCATTCCGTCCTTCCCAAGGCTGTACACCCCTAATTGGAGAGTATCCAAACAATATTCTTTTCACCGCACCAAGTGTTCCCAGACTCTCAGCTCAAACTTTATTTTTTTTCGTCACTTGCCAATTATTCACGTGTCCGGTTTCTCTAAAGTACCTCAAATTTTGACAATAGATCTGACTAATCTGATTCGAAGTAAAATACACCGGATCGAGTTAATATGGTGTTGAAGAAAATTGGACGTTTCGGATCTAAACTGAAAACTTGAGTTAACTCTGATCATATGTGTCACACTCACACATATCTGACCCCACTTGTCAGTTAATGATCTAAACAACGCTGTGCTTTCTGGGCCCAAACCTCTGTAGTAATTCAAAATTTAATTTACAATCAGGACTGTCTGATCAGAATCCGAGCCTTTAATATTCGTGCCAGAGCAGATCGGACGTTCCAAAACTAAACTCAAAATTTATATTAACTCAGGTAATATGAATTCGTGTTTTCTGTGTTATCATAACCGGACCGGACATCGAACCGCTAAAGCTTCGGTTCAATGGTTCACTGGTCGGACCGGTGGTTCAACCGGTGCAATTGCTGATTTTTTTTAAATATATATATAACTTACTATCTGAAAGCCAAACTGGTTACAATTCAGGGGTTAGTACCACTTAGTTACAATTTTGATTTTACTATAATATATTTCTAAGTTGAAAAGCAAGAAATAAGAATATAAAAAAATCTTGCCAGCTTGATGCATTTGTCGTAGATCAGAAAATATGATAAAATTAAGGCATAAGTCATGCTTACTGTCATACTTAGTGTCAGTACAATTTTTTGCTCACAAATATTTGATTGAGAGATAAACATGTATAGACTATTACTAGACTTAGACACAATCATTGACAACTTCACAACTCTCATCCAAATCTTATTTTAGTTTGAGCATTTCATCAAACACCTTTAATGCATTCATCATTGACAATTCAAGCTTTTCAAGTGCATGTTTTTCAAATTCGAATTTAATGAGCAAAGTAGATTACTTACAGTATTTGATGCAGGTTCGTTAGTGATTTCGTTTTAAGTCAACCCTTCAGAATGAGATTGAGCATATGTGCAATACACAACCATATATATAAGAAGATTGTAGAGAAGGCCAAATTGAAGGAGAAAGGAGAGCAAAAATCTTATTTCCTTCCATCTCAACGTGGGAAGAAATGGCAAGAACTGGAGAATTCTAAAAATTAGAAGATACGCGAAATAAGATTACAGCAAGAGAGCAAGATCTGTTGAACCGCAGTTTTACACGGTTTTGTCCAGTGAATTTTCAATACAAACCGGCCGATAAAATCATTTTTCCCCGATACAGTAGCTGAAGCAGTAATAGAGAAGAACCGAACCGGACAAGTGACCGGTTCCGGTTTATTCGGTTGAACCGTCCGGTCCGGTTCTGATAACACTGTGTTTTCAGAAATCCTCTTTCTCGACAAATGCCAAACAAATAGCGCCACACTCTCTCTTCCCATAATACCCCTCTAACAATTAACCCCTCTCCAGCACAGGAAGTAATTGGCAAAATGGCTGGGTCTTAATCTCGGCTGAAAATTAAAAAGGGGAAATGGAACTTGATTTGGACATGGGCCTTTGCCCTTTGGGCCTCTAGGCTTTGGTGCTGTTGAATGTGTAACATCCGCTAAATATAATATTTTTTCTGAAATTATTTTTGATCTTTATGCAATATATATTGGAAAGATTCTGAGATCACGAAAATCAAATCAATCGGGTGGGCGGAGTTATCGTGGAGCGAGGGGTGCTGCCATGCAGTGGTCTACAAAAAGCAAAGAAGAGTATCAACTATCTATATTTATGGTGTCCGCTGTGCTACCAATAGTTGGGGATGCATGCTATGTACTAATAAACAACACTTGATACTTACTGCAAGGAATTATTTATATCTTATATAATCAAACTTTGGTCTAATCAAGGCTCCACCGGTCCTAGGGATCGATGGAGGTATAGATGAGAGATTTTCTGTGACGAGGATATCGGCTGGTGCAAAATAGGCTCCACCGGTCCCTAGAACCGGTGTAGATTAGATTTTTTTTCTCCACCGATTCTAGGGATCGGTGGAGGCTAGTTTTCGAAATTCGGCCCAACGAAGACTTGTTCCGTTCAAATAATTTAAAGTAATTCTATTTAAAAAAAAAAATCGAGACGGAGAGGGAGAAACTCTTGACTCTACTAATGTTGCCTATGGACTGTAGACTGCAGTACAATACTACAATGGTCAATACGTAAGAAAGCGTATATTTCTTTTTCCTTCACTTTTGGAGGAGGTGGTGGGGCCCAGTTCATTAACCACAGGGCTCCCGGATCTTCTGTGCCTCTACATCACTGCTTAATTAATTCATATTTGTATTACTTACTGGTTACTACACTTCATTTACTGCCTAATCAGTACAAATCTAGATAAGAATCATCCAAATATTCACAAAATTTAAAAATTTGTTATTTCAAATGGAAATCGGCAGGATTTTTAAATCTGAATTTATCAGACAAAAACTTATGCCAAGTTTTATATATAATTCCTAAAAATAATTATGTTTTTATGAAAATAGTTATTTCATCCCAATTCCCAACTAGAGATCTATTTTTCTTTTATCAAATCTATTTCTATCCTAACTACGAATCTATGCTATATCCAAATCTACAGAGTTGCTATTTTTTCTTTTTTTATAGATTTACCACTACTATACTAAAAATAGTAACTATATATGCTAGACAATTAATAGTTGCATCCAATAAAAGCTACAAAAATTCATTGTTTTTCTTTCACTTTGTTTATTAAGTGGAACTAACGATAATTAATGTAACAATAAATGTCATATCACCTTGCTGAGTAATATTGAAAAATGTAATAGTTATCTAAAGTTACACATAATTTTCACGCCTGCCATTGGATAATCACGCGGAAGATAATTACCATTTTGATTTCTCAATTACTGTCTTTATACGCAATTGTCCGGATAACATGCCGCAATATCGATATAAATGGAGTCAGCCAAAGTCTTTTTGATAACATGTATGCTCTGTAGTATGAACAATCAAGTGTTACTTATGTAATAGTAATAAGTTTCTAATCTGCTAAGATCTTAAATTTGTGAGTATTACATAATACAAATTTCATTTGATAATAATTTGTTGTATTTATAATACAAATAACACGGGATGATAACATATAATTTGCATAACTTGTCAAAAATATTTGAGAAGGTGATAAAAGTTTAATGCGAATATATGATTCAAAAATCTTGTTGGGTGTTACTAAAATACTTAGAGTTCCTTACAGATTCTAAGACTCGCACAGAGATTGTAACATATTGTTCACAGGAAATCTAACGACAGCAGCACGGACACGAGTCAGCCCCTTGCGCAATTGCGCTTTCCTTTCCCCTGCACAGAGCACTGTGGGCGAACCCGCCATAATCTCAATAGACTCGGTTTAGATCAGGCAAAAATATTCCTCTCACTGCCAATAAGGACCCAATTCCATAATAGCAGAAATTAAATAAGATATTACAACTTTTTTTAACTATAGAGAAAACTTAGTCATCCATGAGCCTCTTTAAATCCGCCTGTGCTTAGCCTCTCTATAAATATGGGAGGTAATTTAAAATAAAATTCATTGATTTATAATTTTATTAACACTTGTAGAGATATATATTGTACCATCATATGAAAAAATGAATCAATAAACAATAATTTTGTGATGTTTAAAAGGAAAGAGTTTGTACGGAATATATCATGTATAAAGTTACAACAACTAAACCAATTATAGGAATTATCTTTTGTAATAATTGACTTTTATAGTGAAAAATATATGTACACAGTGAAGCACAGGAGCAGAGATGAAGATGATCCGGAGAAAAAATGGTGGGAAGAATAGAAACCTCCACTTTGAGTTTTGAGACACCGCAAGCATCTCTTTCCATGAGTTAAGAATCTAAAAGGCATTCCAGTGCAACGTGTGGGCCCCACCATCAGCACACCTCTTTTATCTTTTCTCTTTTCTCTCGACGCCACCTTTTTATTATCATGTCTATTTGACAAGCACCGCTTATAATGCGCTCCAATTTGCACCCCATCTACAGTTACACTACTACTCCTATTATATATCACTAATTAAATGAGCATGATATCACTATCACCCGGTCAAAAATAAATAATTATTTTTAATAAGTAATTGCGCCTCAGTGGTGAGGTGACTGAGTGCTTTATTACATGTAATGTAACACAAAAATGTAATGATCACTAGTGTATCTTAGTGGCTTGAAAAAACCCGGCTGGTCCAGTCGGATCCGGACCGGACCGGGGTTAGGCAACAGTCGGTCTTGGCACGAGCTGGTTTTTTTTTCCCAGACCGGCCTAAATCCGAACCGCATAGACCCGTGGACTCGTCTCGGACCGGATCAGTCCAGACCCAAACCCGTGCCACCTGTGACCAAACCCGCGGGACCCGGACCCGAACCCGCTTTACCAGAGCTACCCGGGCCCAAACCCGCCCAGACTACCCCTGGACTCGCCATACCCGCCCCTGGACCTGCCAGACCCCCCAGACCCCTGATTTCATGTTTTACTGTAGCAATAAGAATTTTTTTGAATCCAACAGCTCCATTCTTTCCCAAAAAAAAAGCTCTATAAATTAAACCCCCATTCTTCTCTCATTTTCACATCAAACTCTCATTATTCTCAATCTATTATTCTCTCATTATTCTCAATCTATTAGAAAAAAAAATATAGTAGCAAATTTATTTCATTCCGCAAAGGCGCAAGATTTAGTTGGAAATTTGTTCATCCCGCAAAAGCGCAAGATTTTCCCGCAAGATTTGAAGGTTAGATTTGGTTCATGTTATATTTATTTTTTGTTAGATTTATTATAAATAGGTTAGATTTATTGTTAGATTTATTATAAATAGGTTAGATTTATTGTTAGATTTTTTGTTAAATTTATTACAAATATGTTAAATTTATTATTAAATAGGTTAGATTTATTTTTTGAATAGATTGAATATGTTAGATTTATTATAAATAGGTTAGATTTATTTTTAAAATAGATTAAATATGTTAGATTTATTTTTGAATATGTTAGATTTATTTTTAAAATAGATTAAATATGTTAGATTTATTTTTGAATATGTTAGATTTATTATAAATAGGTTAGATTTATTTTTAAAATAAATTAAATATGTTAGATTTATTTTTGAATATGTTAGATTTATTTTTAAAATATGTTAGATTTATTTTTAAATATGCTAGATTTATTTTTAAATAAGTTAGATTTATTTTAAATTCGGTTTTATTTTTTAAATATGTTAGATTTATTTTTAAAATAGATTAAATATGTTAGATTTATTATAAATATGTTAGATTTATTTTTAAATAGGTTAGATTTATTTTTACTATTCCAGTTGACATTTCTTACAATTATTTATAATAAAAACACACATTGTGCTAAAATATGATATGTTCGTACGTCCTGTATTTGAACTTTGGTACAAGTTGATTTAAAACAAAAATATTTTAGAAGACTACAATGAAATCAGCTAAATTAATCATTTTGTTCTTGAACCGTTGGCAAGAGATTATATACATATGATCACATGCTCCAGAATTCGGTTGCACTGTTTTTACTGTTCACCCGAATCAGCAATTTTCAAATTGGCTTAATAAATAGTAAAAAAATTCAAAAAAAATGTAAAATTTGGTCTCATCTTAATATAGAGATCACATCTAACGGTTTGAATCGACAGTTTGGACTTTGAAAATCCAAAAATAATTCGGTTGCGCGAGGACTTGGAAGCAAACGTTTTGATATTAGCCACTCTCTCTCTCTCTCTCTATCTATCTATATATATATATATATAGAGTAAAGCTAAGGTGCTCTTAAGCTCACCAAGCTTTCCGTGAGCTTAACTCAAAAACCTATCAATCCGACTTCAAACGACATTTTCAAACCGTTAGATGTTCAATCTATATTAAAATGTGCTTGGAGACCAAATTTTACATTTTTTGGAATTTTTTTACTATTTATTAAGCCGGTTTGAAAACCGCTGTTTTTATTAAAAATCTGCACCATTAGAAAACAGCGGTTTTCAAACCGGCTTAATAAATAGTAAAAAAATTCCAAAAAATGTAAAATTTGTTCTCCAAGCACATTTTAATATAGATTGAACATCTAACAGTTTGAAAATGTCGTTTGAAGTCGGATTGATAGGTTTTTGAGTTAAGCTCACGGAAAGCTTGGTGAGCTTAAGAGCACCTTAGCTTTACTCTATATATATATATTCGAAATCTATTCCCCCAATTCAGAGTGCAGAGGGAATGAACCAAATTCTTACCCTTCCATCCCCTTCTTCTATTCACACTGTTTTTGGAGCAGACAGTTTCCGTTCTAACTTTACGACTAGACTCAAAAGTCATGCAAACGCAAGTTCCCTTTTCCCCCACTTACCTAACATTCAAACACTCACATGCAAATAATTGAACAAGTGTCTCCACTTGTAGCTAAGGAGGACAAGAATTAATTATAAATTTGATCAAACACTCACATGCAGTTGTTTGTTGCTGAATCAGCATCATATATATATATTCCTCTTTTTTGCTACTAGTTTATTTTTTATGTCAATCTAAAAATCAAAGTCGTGTTATGGGTAATAAAAAACAAATTCTACTAGATGTATAGACCTTCACGCTTTCTTAAGCAGTCAATGTCGTCCGCGTTCCATTAAAGTTATGCTTTAATTTCTTGGTTTTTTTTATTTTTAATTCATATTCTTGGACTTTGTTCTTCTCTTTGTGACTTAAGATGACTCGATCACTTCACAATCAGTCAAAGTCATGCGCGTTCCATTAATTTTGAGGTTTCTTAGTGTTTTTCTTATTTGTATGTTTGGTCTTATATATATCATACTCAACTAATTTCAATCAAGCACCGCTCCAAGGTGACACAAACCAATACCCGCTACACTATTTGCTACAGATTCTCTTCGTCGTAAAAGCTACAAATTCTGTTTAAATTCAACAGGTGCATGCTTACAGATAAATATTAAATACATGAAGATTTATTAAATTAAAAAGATAAATAATTTAAAATAATCACACGTTTTTCTCTAAAAATGGAGTATTCACTAATTGATTATTGTTAAAGTAATTTTTTATTTTCTAATAATTTTCAGTTATTAATTACTTTTAATAGGCGATCTAGCACACATATAGTAAAAATTTTACTTCAAAACAATAATTACAGTTGTCCATATGAAATTGATGTTATAATAATTTTTTGATGTGGACTTAGAAGAGAGAGAAGAGATAAGTTTAATGTGATCTATCATAGAGAGTAAAACAAGGGTGTTCCTAAGTGCACCAAGTCTTTTTGTGAACTCAAATCTAAAACCTATTGGATTGGCTACAAACGACAAATTCAAACCATTGAAATCATTCTACTTTACGAGTGATGCATCTACATGTGAAAATTTTAAACTTTCAAATTAATTTAGTATAAAGTCATGTGGTCAAAATTAGAAGGTTTATAAATTAATTTTAATGCTTTCATTTTTTGGACGTCTTTTGACCACTTGACTCTATACAAAATTAATTTTAAATTTTTTGCATGTAGATGCATCACTCGTAAGGTAGAATGATTTCAACGGTTTGGATTCATTGTTTGAAACCAATCCAATAGATTTTAGAGTTGGGTTCACAAAAACACTTGGTCCACTTAGGAACACCCTTGTTCTACTCTCTATCATATATCCAAAATATATATATATTTTTTTTGAAAGCTTGGTAGAGACTACCAAGATTGAATTAATAAGAGTGTTTACAACCACAATTCCTACATTATTACATCAATTGCTATTGTATAGTATCAATGCCCCTGTTTACATCTTCCCTCTTCCTTCCACAATATCGCAACCACAGCTGTGCATCTTCTCTTGCTCTGTTCGCCACCAGCCAAGCCGGCAGTTTTGAGTTCCTGAAGATCACTTCATTCCTCTGCCTCCATAACGACCATAGTACTGACATCACTCTTGTGACCCAAATTCTCTTCTGTATGCCGGATGCAGTGTACAACCGCCTTGAAGACTCCCAAGTATCTTGTATTGTGTCTTCAATGCTGATTAGATCTCTGAATTTACCCCATACTTGTTGAGCATTGGAACAATGAAAGAACAATTGATGGAATGTTTCAAGGTCACAATCATAACACATAACACATCTAGGCTTAGAATTTATTCATCTTTGTTACATAACTTCATGAGTTAAGATTCGATTACACAACAAAAGGAATATAAAGATTTTCACCTTGGAAGGTGCAGCAGCCTCCCATATTTCCATGAAGTTCCAACTAGTTTTACCCGCTGTTACCATCAGCTTACAAAACTGAATTTGCTGAGTATTCACCACTAGCTGACCAGCTCCACAGTAATTGATCGACTTGCTCATGCAGACCAGCTCCACAGTAATATATCCAAAATGTTACCTGTTTTAATTATTTATATATAGGTTCAATTTCCGCGAATGAAACTAATTATGATTTATTATATATGTGGAAAGAGTTAAAAAAAAATATTGGCAAATACTTTGTAGTTTTCTTTTTTAAAATAACATTTGACATAAAAAACAAGTATCGAATAATAATATTATATCATTTTAATGGATCATTTAATGAGATCAGAGAAAATCAATGAAAATGTTAACAATAAAATAAACAAATTAGAAAAAATATAAATATTTGACAAAGTTACATGATTTTTTTCATTTAAATGTCTCTTCGATTCCGTCAATGCACCTAATTATATATAGTTCATTATTATCTATGTGAAAAGAGTAAAAAAGTATTGGTAATTCTTATATATTTCTTTTTTAATTTAAAATTTAACAGACAAAATTATCTAATAATAATATTTTTTATTTTAATAATTTTTTTTAATGATAAATCAGATAAAATCTATTAAAACACACTGTAAAGAATAATGGTCTTTTGAAATATATTTTTTCTATTTAGAAAAAAGAAATCACACTTATTTTTTTATGATTTGATTTGAACAATGATTTCTCAGAGTTGTTATAAGGATAACAATAAAAAATAATAAAAGAAACAAAAATACAAAATTCCAAACTGTGATTATCATTTATTTTTGAAAAACAACACTATCAAAACTTTAGCAAGAGTAAGTGCTTAAATTTGCGCTTTTATAAACTTGTACTTGGTCGAGCATTTTCTACATGTTCCGTTCAATAAATTTTTCGGTTGTTGGACTGAAAAGATTAAGCTGCTACTAATATCCTATCATACAATTCCCTTTTTTTTTTTTTTTTGAAAAACTTGGCAGCGGCTGCCAAGAATCATACAATTTCCTAACTTGACGACTGGGCTCAATAGTCGTGCATGCACGTTCTATTTTCCCTGCTTACCAAACATTCAAAAACCGAAGAACTTATTGTTTGAGTTGGATTTAAATTGATGTTGCAAATTAATACTGTATGGTATCTGCATGGTCATAATCTCACAAATGTTGTATGGTAATTAAGATATACACACCAGAGTTGTGAGGACAGCATGAAATCGTGTTCTTACTTATTAGTTAAACTATGTTTTGTTTCATGGAAAAGTAAACTTAATTTTTATTATATTCGGACTTTTTAGGTGGATAAACACAGTGAAAGAGAGAAAGATGAAGGAGCCGTTGCCTTGTTGTCAATGAAAAGGAAATCAATCAATCATGTCCCTAAAATTCTTGCCGTGTGGAAAGAAATGCCAAAAAGGAGAGAGTAGTGCTCCTCCGTATGTGGAAATCAAATGGTGGGGTTACCATATGGAACAAAGAATAGTATGCCCACTCAAAAAAAGAATAGTCAATACACAATAGGTGACTAGATAAGTGTTCCGTGGAACTTACGGTCACATTTAAAAAGGAAATAAATACACTAATTTCTTTCCAATTGCAATCAATTACAAATGACAAAATCTGATTGGAGAACCTTTTTCTCAAAAAAAATTTGTTTTTTCGAAAATATAAGGATTACAATATTTTATGTATTTACCTAGAAGTGACTTTTGAACCGGCATCAATAACTCCCATTCAAAATATTATTATTATTTTTCAATATTTTAATTTTTCTTACAACCACAAAAAATCTTTCCTGAGAAATGTTGATCTAGGTTATTTGTCGCAATCTTTCTAATAAATTAAATTATATAGTATTTCATCTATTTTTAAAGAAATATATATAATATTTCTAATATTTCGATACAAAAAATAAATATATTATAACATTTTATGTTTAAAAAAAAAACTTAAAACTGGGAGATTAAATTCCGGTTTTGGAATTCCAAAACCATGCATAACCGGGAATTTAATTTCCGATTCCGCAAACCGGAAACTTTTTTCCCAATTTCGAATTGTCTAGAACTGAAAAAAAATTTTGCGGAAAATTTATATGAAACCGGGAATTTAATCTCCAGTTTGGATAGATTTTGAAATCCAACGTACTAAGGTGTAGACTTGTGTTTTTTATACTAAAGATGACGACAAAAATGTATAAATTAGGAATTTTAAAATAACTGACAAAATTTGGACTACTCTACATAAAATAACTACTCTACAAAATTATCATGTGTTTTTTCTACCAGTAAGTTTTGAATACACTACTCTACATAAAATAACTGACAAAATTTGGACTTTCAAAACAAATTATTGTCTTTAAAAATAACTAAGGTCCCACTTCCCTGACTTTACGACTTGGACTCAAAAGTCATTCCCTGCTTACCTAACATCACCACTATTTTCTTAGTGCATGTTAGTGCAAGTTCCCTTTTCCCTGCTTTACCAAATATTCAAAGAAATCCTATATTACTGAAAATAGTAAATATACTACTTCTTTATGAAAAAATTAAAACATTATTTTGCAACGGGATTCTTCTTCCATGAGTGGTCTTTATATTTATTATCAAGTGTCCCCACTTGTACCTAACGAGGTCAAGAATTAATAATAACATTGATCAAAGAAAGGGCCCGCTATCAGCATCATAGGCTTTCTTTCTTGCTTGCTGTTGTTTCCTTTCACATTCTAAGTCATCACTCTAAAATTCAAACTCGTCCTATGGGAAACAAATACATAATTCTGCTAGATGTGAAGAACTCTGTTGTGCGCCTCATGACTTGACATGGCTCGATCACTTCACAATCAGTAAAAGTTATGCGCGTTCCACTAATTTTGCTCTTTCGTAGTTTTTTTTTTTAATTCTTATGTATGTTCTTATATATATCATACTCAACAAATTTCAATCAAGCACCGCTCCGAGTTGTCTGGCTTGTTCTTTTTCTCTCCAGCAATGACACTTGCTGCACTTATTTCCATATTCCGGTTTTGGAATTCCAAAACCATAACTGGGAATTTAATTTCCGGTTCCGCAAACCGGAAACTTTTTTCCCGATTTCGGACTGACTAGAACTGGAAATTTTTTTTGTAGAAAGTTTATATGAAACCGGAAATTTAATCTCCGGTTTCGACAGATTTCAAAATCCAACGTACCAAGGTGTAGATTTGTAAATTATTTATTAATTTTGGATATTAATAAAAATTTCGGTCCAATAATCATGTGTTTTTTATACTAAAGATGACAACAAAAATGTATAAATTAGGCGTGGAAATAATTTTTTTCAATTCTCTTTTAATGATGGAGAAGGTTCGCAAGCTCCTCCTAATCTCAAAAATGTTATTTCTTTGTCATCAGGACAAAACTAAAAATAAATTAGTTGTAAGATAAAAATCATAAGGGTAAAAATATTACTTCACAAAGCTGTTATTAATATTTTATTTTATTTTGTGGACCAGTGCAAACCCCAATCCCTGACCCCACATTAAATTTTAAATAAATTTATACTGCAGAACAAAGATATAATATTATAGGTAAGCAAGAATTAAATGGATCAAAAACTGGCAAATTATTTTGACATCTGACCATGACATCTAGCAAATTATGCTTGGAGACCAAATTTTACATTTTTTAGAATATTTTTACTATTTATTAAGATGGTTTAAATATCGTTGTTTTCAATGGTGCTGAAAAATATTTCAAAACAGCGATTTTCAAACCATCTTAATAAATAGTAAAAAAATTCCAATAAATGTAAAATTTGGTCTCCAAGCACATTTTAATATAGATTGAATATTTAATGGTTTGGATCGACTGTTTTAACTTTGGAAATCGGAAAATGACTTGGTAGCACCGGAGGGCAAGGAACAAACGTTTTGATATTAGCCACTCTCTCTCTCTCTCTCTCTCTCTCTATATATATATATATATATATATATATATAGGAAATGTTAATATGCTACGCGTAGCATATAGGGCCTCGTGCTACGGCTCAATATTTGAGTTTTCAAAATCCTAACGGTCGATCCGAACCGTTCAACATGATCTCCATATGAATATGTACTTGCAAACCAAATTTTACATTTTTTAGAATTTTTTTACTATTTTTTTAGATAGGTAGAAAATCACTTGATCTGAAAATTCTATACCATTCAGATAAAGTGATTTTCTACCTATCTAAAAAAATAGTAAAAAAGTTTTAAAAAATGTAAAATTTGGTTTGCAAGTACATATTCATATGGAGATCATGTTGAATGGTTCGGATCGACCGTTAGGATTTTGAAAACTCAAATATTGAGTTGTAGCACGGAGGCTCTCTATGCTACGCGTAGCACCGTAGCAAACTCCTATATATATGTATATATATATAGAGTGATGCTATGGTGCTTTGGGAAGTAAAGAGAGTGTTTTACTTCCCGCTCATATCTCTATTTCTAAAGTTCAAATAATCAATCTGAACTCCTCAACATGATCTTTATATTAATATGTGCTTGGAGACCAAATTTTACATTTTTTGGAAATTTTTTACTATTTTTTTAGAATTTTTGAAAATCAGTGTTTTTGTGATTTTTTTATTGTTTTTTTATTTAATGAAAAACTGTGATTTTCAAAAATTGTAAAAAAATAGTAAAAAATTTCTAAAAAATGTAAAATTTGGTCTCCAAGCACATATCAATATGAAGAACATGTTTTCGAACTTTGAAAATGGAGATATGAGCTGGAAGTAAAACACCATCTTTACTTCCCAAAGCATGATAGCTTATCCCTATATTTATATATATATATATATATATATATATATATAAGTTAGCTAATATCAAAACGTTTGTTCCGGAGCCGTGGTGCAACCAATTAGTTTTCTAATTTTCAAAGTTCAAACGGTCGATCCAAATAGTTAGATTTGAGCTCCATATTAAAATGTGGTTGGAGACCAAATTTTACACTTTTTGTAATTTTTTTACTATTTATTAAGTCAGTTTTAAAATCGCTGATTTTCATAATAGTGAAAAATTTCAGAATCATTGAAAACAACAATTTTAAAACTGACTTAATAAATAGTAAAAAATTCAAAAAAATGTAAATTTTGGTCTCCAAGCACATTTTAAAATAGATTGAATGTTGAATAGTTTGGATCGACTATTTGGACTTTGAAAATGTAAAAACGGAAGTGTTTATTCCACGGCCAAGGAACAAACGTTTTGATATTAGCCAACGAGTAGAACTAAGGTGTTCTTAAGCTGACCAAGCCTCTTTGTGAGCTTAACTCAAAAATCTATCGGATTGACTTCAAACGATGCATCCAAACTGTTGAAATCGATCTGCTTCATGAATGATGCGTTTATATGTTAAATTTTTAAATTTTTAAACTAATTTTTAAACGGTAAAAAAAAAAGATGATTTATACATTAATTTTAATGAGTTTTATTTTTCATCATTTTTTGACAGCTTGACTTTATACTAAACTAGTTCAAAATATTATAAATTTGACATGTTGCATCACTCGTGAAATAGATCAATTTCAACAGTTTGAATTTGTTGTTTGAAGTCAATCCGATAGATTTTTGAATTAAGCTTACAGAGATACTTGTTGAGCTTAAGAACACCCTAGTTCTACTCTTAGCCAACCGGCTAAATTACTTCCGGAAACACTTCGACCGAAGTGCTTACGGGGTGAAATTTTAATACTTGATGTTTGAAACGTCAATCTAAGTAACTCAATAAATTGTTTATATAATAAGCATGTAGCATACTGATTTTTACTGTTTTTGGATTTTTTTAACTATTTTTTATGATTTTTGAAATATAGTCTCTTTTGGCCTGAGATTTTTATATATAAGAAAATAAATAAATAAAATATTAAAAATAAGAAACTGTTTACCAGAATTTCAAAAATAAGAAGGCCGCCATCCGGCATGACGTCCCTCCCAGACTACGGCCCGCGGAAAAAATGTAAAAAACGTAAAAAAAAAAAGAAAAAAAAAATCAATTTTTTTTTCTGCAGTGTTAAGTCAGAAATCCAATAATTTTGACCAGATTCAAAATTCATTTTAGAGAAAATGGCTACATGAATTTTTGTGTTCTTTATATCAAAATAAAGGTATGAAAGTCTAGTTTCCAGATAATATAATTTCTCTATACAAAAATATTACAGATTGGTACAGTTTTAGTGATTAATTGACAGAGGTCAGAATTCAGAAAAGCTGAAATTTCAGTGAGCAGTCCAATAATTTTGACCAGATTCAAAATTCATTTTAGAGAAAATGGCTACATGGATTTTTGTGTTCTTTATATAAAAATAAAGGTATGAAAGTCTAGTTTCCAGATAATATAATTTCTCTATACAAAAATATTACATATTGGTACAGTTTTAGCGATTAATTGACAGAGGTCAGAATTCAGAAAATCTGAAATTTCAGTGAGCAGTCCAATAATTCTGACCTCTGTCAATTAATCGCTAAAACTGACCAATCTGTAATATTTTTGTATAGAACAATTATATTATCTGAAAACTAAAGTTTCATACCTTTATTTTGATATAAATAACACAAAAATCCATGTAGCCATTTTCTCTAAAATGAATTTTGAATCTGGTCAAAATTATTGGACTGCTCACTGAAATTTCAAATTTTCTGAATTCTGACCTCTGTCAATTAATCGCTAAACCTGTACCAATCTGTAATATTGTTGTATAGAGACATTATATTATCTGGAAACTAGACTTTCATACCTTTATTTTGATATAAATAACACAAAAATCCATGTAGCCATTTTCTCTAAAATGAATTTTGAATCTGATCAAAATTATTGGACTGCTCACTGGAATTTCAGCTTTTCTGATTTCTGACCTCTGTCAATTAATCACTAAAACTGTACCAATATGTAATATTTTTGTATAGAGAAATTATATTATCTGGAAACTAGACTTTCATACCTTTATTTTGATATAAAGAACACAAAAATCCATGTAGCCATTTTTTCTAAAATGAATTTTGAATCTGGTCAAAATTATTGGATTTCTGACTTAACACAGCAGAAAAAAAAATTGATTTTTTTTTTTTTTTTTTTTAGGGCCGTTGTCTGGGATGGCGTCCCGTTTTTTTTTTTTTTTTTTTTTACGTTTTTTACGTTTTTTACGTTTTTTCCGCGGGCCGTAGTCTGGGATGGCGTCCCTGAGGGACGCCATGCCGCATGGCGGCCTTCTTATTTTTGAAATTCTGGTGAACAGTTTCTTATTTTTAATATTTTATTTATTTATTTTCTTATATATAAAAATCTCGGCTCTTTTGGCTTAAAAATACTTTTATTTTTAGGACAAAAAATCCATCTTTCAAAAATTGTAAAAAATAGTTAAGAAATTTCAAAAATAGTAAAAATATGTATTCTACATATTTAGTATATAACTAATTTATTGAGGTATTTAGTTCAACGTTTCGAACATCATACGGTTAAATTTGAACCGTAAGCACTTGGTCAAATTGTTTCCGGAAAAAATTTAGCCGGACTATATATATGTATATTCGAAATCTATTCCCCCAATTCAAAGTGCAGAGGGAATGAACCAAATCCTTAGAGCAGACACGATTTCCGTTCTAACTTTACGACTGGACTCAAAAGTCATGTAAACGCAAGTTCCCTTTTCCCCACTTACCTAACATTCAAACACTCACATGCAAATAATTGAACAGGTGTCTCCACTTGTAGCTAAGGAGGACAAGAATTAATTATAAATTTGATCAAACACTCACATGCAGTTGTTTGTTGCTGAATCAGCATCATATATATATATTCCTCCTTTTTGCTACTTGTTTCTTTTTTATATATATATTCCTCCTTTAGGCTTTCTTAAGTAGTCAATGTCGTCCGCGTTCCATTAAAATTATGCTTTCTTGGTTTTTTTTATTTTTAATTCATATTTATGGTTATATATATCGATATACACAAATTTCTACAATTAAAGAACCACTCCAAATTGCCTTGCTTCCTCTCATTTTTTAACTCCTGCAATGGCACATGTTGCACTTGTTTCCATATTACTTGTTCTCTTCTCCTTCTCCGTCAAAACCACCACTCTAACACAAGCCAAATGCATGCCTGACCAACGTCATGCCTTGATTCAACTCCAGCAAGATTTCGACACCCCTGCACTCCTTTCATGGAATGCAAGCACCGACTGTTGCATATGGGATGGCATCACATGCGATAAACAAACCGGTATGGTGACTGCACTGAACCTTACCGACCAGTCCATCTCGGGTAAACTCAACCCGGCTTTGTTCAATCTCAGCTCTCTTCAGCACCTCGACCTTTCTTTAAACAACTTCTATAATATTACCCTTCCACAAACCGGGTTTGAGCGACTTGGAAATTTAACCCATCTCGACTTATCCCATTCTCTATTTGCCGGTCAAGTTCCGATCAGCATTTCTTCCCTCACAAACCTTATCTCACTTGACTTATCAGGTGACATGTATCTTCATGACACAGGCCTACAAACCTTACTCAGCAACCTCACCAAGCTCCAAGTTCTTCGCATGAATTTGCTTGACATTTCACTAAATGGATCTGAGTGGGGCAACGCAATTTTTCAAGTTGGCCCAACTCTTCAAGAGCTATCCATGAGAGATTGTGGATTAAGAGGTAACTTTCCGGATGAAATACTTCACCTTACAAATCTTACAAAACTTGATTTATCTTCAAATTCAATGTTGTCAGGTCCATTAGATTCAATTGGAAATCTCCAATATTTATTGGAATTGAGTCTTTACGACTGTAACTTCTATGGAGAAGTTCCGCCCTCAATAACAAACCTTACAAGACTCCAAGAATTGTACTTATTTTCAAACAGATTGACAGGTGCGATACCCATGTCATTGTTTTCTCACCCTTCTTTGCAATCCCTTTATCTATCATATAACCAATTGTCAGGATTTCTACCTGAGTTCTCAAATGGATCATCAATTTTGGAAATTATTTCCATGGAGAGCAACAATCTTCAAGGAAAGTTGCCAATTTCCATATTCAAATTCCCCAAGCTCATTTATTTAGATCTTTCATCAAATAACTTCAATGGTACATTGAATTTAGACATCATCAAGCACATTGAGAAGCTTGACTTTCTGGATCTCTCAAACAACAAGTTGTCAATTATAGAAGACAAAAACCATAACGAGTCATTCTATGCTTCATTTCCCAAAATACGTGCTCTATATCTGAGATCATGCAATTTAACAAGGTTTCCTTCTTTTCTAAGTTACCAAACAAATATGGACGCCTTAGACCTCTCAAATAATAGTCTCACAGGAGAGATTCCCCTTTCTATTTGTAATATGTCATTGCTATTCGTTATTGATCTTTCACATAACAATTTAACTGGTACAGTTCCACCATGCCTTCTAGAAGGTGCTTCATTGAATGAGCTTAACCTGAAAAGTAACAAATTAAGTGGGCCATTGCCACGAAATATTAATCAATCATGTGGACTTACAGCAATAAATCTGAGCGGAAATTTTATTAATGGTAGTTTGCCCAAATTACTGATGTATTGTAACGCTCTTGATTTTTTAGACGTGGGAAACAATCGGATAGTAAACAGATTTCCCTATTGGCTGGGAAATCTTGAAAATTTGAGAGTTCTTGTCTTAAGATCGAATATGTTTTATGGACAAATTTCAGACGTGAAAATCAAAACAAGAGGAAATTATTCCTTTTTCCCCATGCTAAAAATTCTTGACCTTTCTTCAAATCATTTCAGTGGTACATTGCCAAAAAACTTTTTTGTGAATCTGGAGGATATGATGGGTGTATCAAATACAAGTTCTCCAGGTTTGGCTTATGTCAATCCAAATGTAGCTACAGTCTCATACAAAGGGCTGAGTTTTGATCTGAGGTACGATATTGGCATATTCAGTTACATTGATCTGTCAAATAATGAATTTTGGGGGAGAATACCCGAAGAGATAGGGCAACTCAAGGCACTTGATGTTCTTAACCTTTCACATAATGCTCTGACCGGTTCAATTCCACTGGAATTTGCTAATTTACAGCAACTTCAAATACTGGATCTCTCCTCCAACCAGCTTTCCGGACACATCCCTCAAGAACTCTCCTCTCTCACTTTTCTTTCTGCACTAAATTTCTCATACAACATTTTAGATGGAGAAATACCCGAAGCCCGTCAGTTCTCAACCTTTTCGAATGATTCTTACTTGGGTAACCCCGGATTGTGTGGTAGTCCTTTAACAATGCAATGTGAAGCAGCTCCCTCAAATCGTGGGATTTATAAAGATTTGCCTTCAAAATCTTCTGCTGATATAATTGGGCTCTCCGTTTCTATTGGATTGGGGTTAGGTGTGGGATTTGTCTCTGTAATTTGGGCTACGATATCATGGGAGAATGGAAGAAAGTGGTTTAATTTCATTATAGATAGGTTTTACTTTCGATATTTTCACTGATGGATATATGTAAGATCTTTGTAATAATAAACGGGTATAAATCACCATGTATTTTCATGAGTGTGTGTTTATCTATTAAATATCTTTTTTATACACAAAGGTCGCAAAATGTCTACCAGATGCTCATGAATGCTGCCTTTGTAACAACAGCTCCTCTTGTAATTTTCAGTTCAATGTCAAGCCTATGGGCACTTGCTCAAAAAAAAAAAAAAAAAATTTATCAATGTTTTGAATTTGTTCTAATTGTACCATAAACTGAACATAAACTTTCTTGAAACAATCTTGGAATTTGGATTGGTATGAATAAAATCTCTAAAGAAAGGTCGGAAAAATCAGTTCTCCTTACTAATGTCTCCTCAAATTTACGTGGTTGGGCTCATTATTTTTATGGCTTGGTGCCTTAAAAGAAAAAGCGATCACTTGTCCAAAAATATTCGCACAATTTTTTGTAAAGTAATCTTGAAAAATTCTTTTTTTATTGAAAAGGTACCAAGTGCATGCAATATTTTAAAGAACCGTCAAGGGATAAGAGAAGTTCTGGCGCATGTGCCCTTTTCATTTTGTTGTTGTTTTATTTTAGTTTATAGCAGTTGGTTATATCCTATTTATTCAAATAGGAGGATAGTTGAAGAGGGTTGTTATTTAGTATTAAACCATGATGTAAAGTAGTTGTTTTATCATTAATATATATATTGGCAGCTGTTTAATCAACTGTGTATTAATTTCAACTTGTGAGTTATGAATGTCTTGTTTTAAAACAATCTCAACTAAAGTTCGGTTTGTTCGGTTTAACCGAACAAACCAAATTTTATTTTGGTTCGGTTTTAATCGGTTGCTATATTTATATTGGTCCGTTCGGTTAACCGAATAAAATTTTGGTCTGCCTATTTTATTTCGGTTCTAACCGAACCGAACCGATGAACACCCCTACCAGGGTACGAAATAAAAAGTATATTATGTATCTTGCGGAAAGATTCAAGTATGAATTAAAGTAAAAATGACATGTGTACGTGAACTTTTTGGGTTCATGCTTGTTGCACCAACTTTCCTGTTTGCGAGGCCGTGTGTGCATCAATGAGAAAAACAAAACAAATGAGGCAACAGATCACTGATATTGTGATGGATTGTGTGATGTGTCAGACTTGTCTTTCTTGAATAGGCCGTCAAAAAGCAGATTGTAGCAGACCACATCAGGTGACACACCTCTCTCAAGCATTTCATCAAACATCTCAAGGGCTCTCTTGAGATCTCCCAACTTCATACTACCACCAATGGCACAATTAGGTTCAAGCCCAGAGCTTGTTTGGGCTTGTTTGGGCTTGTTTGGGGTCAGATGATATGGGTTGTGTTTTTAATGAATGATGCCTACGGGCTTACTGCCAAAATAAATAAATAAAAATGGCAACTATATACAATCAAGGCAAACCATTTAGAGGAAGTCATTAGGAAACAGTAGGCCTTCTTACTACCTTCCGATCTATATCCTACCTCCCAAATAAGATAATCTTGCCTGGGCAACTAAGAAATGAGATTCCTGATTAAAGTCCCTCTGTATGTGACAACAACAAAAATTACAAAACTGAGACATGAAAATCCAAATTTGCATAACCAGTGAGTGTGCACACCAATCCACACTGACGGGATCCTGTCTGGAATTGAGGGTTTGAACCAGTTGTTGCGAATCTGTTAAAAAAAACAATGATACCCAGAAAAAACTCATAAAAAAGTCTGCTCCTAAAAAAGTAAAACTATCCTTTACACTGCACCCTTATTGTTTAGGAACTATGACCAGACTAGCCCTCACTGTTGCGAAAATATTATAATAACGTGGGCATTTGGCAATAATATCAATTTAAAGTTTACACATAAAGTAAAAATTAATGTACCGGTCATTCTTGTCAGTTTGAACACTACGGAGACGCTTCACAATGTCCATACCTCTTTACACTCATCCAAAAATGGTATGTTTTCCTGAAATTTGTACAGTTGTTAAATAGTCAAGTACAGTACCAAATACCAACTTTGTCAATAAAATAACAGTATCATATTGAACAAAGATCTATATTGGTGTGATACAGTCCTGTTTTGGTTGATGTCAATCAGAATAACATGATTCAATCTGGTACGTACCTCACTGATATCCACAAAATTTTATTTTTGAGATCAATTTTGGGTCTACTCAAGTATTCATGGTGTCGAACTTGCCTTTCTTGAATAGCCCGTGAATAATCAGATTGTAGCAGACCACATCAGATGACGCACCTCTCACAAGCATTTCATCAAACACCTCAAGGGCTCTCTTGAGATCTCCCAACTTCATACACCCACCAATGACAGTGATGTAGGTGACACAATTAGGTTCAACCCCAGAGCTAGGTGCATTGTGATCAATCTGACCGCTTGAGATCAACCCACGAATTAGAATATTATAACAATGTATATTGAGCCGCACAGTGGCGTTATTACAGAAGAAGGAGAAGAACGAGTTCAGCTGTTTACAGGGATGGTTAACGTCAGAAGGTTGAACCGTTGGGTTGGAATGGATTGGGGATTTGGGCTCAGGTGATATGGCCTTTTAATAGTACGTTAGATTAAGGCCTTTAGCGTGATGCAAGTTGCTAGTCTATGCATGTTCTTGTACACAAACTCATCTAAGTGATGCACTGTTTTTAATGAATGATGCCTACGGCTTAGGGGTGTAAACGGAGCAGATTCGGAACGAATATGCTGATACCAAATCCGTATCTGCCTGTCAATGAGTGGATTCGAATACGAATATGGATAGTAAACAAATGTTAATGTTCAAAACAAAATCCGCCTTAAATTGATACGGATACGGAGCGGATAATTCACAAATATGGATTCAAATACGGATAAGAAACGAATAATTGTCGGATAATTTAGTCATAAGAATAATCCACTCAAATAATCTACATGTATAATATAATCAAAATATACTTTAATATTTAGTAATGCAAAAAAAGAAAAAAGAATAGAAAATAGAAGGTTGGGTCTCAAATTATAGCATTAGCTAAGTTGATGGTAGAATCAGAACCTTTTTTCAACGAAAAGCAAAAAAATGAAAAATAATTTGCTCGGGTCCTTAGTTTTATTTAGTCCCACACCAGGTATTAAGTTCAAAATCTGGCCTTTACATAGAGGACCTCCTCCAAAAAGCTAAACTCACGTGATAGTTGGGTTTTTGCTTTGCTTTAGAAAAGTAAAAAGTAAAAAGCGGATTCAAACTTAAATGGAGCGGAGAGACATTGCGGGTCTGCTCAGATAATGGGGATCCGGATAACGTCGGATATCCGCTCCATTTGGAAGATAGATAAATTTATCCGAATCCAGTAACTATTCATTTTCTTAGAAACAAAAATCCAAATTCAAATCCGGAAATTATCCGAATCCGCATAACATCCGGATTTGGAGCGGATTCAATCTGAATAATATGAATCCGTTTACACCCCTACTATGGCTACTATATATATACAATCAAGGGAAAAACCATTGAGAGTCGTTAGGATACAGTAGGCCTTCTTCCTAGCGTCTGATCTAAATCCAACCTCCGGAAATTATTGCATCCCGATGATTAGTTAAGTCTCCCCTCAAGTCTCTCTACATATATTTTCCTTCCAGTTACAATCAATCTACATGTCTTATTCTCTAACAAGGTCATTACTACATTCCCTGTCATTTCTCTTTCACAATAAATTGTGGACCCTTCAATTATTCTATACTAGTATCATACCCGTGCGTTGCAACGGGACATATTATAAGATTTAACACAGAGAGGCAAATAATAAATAATAATAAAATAAACAACAACAAATGACTGTTTTAATACAACAACATTCTTTGCATGTCAGTGCATATACAATTTTTGCGTTATAATTCAATTAAATTAATGGGAAAGCTGCTAGAGAATAAATCAATAATATGTCTTTTTTGTTATCTTCCAAAAATGAATAAGAGGTAGGAAATTCGGAAATAAGATATGCTATCTGTCTAAATTGGAAATTAATATTTTTATGCACCAATTAAAGCTGAAGAGAGATATGGTAATAAATATTTAATGCTAATTCCATTTGCTCAATTCTTGGTATTACTTGTAACGTATCGTGTGGCAGTACGTGTGGTGAGTATGTTTTTAACTAAATTTAGACTTTTACACATAAAACGTATGTATTTAATCAAAAGAAGACAGATTATGTGATTGAAGGGCTGAGATTAAATCCGAAATTTCATCTTTCAATTGTAGCCGTTGGTGGATCGGACACCCAATGTGCTTAATAATGGAATGGAGATATTCAAATATTCTTCAATGCACAATTATTTTGGTATTTTATTTATTTTTTTCCTGTGAACATGTTTTTTTTTTTTTTTCTAGTCTTCTTTGAAGAGAAAATATGCAAATAAATTTAAATTTAAAAGTGTATCTCCAGATTTTGTTGATTGCAATTCAGGCTGCACGTGGATTTATATTAAGTCCCATAATCCTTTGTGAACCCTGAACAAAGTTTCTTTAATTGAAAACCCTCCTTCACAGTCTAATATTGTTTTACTAAAATTTATCACTTTATACAACCAAGAGTTAATACTCATGTGGTGATTCGATCTAACAAGTTTTAACACACGTCTTTAATCAATAATCGATTATTCAAAAATTCAGCAAAATTCTGTTTCTATGAAGTTATGATTATATACATTAAAAAGAATGCTTTCTCTATACTGCTTGTAATCCATCCTGTTTTATTTTTCCATTTTAAAGACAGATGTCAAAATATTTACCATCTTAAAGGCCAATTATATTTTTCAGTAACAAGCCCCTCACAGCAACTCTAAATTAATGAGGTTGAGGCAATCAGTGTCTAAATATTAAATGCAGAATTGAAATTTCTAACATCCGTTTCCAATTATTTTGCATTAATTTTGTCCTTATTGAGTTAATTTCTAGCCGGTCAAACACATTCCCTCTGTTCAAACCATTCCCCTTCTTCCACGGTACATTGACATTGAATTCCTTACTCTCTCATGGTCTTATATATCTCTTTCGTTTTTTTCTGGTATTTGTTCGTTTCTTTTTTCCCTTTTTTGTTTATTTATATGCATGGTGATGGTCTATATATTGATACTTCTTCCCCTAGTTTTCAACCAAGCATCAATCCAAGTCCCTTAAAAATTGTTTTTTGTTTATAATCTATGGAAAGAATCGCTGAAATGTTTGTTTTTTTCCAAATAAACTCATTTATGGAACAACAGTTACCTTTTTATTATTACAAATAACGAAGGGTCCAAAATTTCTATTATTACTAAGAAGTTCTAAATAATAAATAAATCATGAACCAGGTTTTTGGGATATTACAATACTAATTGCAAAAGGAAACTTTATTAAAGATTTGAAATTATTTATAACATATATATGAAATAGTTGAGTTCACGTCTTAAGGACAAAATAATTCTGGGGAACAATATCAAATATAAAGAAAAAAAAAAAAAAGACAACTCCTTGCCTATACTATTTAGGAAGTTGATAACAGTATCCGCGCTACAGTACCCGCACCATAATTACCATAACTACCATAACTATTTGGAGAAACCACAAAAACTCCAGCACAGATTTTTTTTTTCTAAAGTATTAATACATATGCAATGAAGTATTTATACCTATTTGGTGAACAATTTTTACGTAAATAATTGTCTTCCCAATCAAATCTCCCAAATGTACCTGCATCATAAATACCTGTGGGGGACCACTCAAACTATATAGAGGGCCATACACATTTTTAGAGGAGGATTTTTTTTCTCCGTTCAATCTCATCCATATTTATGACAATCTATGAGAAATTTTGCAAATTTAAAACCACGAACGTCTTCTACGCAATTTTTCTTTTACAAATGAGATTCATGATGACATACTTTCGAACTTATTGCCACACAAATATTTATACCTTGGTGTGCAAGTATTTTTTACATATGACACTAGATTATGTCTGAAAGTATTAATATTAAGTACTGGAAGTATTTATACCTCTGCACTGAAGTATTTATACTTATGTGGTCAACTATTTTTGTTAGAGGAAGGTTGACGTGGGACGATTGGGTAAGGTTGATGCGGTGATACGGGATCCTCACTACTTCATTAGAGGAAGGTTTGACGCGAGGATGATTGGGGGACTAGAAAGAGATGATAATAACAAATTACACATCAAAGTATTAATATCTTATTTTTCAAGTGTTAATATCTTATATTCCAAGTATTTATATCTATGAAAGTTGACACGGGGACGAGTGTGGGGACTCAGAAAGGAGACCATATAATTAGCGGGACCAAAGTACATAATTTTTATAAATGGAGTGCAGGGATTTTGATGATACAGGAGTGAGAGTACTCAAATAATTATTCTACTATTTAAAGTTTTGATTTTTTTTTCTTAAAATATATAGTGGTTGCCCACAAATTTCATTTGAAATATACATTCAAAAATTGATAACACAAGGCAATACCAGTGGAAAACTTTTACAATAGACAGCCTCGATTGTTTTTAACTAGATGCCACAAAAACACATCAACAAACCAACATCAGTAAAATAGCCAACTATTCAACTATTCATTTATCAATAAGAGGAATATATATGTCCATAAGATTATATCTGTCTATCTGCCTCTCTAACTAAATTGTAAATTCGTTTATCCATAAGAGGAATAAATCTGTCCATTTGCCACAAATCCTCAAGAGTTAAAATTATTTTGGATTGTCTCTCTTTTTAAAAATAACACTCTCTCTCTCTCTTTCTCGTAATTTGTTTTTGATGTTTTGGTGTACAAATTAGAAATTTCCCTCCAATCAAAATTTATTTGAATATATTAACTTTCCAAGGTGCTAAGAAATGTAGGTCATAGAGGTGCTACTTTTATCCGATTACCTCGATCCGGAACCGAACCGGATCCGATTAATTTAGATAGAATATGGTATAGAAAATATAACCAATTAAATTATGAGTATGGTTATAAAATTAATAATTTAATATCCGACCTGGATCCGAACCAGAACCGATACTTTAATGGATAGGATATGAGTTTGATTTAGTTATCTGACCCATAACCAAACCCGACCCGATATCCTTATAAATACCGATAAAATGATAATACCATTTCTTTATAATTATTTAATATAAAGACATATATTAATAACTCTGAAAAGACAATCATTTGCAGTATTTTTTAATTTCTTGAATAAAATTTATTGTTCTTTTTGCACAGATTATATATTCAAATCAAATGTCATGTTCACCTTTTGCCTATAAAATTTCGAAACTAATTAATTCATTTTTTGATCTCTTTATCTACTATGTATCTACCTTTCTGCATGGATTATTGAAATTTATTGCTCTCTTCGCTGATTGAAACAAATTGATATTAATATTCTATTCCTGGATTTTGAAACCATATAATGAAATCACCATCTCCAATATTTTACTTTCTAAAATTATCTCACCTTCAATATTTTGGAGCAGATTTTAATTTATATTATAATGATATATTGATATATTATGTGAGATGTTTAAGAAAATATAATTATATTTAAACGTAAAGTGTTTCTCAAATGCTTGTGAGTTGCAACATGTACCCGCTCCGGATCCGAATAGGACCCGATAATCCATAAACAAGTTATGGGTATATATCTACCCGGAATCGAAAGATTGGACCCGAAATATTTACGGGTAGATAGGTATCCGGATCCGGACCCGACCCGATTTGAAACAAATAAGTATATTTATCGAAATTCATACCCGAACACTTTTAGAATATGGGTCCAAATATAATAGTATCCGGACCCTACCCGACCCGATAGCACCTCTAGTAGGTCAATAATTTGGGTTCTGGCTTATACATTCATTGTTCATCGGATGTTATTACAACCATAATTAATTAATAGATTGCTATTTTGCAACACTTTGGGAATTTTGTGGTACCTCAAGTCATTGAGAAATATAATGAAGGGGTTCCATACAAAAGAAAAGAAAGTTATTTTTTTATTATATATTCTAATTTGCTAAATGAAGATATTTCTTACCAAACCTTATGAATTTTATATTCTCATATTTGTGTGAAATTTCATCATGAGGATCTACGGCATTTGTCTATAGTTTCTAGGTGATGTTTTGCACTGACGAATTGCTACCTTGTGACTTTTGTAAAGAATATGTAAATAGTTATAAAAATAAATAAAGGAACAGTCAATACTCAATACTTGACAGGAAAAGTCTTCTGTGGAAGTAACAGTCACATTTAATAAGACAACAAAAAGATTATTTTAATACATCATGTTGATTAGTCTCTCCTCAATATTCATCACATATGTTTTCTTCCCAATTCCAATCACTCTACATCAGCTTCCCTTTCATTTCTCTATCACAATAAATATATCTTCTTCTCTAACAATGTCATTACTGTTGGAAAAATATTAAATAACCAACTATTTAAATCTGAATTTTAATCAATAAAATAATTAAAAACTATATTTAAAATTTAATCAAGAATATAAATTAAAACTTTGTTACCCGGAGTTGCGAAATGCGGACCTAAGGCAACTTCCCGTCCTAAGCGCAGGAATAATCGGTTAAGACTGCCCCAAGTTACGCCGGTATTCCTCTGCCTGCGGGCGCAACCGTGGTAGAGGTTGATGTAACTTCTTTCAACAATGATAGCAGAATAATATGTTTTCTATGTAGAAAATATTTGTTTGTGGGAGAATAGAAATTGAATTTATGAAATATGGAGCTAAGAGAAAGAGCAAGATAATAGAAATTGTTGGATTGATTGATATTTTTATTCTCCAGATGTCATGTGTTATTTATAGGCAAATATGTGTGTTCATGACATTAAATTCATATTCATTATATATATTACCGTTTGAATGTTTTAAAGAAAATGAACGTTGTAATTGATGAATGGAACTCAAACGGACAAATGATTTAATTGCTTGTGCAAGCTATATTATTCAATTGAGTAATTCTTCAATTAATTAAAATATTAGTAACTGAAGGAATTTGAAACGGCATGGGTCATGCACAGCTAGCTCAAATACAAAATATATTTTATTCGATCTTTTGTGGCAATGGAATAGAGAGCTTTCGTATGGAAATTGGATCATACAATTAATTCACAAATAGCTCCATAATTCATAAAGTTAAAACAAACGTTAATATTAACATAAATATTTATTTAAATAAATTTTGTGTTTTTAAAATATATTTCTAACAATCCCCCACAAAACTCAAAATTTAATTAAAAATAAAATAAAAATAAATAAACTAAAAACATATATATAAATATTGCTGCTATCATTATTTATATTGTGCATTAGACAAAATGTTTTGATTTTGCTTAGTGTCAATAATTTCAGTCCGAGGAGATCGGAGTGAACTAGGTCTTGAACAACGATTCCTTTGATCGGAACTTAAATTATTACACACACAATACAGAAAACTACATCGCGGGTTGTGCGTTTGAGGCCATGCACGTTAACTTGATTTTTTTTCATGAGAATATTCTACGGGTTGCCTAAACTCAGTAGCTGCGGCCTTGTACGGTCATTCTCATATAGAAGAGTTTCCTCTGGGATGTGTGTAGAGTCACATCTCGCGAATTAACGACTTGGGATACTCATCTTATTACACTACACAGGAGCACTGATCACCATAGGGATGGGTTCGGAACAGAAGTTCCATATCTAAAATATTCTTGTGCTCCTTGGCCAACCTATATGCTTGTTCTTACCCATTGAACCCCCTTCAAGGGATCGCCTATCACAGAGGTTGGGTTCCCACATCAGATTGGCCCATTAGGCTAAGTCCCATCCCCCTCGATGACTCTAGGACTTTCGTCCTATTTAAGCCTTTTGTAAAACAATCGGCAAGATTTTGTTCTGACTTTACAAAATTTAATGAAATAATTTGTCGAACATTTTGTTGCCTCACTGACTTTTGTCTTCTTTCACTACTAGAATTTAGAATATTTGTATGGGACAAAAAATGCTCATTTGCATGCGTTACCCATGCAATTAATGTCAATTGCATGGGTATCCCATGCAAATGGGTTCATACAATTGACATCGATGGTAATGACCCTTATTTACATGGGGCCCATGCAGTTGATCAATTGCATGGGTGCGCAAACCTCTTTTGCATGGGTTAATTTTTGACGGCCCATGCAATTACATGACCCCAGACGCTGACGAAATCAGCCTTTTGCATGAGTGTCTAATCTCTTTTGCATGGGTTAAAATTAGACGGCCCATGCAATTGAGATGGCTCAAATTTGTCATAATTCTGATGACTGCCCATGCAATTCTGATGTTGCCCATGCTAAATTACTTTCATATTAAATGTATTAATATTACAATTTATCATCAAATCAGAATAGAAAACAAATAATATGAAAATCACGTATTAATAAAGATCAACGTATACTAGAAATAACATATATATTGTATTAATTTGTTTTTGCATCCACAATATTACAAGCATCATTATAACTTTTGACCCAAAAACTATACTGGTTAACAAAAAACCTATGTCAGCACTTAGCAAAATCCAAAAGAATATTTGCATCACATCAACACATAACTACTAGTCACAATATAGACTAAATTGCACATATGTACCATTTCACTAATTTAGAGTGTACCAAAGTCATCATCTAGACCTTCTTGAGCACCTAACCCGACTTCGTTATATTGAGAGCCCATAACTGACGCTGCTGAAGAAGAGGCCTATTGAAAAACTAGCATGGATAAATAACCTCATACAAAAAGGCAACAATAAAGATAGACCATGAATAGATATTTCACATTTGAATCAGAAAAAGGACCTGCATGTATATAAGCTCAATATTACCACCATTTCTAAAAAAGAGATATTAAGGCATAATACAATTGTTGCATGCAAGGTTAGCAATCTTTTGGATGTAGAAACTGTTGCACGGTAAGGTTAGCAATCTTGTTTAAGGCATAAGCTCAATATTTCACATTTGAATCAGAAAATTGTTGCATGCAAGGTTAGCAATCTTTTGGATGGTGTATGACAGGTAAGAAAGAACCACAAACCTCAAACAAGTACTGCAAAACAAAAAAGTAATCAACTGCGCAATAGCGATTTGTATATCAGTCCCTGGGGTGTGACATAAAAGATTTTTCCTCACATAAAGATCCCTGAAACCTGTCAGGATGTAGAAACTTGCAGGAAAGCCCCTGAATTTTACTAGAATTCAGTAATAACAGTTCAGAACACAGAAATAAGCCCCTGAACCCTGTCAGAACACATAAATTTTAAGAAAAGTCCCTAAATTTTACCAGAATTCAGTCCTAACAGTCCCCAACACTTAATTTTTACTGGAAAGACCCTGGAAGTTGAGAAAAATAAATTCAAAACTGTGCAGAATGCTGAAATATTATAAAATGCCCCTTATTTTGTAACAATATATCTAGATGTTATTAGAAATTTATCACATCAGTTCCTATTTACCATAACTAAACAGTTAATAATTTATATTAGAATATGTAGTAAGAATTTAGGTTCAGCTATGTTGAACAAATTAAGATTCAAGTTATCAAAATAAGGTCTTATTTAGCCATAGCAGAAATTAAGATATTTTAAGACTAAGCTTAAATATTAAAATGAAACCTAACAGAGAAGAAGATAGAAATTCAGTACCATAACTGAGTTAGTAGTCAATTTGGATATCATCATCACTGTCCTCTGATGAGGAATCTATATCAATGTCTGCATGCAAAAGAAGCAACTCAATATTGCATGCAAAAGAAGACATATTAGGAAAAAAATATTAGTTGGCAAATAAGACACCAAATCGATGATAAAGGTGCATTTTCACCTTGACAAAACCTTCATACAAATTGTTGTAACAGTCCAAATGGTCATAAGCAAAATTATGGTTAATGAATTTGTGAGACCTTTTCAGTAACTAAAAAATTCAACATAATTAGTACCGTCCATCTGGTAAAGAATCTTCTTCCTGAATCACCATAAAGAGCATGATTGACCTAGAAATAGGACCAAACATTAATATCTCAATGAAATAATTAGTTTAATAAAATTATAAAAATAACATCAATGAATTAAATAAATCTTTACATGATTTATCAAATACATAATAACATAAATTAGGGCATGATAGCAAATTAGGGCATGATAATAATTAGTGAATTACCAAGTAATAAGTGACCAACCTTTGATTCTAACAAGTGTAGTGGAAACAATTAGGATAGGATAGTAAATTACTGGTGAAATTTAAAACTGGGACAAGTTCTCTGCATCAATATAATGCCTCCTCAAAATTCTTTGCATGACCTTAGGTCAGAGAAAAAAGAATTAGAACTCATGTATATCATGTATACCTGGTGCCTAACTTGGCAAACCACAACGAGAGAAGATGAAGACAGCAATAGGAGCAAAATTAAGCTCATAAATGATAAATCTACTAAACATTAGGAGGAAATAAATGAAATTTAAGGTTAATAAAATTTCAGCAAGGCACCTCAGCCCCCTTTCGCCTAAGCGCGCCACACCAGCCGTCCAACCCTACACCTCGGCAGACTCGACGCTCTTGCCTAGCCCCCACACGCCCGCATCTCGCTTCGCCTGACCACACGGGGAACGTTTGCACCTGGCCAGCGGCTGCCCAAGCCGCCTCCTGACTTGCAAGAGGGACAGAGAGAAATAGATAGTGAAAGGGAGGGAGGGAGACACCGATGAGGATGGAGGCGAGAGGGAGGATGCCCCGATCTTGGTTTTCTCTTCAGCACTTGGGGTTAGAGGTTACGAGAAAGAGGAAAAATTCAAAAATTTCAAGTTCTACAAGGAGAGGCGATGAGTCTCAGGTTAGGGTTTTTGGTCTCTCCCAGATGAACGGTCCAGATTACGACTAAGAAAAATAATTCAGATTGAAAAAATTCAATTGCATGGGTAACATCATTATTTGCATGGAATTATTAATTGTATGGGCCGAAAATTTTAATCTCATCCAATTAATTTTTCGTGCCCATGCAGAAATTATTTTTTGCATGAGATTTATTTACCCATGCAAATAATTTTAGTTACCCATGCTAGTAATGTAAATTCTAGTAGTGTTTTAATGTGTCTATTTAATTTTGAATTCACCAATTTCTTTTTACAAAAGTCAATGGCAGCTCTAGAATCACAGTGAATAGATATAGCAGGTATAGGTGATTTAATTAAAGGAATATCAGACAAAAGTTCTTTGAGCCATTCGGCTTCGGTACAAGTGGTATCAAGGGCAATCAATTCGGCTTCCATGGAGCTTTTAGCAATTATGGTTTGTTTGGTGGACTGCCACGAAATAGCTGCACCACCCAAAATAAAAACATAACCTGATGTTGATTTAATATCAACTGAATCTGAAATCCAATTCGCATCTGTGTACCCCTCGAGTACAGCGGGATATCCGACATAATTAAGTCCATATTCAATTGTACCTTTTAAATATTTAAATACTCTTTCTAATGCAATCCAGTGAAAATTACTTGGATTATTTGTGTATCTACTTAGTCTAGATATGGCATATGAAATATCTGGTCTCGTTCTAGTTGTAAGATACATAAGAGAACCAATTATTTGAGCATATTTTTCTTGATTAATTGATTGACCATTATTTTTAACTAAAGCTACAGTTGAGTCATAAGGGGTAGAAACTGGTGTGCAATTTGAATAACCAAACTTATCCAAAATCATACTTGTATAGTGTGATTGTGATAGTGTTATTGAATTTGACGATCTAATAATTTTCATTCCTAAAATTACATCTGCTTCTCCTAAATCTTTCATGTCAAATTTCTGAAATAAAAATTCTTTAATTTGGTTTATGGTTTCTAATTCATGAGCTAAAATTAAGATGTCATCCACATAAAGACAAAGAATTATATATTTATCTTTTTCTAGTTTATAATAAAGACAATTATCAGACTCACTAATTTGAAAATCATATGAACTATCAAACTTTTCATGCCATTGTTTGGGTGCCTGTTTTAATCCATAAAGTGATCTAACAAGCTTACACACCTTATTTTCTTGTCCAGGTACAATATAACCCTCGGGTTGTTTCATATAGATTTCTTCTTCTAAATCACCATGCAAAAATGCAGTTTTTACATCCATTTGGTGTATTAAAAGTTTGTGAATAGAAGCTAAAGCTAAAAGAGTTCTAATTGTAGTTATACGTGCGACTGGTGCGTAAGTATCAAAGAAATCAAATCCTTCTTTTTGGCCAAAACCTTGAACTACTAATCTTGCTTTATATTTTTCAATTGAACCATCTGTTCTAAGTTTCTTTTTAAATATCCAACGACAACCTAAAGATTTAGTGCCTTGTGGTAAATCAGTAAGAATCCAAGTATTGTTTGTTATAATTGATTCTATTTCACTATTAATAGCTTCTTTCCAATATGGATAATCAGGCGAATTTATAGCTTCTTTATAAGTTTTAGGTGTATCTTCTACTATATATGTTATAAAGTCATTTCCTATATTCTTTTGAATTTTCGTTCTTTTACTTCTTCTAAGTTCTTGTTGAGTATGTGTATCATTATAATTAGATGAAGTAGTATTTGATGATTTGGACGTATCTACAGATGGAACATAATTTGATACTTCAGGATTGATTTGGTTTTTAAATGGAAAGATATTTTCAAAAAATGTAGCATAGAGCTGCTCACTTACTTCTGAAGACTAGTCAGTACTACTTGACTGGGTAAGTCTTACCTCCGTAGAACTAATGGTCACATTTAAACAGGCAATTAATACATCAATTGAATTATTGCATTCCACATTCATTTCTTTTTCACAATAAATTGTGATCCCTTCAATTATTCTTCAAAAACAATTTTTTTTGTATATTATTTAATGTTTGTGTTTCCTAGGCCACTTTTAAAAGAAAATATGCCAATAAATTTAAATTTAAAAGTGAATCTCCATGCATTTGTTGACTGCAATTCAGGCTGCACGTGGATTTATATTTAACTTTTTGTGAAGGAGGAAAAGAGGTAAAAAGAAAGAATAAGAAAAACAAGCAGAGTAGCTCTCTGTTATTTGCCATCTTAAAGGCCAATTTTATTATTCAGAAACAAGCCCCTGACAGCAACTCCAAAATAATGAGGCTGAGCCCATCAGTGTCTTATTAAATGCAGATTGGGAAATGAAATTTCTGACATCCGTTGCCAATTCTTTACCCTGGATTTTGCATTAATTTTGTCCTTATTGAGCTAATTTCTACCCGGTCAAGCACGTTCCCTCTGTTCAAAGCATGCTATCTTGACATTAAACGCCTCACTCACACATGGTCTTCCTCCTTGGTTTTTTCTGGCCATGGTCTATATACTGATATGTGAACTTCATCGAGACGGAATCTCTTTATGAATCTGTGAACATCACTGACCCAAACGAATAGCTGAAATGTCATTTATTTTCCAATTTAACTCATGCATGGAACAACATCTCCTTTTTTTATTATTGTAAAGAGGACCTTTTAGTAGCGAGGGATCTAAAATTTCTATATTAGTAAAAATTCTAAGTAATCAATAAATTAGGACACAAGTTTTTGGAATATGTTACCATACTAATTACCAAGGGAAACTTCATAAAAGTCAATTGGAATATTTATATAAGATATACAAAAAAACATGATCGACCACTTCTGGGGAGCAATTTCAAATATATATGAGTTAAAAAAAAAAAGACAATCGGTTCTTCATATGCTAATTAAATTTTTTATTATTTTTTCTTAAAATAGTGAATCCCCACTAATATCATTTGAATCTATACATTCAAAAAATGATACAAGGAAATACCAGTGGGAAATGACCTAAATTGTTTTAACTAGCAGCAACCGAAACAAATCAACAAAAGCAAGTATCTTAATAGATTTATACAAACCGACATGACCAAAAGAACAATCTAAACGAAAGAACAATAAAGCTAAGTATAGACTTTCTTAAACTTCTTAATCTTTACAAGAATCCTCTGAAAAGCCATTCTATATTTCCTTTCAGTCCAGATAATCCAAACAAAATTCCTCTCTAACTAAACTAGAATACTCTGAAAAGTCATTCTATTCCTTTCAGTCCAAATAATCTAAAGAAATGCCTCTCTAACTAACTTAACTATTCATTTATCCATAAGACAAATACATCCATCCATCTTCCACAAATCCTCAATTGTACTTGTATAATATTAATATTCGTATCTTTAAGCATGATTCTGAAAATCAGAATCGGAATCGGAATCGGATGAATCGGTTAGGATCGGCCGAGTTGGCTGGGAAACTAGGATTTTTTTACTAGAAGCTTGTTTTATACTAAAATAAAGAAAAAAAAAACATTTCTGTAAATTAAATCTTCAAATACATATATTGTGTGAATATTTTTGCATAAAATAACTTTAATATCCATACTAGTAAACTCTTGGATTGAATTATAAGTGACGTTCTATAAAACTGACGGTCTAAGATTTTCAATATGCTAGAATATTATCTAACGACATAAATAAATAATTATCAAGGCCAGTATATATATTTGTGCAAAAAGGTGACCCTCAATACAACAGAATATGAATAGTAATTATTAAATGATTCAATTAATTATTGTAATAAGATAATTAGTCTTTACTTGACAAGAATATTATTACAATCATACAGCTTAACGGTATCTAGCTAGAATCAAGTATGACTAAACAAGAAAATTAATGTTTTATATTATAATTACATTTAAGTATTAAAATAAAGATTATAATATTTTCTCAATTGTAACAATTTAAGAGAATTTTATCCGATAGTTTCTCAATTCATATAATAATAATTTCTCAATTTTATCCGATAGTTCAAATTAATTTTATAATTTTATTTCCAAAGAATAGTATGCTGGAGAGGGAGCATATAAATCTTGTGCCAATTGATCTTTGAGATTGAATGCATCTTCAATGCTCATCCTTTTTTGTTACCCCTGGTTCACTGTGGACCAAACACCTTTTCTATTTCTATACTTGGTGGTTCAATGCACCAATCATTTAAAAAGATGTATATACATTTCCCTTTCCGAAATTTGTATACATAAGAAAATAAAAAAATAAAATATTAAAAATAGGAAATATCGTGTGGGAATTTTGAAAAATGAGAAGGCAGTACGGGGCCATGGTGTCCTTGCGAAACGTTATGGCACACTCAAGACCGTGGAAAAAAATGAAAAAATAAAATTAAAGTGGGACGCCATGGCTCAGCCTAACTCTGGAAAGAAAAAAAACTTCACGGAGCTCATCGTTTTCATTCATCCCAAATTGAACATTTATATCTTCTCAAATCGACAACGATAAACCCAAATTGACGCCAAAAAAAGTAGAATCGGCCGAGAATTGCCCCAAATCGTCAGAATCGGACTGATTCGGAGAAAAAACTCGGTTGAATCGGGTTGAATCGGCCGAGTCAACCCAGTTCAACCGATTTTTGGTGGAAAAAAAGCTCGGGCGGGAAACTCGGGTAATTCTCGGCTCGGACCCGACCGATACCGTTCCGACTCGACCGAGTCAACTCAGACTTGGCCGATTTTCCAAACCATGTTTTAAGTTTCTACTTAACACAATTTGACAAATTGATTCGCTATTGAGAAGATTCTACGAAACAGAGCTTCGAATTTCTCATCCCTACTTTATTATTTAATATCTTATAGGAATATTATAAATTATTTTGTAACAGAAATATACTTATTTCATTGGTAATTAATTAATTATAGCATCTTTGACAAAAGCTGGTAAATCATCCCACTGACAAAGCTATCAGCATCATATATAGGGCCTTCTTTCTTGCTACTTGTGTGGTCATTAAGAAATAAGAAGTATCTCAGTTGACTGTTCCTTTCCAAGTCAACTAAAAATCAGGGTCACTCATCTGATACCTCGAAAAAAAAATTATATGGTCATTAAGAAGTATTTGAGTTATGTGGTCATTAAACCACGGAAGTTTATCTAGACAAGTATAATAAAAACAAAACTGATATATTGGTTTATTTAACTTTTCTTTTCAACTAATAAAGCGGAAAAAAGTACATATATAGGAAACAGAATTACCAAGGTGTTTTACCAACAACCGCACCAAACAAAGAGAAAAACAGAATTATTGTGCTTACTCTTTTCCTTCCTGCAATGACACTTATAGAACTTGTTTCCATATCACTTGTTCTCCTCTTCTCCGTCAAAACCACCACTCAAACACAAGCCCACTGCCTTCCTGACCAACGTCATGCCTTGATTCAACTTAAGCAAGGTTTCAACACCGCTCAACTCCATTCATGGAATGCAAGTACCGACTGTTGCATATGGGATGGCATCACATGTGATGAGCAAACCGGTATGGTGACTGCACTTAACCTCAACGACAGGTCCATCTCGGGTGTAATCAACCCGTCTTTGTTCAATCTCAGCTCTCTTAGGTACCTCAACCTCGGTAGTAACAATTTCGACAATCTTATTCTTCCACAAACCGGGTTTGAGCGACTTGGTAATTTAACCCTTCTCGACTTAGCCTATTCTGACTTTGGCGGTCAAGTTCCGATAAGCATTTCTGCACTTACAAACCTTATCTCACTGGAGTTATCAGATCCCTTGTATCTTCATGACACAGGCCTAAAAACCTTACTCAGCAACCTCACCAAGCTCCAAGTTCTTCGCTTGGATGGGGTTGACATTTCACTCAACGGGTCTGAGTGGGTAAATGCAATTTTTCAAGTAGGCTCAACTCTTCAGGTGCTATCCATGGCAGACTGTGGATTAAGAGGAAATTTCCCGAATGAAATATTCCAACTTAGAAATCTAACAGAACTTGATTTAACCGACAACTCAATGTTGTCGGGGCAACTGCTAGATTTTACGAATGAAAGTTTTTTGCAATACCTATCTCTAGCAAATTTGAATTTCAGTGGTCCATTACCGGGTTCAATTGGAAATCTCCAATATTTATTGGCATTGCAACTTTCTGGCTGTAGCTTACATGGAGAAGTTCCACCTTCAATAACAAACCTTACAAGACTCCAAGTTTTGGACTTAGAGATAAACAGATTGACAGGTACGATACCCATGTCTTTGTTTTCTCACCCTTCTTTGCATTCCCTTTATCTATCATATAACCAATTGTCAGGATTTCTACCTGAGTTCTCAAATGGATCATCAAAGTTGGCAGAAATTGAACTTAATAACAACAATCTTCAAGGACAGTTGCCAATTTCCATATTGAAATTCCCCAATCTCGTTGAGTTCCAAGTTTCATCCAATAACTTGAATGGTACATTTGATTTAGATGTCATCAAGCACAATAAGAAGCTTGAGACTCTGGATGTCTCAAACAACAAGTTGTCAATTATAGAAGTCAAAAACCATAACGAGTCATTCTATGCTTCATTTCCAAAAATACAACTTCTAAGGCTGGCATCGTGCAATTTAACAAAGTTCCCTTCTTTTCTGAGTTACCAAAGAAATATTTACTACTTAGACCTCTCAAATAATAGTCTCACAGGAGAAATTCCCCTTTCAATTTGTAATGTGACATTGCCAACAGTGCTTGATCTTTCAAACAACAATTTAGCTGGTACAGTTCCACCTTGCCTTCTAGAAGATGCTGAATTGAAAGTGCTTAACCTAAAAAGTAACAAATTAAGCGGGCCATTTCCACAAAATATTAGTCAAGCATGTGGACTTCGTACAATAAATCTTAATGGAAATGCAATAAATGGAAGTTTGCCCAAATTACTGATGTATTGCAATGCTCTCGAGTTCTTAGACCTCGGAAACAATCAGATAGTGAATAGATTTCCATATTGGCTAGGCAATCTTGTAAATTTGAGAGTTCTTGTCTTAAGTTCAAATATGTTCTATGGACAAATTTCAGACGTGAAAATCAAAACAAAACAAAACAATTCGTTTTTACCCATGCTAAAAGTTCTTGACCTTTCTTCAAATCATTTCAGTGGTACATTGCCTAAAAATATTTTTGTGAATATGAAGGCTATGATGGGTGCATCAAATACAAGTTCCCAATATTATTTTGACATGAATGTAAGTTACATCATAGATGAAGCTTCAGTCACATTCAAAGGGCTGAATTTTGATCTGATGGACAAAATTGGCATATTCAGTTACCTTGATCTGTCAAATAATGAATTTTGGGGGAGAATACCCGAAGAGATAGGGCAACTCAAGACACTTGTTGTTCTTAACCTTGCACATAATGCTCTGACGTGTTCAATTCCACTGGAATTTGCTAATTTACAGCAACTTCAAATACTGGATCTCTCCTCCAACCAGCTTTCCGGACACATCCCTCAAGAACTCACCTCTCTCACTTTTCTTTCTGCACTAAATCTCTCATACAACAATTTAGTTGGAGAAATACCCGAAGCCCGTCAGTTCTCAACCTTTTCGAATGATTCTTACTTGGGTAACCCCGGATTGTGTGGTAGTCCTTTAACAATGCAATGTGCAACAGCTCCTTCCAATCATGGGATTTATAAAGGTTTGCCTTCAAAATCTTCTGCTGATATAATTGGGCTCTCCGTTTCTATTGGATTGGGGTTAGGTGTGGGGTTTGCCTCTGTAATTTGGGCTACAATAACATGGGGGAATGGAAGAAAGTGGTTTAATTTCATTATTGATAGGTTTTACTTTCGACATTTTCATTGATGGAAATTTCTATGAAATTTGTACTAATAACTGGGTATGAATAACTATGTATTTTCTTGAGTGTGTGTGCTTGTCTATAAAATACTTTTTTTTATGCACAAAGGGCACATATTGTATGGTAGGAACTCTTTGTAAGATTATCTGTTAAATTTGGATTTGGTACAATGTACCATATATTGAATGACTGTGCCTAAATAAGATTGAATTGCGTAAAGGAAATTGAGAGCTCCTACATATGACATGAATTTTTTTTTTTTCTAAAGAGAGCTATTTGGAAAATTGGAATGTATTGTTAATCTTGAATTCTCATTTTTCTATATATATGTTCTGTCAAAGTAGCACACAAAATTGGTAATTAATTGAACGCTTGACATCACGATGACGCCTCTGTTGGATACATGGAAAACAAATTGTGGTGGTGCAAGTTAGGGGTATTGATATTTGCGATATCAAGCCTTAAATAAGGCTAAAAGAAAAAAAAAATATCAAAATTGAACATACTAGTAAGACTTACGGTAAAATCTATATTAATAGGAGTTTTATTACAGTACCAAGAAGAATATCTTGGAACTACCAGCCTTCTCTTTACATAGCTATTGTTTTCTAATGTTGAGATCCTTTTGAGAATCCGTTGATTTATCTTCGGATCTAGTTTTGTGATAATGCATTTAGATGTGATTTGCAATTAAAATAATAGTGAAAGCTATCATGGGTAGTAATTTAAATCAACAACAGTGAAATATCCAAGAATAATATTTTGTCTAATTAAATCAATGGTTCTTGGGGAATTGAGGAATTATTATAATTTGATGGTATATACAGGGTTAAGAGGATGCTGAGTTGCATGATTGTGCTCCCAAACTATCTGTTTATGATCTCTCTGTCACACACAAACACACACTCAAAATACGGATTTACTCACTTCCCTCTATCGGAGCAGTTAATAATCAATACTTGAGTAGATAAGTGTTCCGCGAAGCTTACGGTCACAATTAAACAGGCAATAAGTACATCAGTTTTGTCCTGCTGATTAGTCGACTTGACAAGAAGTTTAATTGCATCCTGCTGATTAGTCCACATATATTTTCTTTCCAATTGCAATCACTCTACATATGTGAACATCATTGACAGGAACAAATCAAGAATGCACGCTTTTTCCAAAGAATTGCTGAAATGTTTTATTTTTTCCAATTAAACTCATTCATGGATTTCCATAAATAGAACATTTTGTTAGCGAAGGGTCTAGAAATTCTATTATTACTAAAAGTTCTAGATAATCAATAAATATCATGACTCATGATTTTGGGATGGTACAATACTAATTACAAAAGGCAATATCATTAAAATTATTTGGAATTAATGACAACAGATATATAAAAAACTGAGAGTTCATCCAGTGCAATTCTCAGTGATTGAAGACAGAATAATCTGGTTATGGACAGCAACGGAAAACTTCACATGCAAGTCGGCATACCAAGCATTCATGGACACTCCAAGAATTGACAATACGGTGAGAAGAATTTGGAAATTAAAGGTCCCACCAAGATTTAAAGTCTTCGCATGGTTAGTATCATTTAACAAGATTCTCACAGTGGATAATCTAAATAAGCGTGGATGGAGCCTCACGAATAGATGTATCATGTGCAAAATGCAAGCTGAATCAGTAACTCACTTATTCAATAAGTGTATAATAACCTGGATGTTATTCAGATTAATAGAAATCAAGATGAATGTCAAGATACCGGGAGGATTATCAAATGAAGATGAAGACACTATAGAAAGTCTGAAGGAATTAAAGTTTAGCAAGAAAGAGAAATCAATCTTGTTAATCACCCAATTTATTATTTGGAGAGAAAGATGCACCAGAACTTTCAGGGAAGAAACTTGTAATCTGATGCAACTAGTGGAGCAGGTGGAAAGACAATGGAGATACAGTTCAACAACAGGTGATTAACAAAACAGAAAACTTACAAATAATTTTTTATTTTGTTTTGTTATCTTATATTTGCAAGTTATTTTAGATTTTCTTTCTTATTTTAATTTATTTTATGCTCAAATGTTTTGAGCAGAATTGTGTTTTATTTTTAGTTACATATCGCTTGTAACTTTCAACTGCTTAATGAAAAAGGGCTAGACCCTATTTTCTTTGTTAAAAAAAAAAAAAAAATGAGAGTTAACGTTCGTTGCTTTTAGCATGTGCTTCAAATTTCTACTTGGAGAGTTTGCAATTTCTCATCCATACTATATTATTTAATATCGTACAGGCATTTTATAATTTATTTTGTAATGGCATCATACTTATTTCGTAGATAATCTTAACATCTTTGACAAAGCTATTAAATCATGGTACTGACAAAGCTATCAGCATCGTAGGGCCTTCTTTCTTGCTACATATGTGGTTCTGCACGAGATCAGAAAAAATAAAGGTAAAGATACTTGTGGTCAATAAGATACATGTATCTCAGTTGACTGTTCCTTTCCAAGTCAATCTAAAAATCAGAGTCAGTCATCTAATAACTCCAAAGAAAAAATTTATGTTGTCATTAGTAAGTATTCTATTTATGTGGACATTAAACCACCGCAGTTTATAAAATTTCTAATAAAGTATGAAATTTCTAACGTCCATTTCCAATTCTTTACCCTGGATTTTGCATTGATTTTACCCTCATTGAGTAAATTTCTACCCGGTCAAGCACGTTCCCTTGGTTCAAACCACGCTTCTTTTTCCACACTACCTTGACATTAAAAGCCTTATTCTTTTAGGCCATGTTCAGCACTACATGAGGGATTAAATTTTAAGTGGAGTTAAGGAGCACTTGTTCGGTAGAGTCGGATTAAGAAAAAAGTACTAAGTAGGCAAAAAAGATGATAAGGATGCTTAAGCCAAGAGAAATGGTGCCTTAAGAATTGGGGCAAGAGGGACTTGAGCTTAGGAATTTGGGCAAAAGGAGCAAAAGTTAATCCTCACTAAGGAGAGGTTATTCGGACGGATTAAGCTTCTAAGGAGTCTAAAGGAAGTCTAAGGAGGCTTAAACTTGTACTGACGAACATGTACTTATGGTGTATCTCTTTCTTGTTCTTTGTCTGGTACTTGTTTTCTTTTGTTTATTTGGACGGATGGTCATGGTCTAGGTATTCATACTTGTTCCCCTATTTTTCAATCAAGCATCACTCAAAGTCCCTGAAAAATTGTAATCACTCAGTCCACATATTTGCTCTAAAATTGTAATCACTTTACATTAGTCCTTATCTCTTCTTTCCTATATGGTCATTACTACATTCCCTTTCATTTCACATTAACAATAAATTGTGGACCCTTCAATTATATATATTAAAATATTCTTCAATGCACAACTTTTTTGGAATGTTATTATTTTTTCCTATGAGCATATTTACTTTAAGGCTCTGATCGGAACCAAGAACTACAAAATTTCAATTCAATTCAATAGAGATGACTTCAATAGAAACGAATTAGAATTGAAATTTTCTGATCGGAAACAATGTTCAAACCGACAAGAATTCATTTTATGAAACTTAAAAAAGGTCAGCTAATTCTTATAATTTACCATTTATGCCATCATCTAGGTTTTGTTTCTTTAGCAAAAATAACAAAAGATAAATTAAAAAATATATAGAAATCGAATGGTAATAGAGAGGAGAAATAGACGGAGTGCTTATCGGCAGTTTAGAGAAACATATTGAAGTCGTTTTGTAGTTTTCCGATCATCGCTGAAACAAGAAGGGCGAGAGGGTAAAGAACGAACTTCATATCGCCAAATCGTCTCTCGCCAAATCTCACCGTTTTTCCGAGGAATTCACCGCGCGATTTGGTGGGAAAAAAGTCACGCCGAATCGTTTCTTCTCTGCTTTGCCGCCTCCTTCCGATCAATGAATTTGTTAAATCGCGAATTCTATTTCGCGTTTGAGGGAGAGAGATTTGGTTCCGATCAGAGTATAACTTTTTACTGTTCTACTTAAAGAGAACAAATGCAAATAATTATAAATTTATAACTGACTCGCCATGCTTTTGTTGATTGCAATTCAGGTAGGTGTATTTATACTTGACTTTTCCTGAAGAAGAAAAAATGTCAAAAGAAAGAACAATAAATATTTATTTTAAACAAGAAAAAAAAACTCACACAAAATGACGAAATCCTCTTACCTCTCTGTATTCTTCATGTTAAGAACTTCAATTTTCACTGAACAGAACAGCTATCCTTTACAGTTTAATATTGTTTTACTCAAATTTTGTCCACAAAATTTGTCACTTTTCTATACCCAAGAGTTAATAGTTATGTGCCTATTTGATCAACCAAGTTTTAACTCTGCATGTTGTTAATCAATAACCACTTATTCTACAACTCAACAAAATTATGTTTCCTAGTTATATCTTTATTTTGTAACGGTTCATATTTAATGGAATTTGGCCAAACATAAATGATATCAAATTGGGCAAAAATAAATGATATATGTTCTGTGGAATATATAATATCATATATAAACGACAGTAAATATATAGTCCCTCTTAAACATCATAAAATTTACAAGAATGCTCTGAAAATTCACTATCTATTTATTTCTGTCCAGATAATCAATGGTTCTTGGGTAATTGAGAAATTATTATAATTTGATGGTATATACAGGGTTAAGAGGATGCCCAGTTGCATGATTGTGCTCCCAAACTATCTGTTTATGATATCTCAGTCACACACAAACACACACCACAATATACTTGAACAACATTTTTTTTCTTTCTGGGATGGTTGGATGAATGTTGCACTTTTTAGGTTAAGTTGAATAGTTGAGGCAAAATAATTCTGATGGGGGATGTTTGTGATAATTGGGTTAATTAAATAGTGGATTTATTGTGGAATTACAATGCCTCAATTGATTTCTATCCAGATGTTGTCTCCCTTGGTATACAACAACAGAAAATAGATCAGGTTGACGAACTTATCAGAATTGAGGTAAAAGGGATGTATATTTGGAATTAAGGAAGAGAAACTTGATCTATTTTCAGAATAACAAATATAAAACTTTAATTCAATTTTCGCATAGTTCTTACAGGTTTTTTTATGCTATCAATAGTAACAATTATCTTCACAGACAATGGAACTATAAAAGAAATGGAACTACGAAATTGCTAGATCTTGTTGTCGGCTGAAAATTCAAAGTGGGAAATGGACCTTGATTTGGACATGGGCCTTTGGGCTTGCAAACTATAAAAGAATTTTAAATGGACCTTTGTTCTGTGGACTTTCATACCCTTGAATGTTCATAAATTGAAAAGAAAAGAAAAAAAGGCACTTGTCTTAGGACGATTTAATTAAGGCTGAAATTATAATTAAATTTGAAGGATTAAGAAATATGTGAGAATATATCTGATATTCCCGCACACTCTATGATCCTATAATTTAATCTAAAGTAATCAAACGTGTAATATAAGTTTAGAGTCATGACTGGATTTTTGATTCAAGGATAATCAAGTATGCATAGGTCTACTCTTGCTAGAACAAATGTCGACCACTCTAGTCTGGTTGGGAAAGGAGATTAGTTCAGTCGGAGAATCCTGAACACACCTTTCAGGTTGTGAGGATTGCTTCAAATCGTGTTACTAGCTAGATTATATTTTTATACTTCAAAAAGAAAAGTTATTTTCGGTTAGATGTTCTGATTTGCTAAATGAAGGACCTTTCGTAGTCAACCTTTTAAATGTTCTATTATCATATTTGTATGAAATTTTCAATCGCGAGGATAAAAGTGCTTTTTGCCGATGATATCTTGGTGGATACTCCTATCGGTAATATTGATACGCTCGGAAATAACAATTTATGTCGGTGTACCTTCATCAATAGTCACTTTTTACCTCGCAGATAGTGGCATAATTTTGTATAATGTTTACACACAAACTGATACTTTGTTACTTTTGTAATTAGCAATAATATATAAATAAACAATAAGGAACAAATAAATAAATAAACAAAATACGGATTTACTCACTTCCCTTTATAGGAGCAGTCAATAATCAATACTTTGACTAGATAAATGTTTCGTGAAGCTTACGGTCACAATTAAACAGGCAATAATAAGTACATCACTTTTGTCCTGCTGATTAGTCTAAGTCTGTCCTCAATTTTGTCCACATATATTTTCATTCCAATTACAATCATTCTACATCTGTGAACATCATTGACAGGAACAAATCAAGAATTTACGCTTTTTCCAAAGAATTGTTGAATTTTTTTTCCAATTAAACTCATTCATGGATTTCCATAAATAGAACTTTTTTGTAGCGAAGGATCTAAAAATTCTATTATTACTAAAAGTTATAGATAATCAATAAATATCATGACTCATGATTTTGGGATGGTACAATACTAATTACAAAAAGCAATATCATTAAAATCATTTGGAATTAATGACAACAGATATATAAAAAACTGAGAGTTAACGTTCATTGCTTTAAGCATGTGCTTCAAATTTCTACTTTCCACAATTTGCTAAATGGAGAGTTTGCAATTTCTCATCCATACTATATTATTTAATATCGTACAGGCATTTTATAATTTATTTTGTAATGGAATCATACATTTTTCGTAGATAATCTTAACATCTTTGACAAAGCTATTAAATCATGGTACTGACAAAGCTATCAGCATCGTAGGGCCTTCTTTCTTGCTACATATGTGGTTCTGCACGAGATAAGAAAAAATAAAGGTAAAGATACTTGTGTGGTCAGTAAGATATATGTATCTCAGTTGACTGTTCCTTTCCAAGTCAATCTAAAAATCAGAGTCAGTCATATGATAACTCCAAAGAAAAAATTTATGTTGTCATTAATAAGTATTCTATTTATGTGGACATTAAACCACCGCAGTTTATAAAATTTCTAATAAAGTATGAAATTTCTAACGTCCATTTGCAATTCTTTACCCTGGATTTTGCATTAATTTTACCCTCATTGAGTAAATTTCTACCCGGTGAAGCACGTTCCCTTGGTTCAAACCACGCTTCTTTTTCCACACTACCTTGACATTAAACGCCTTATTCTTTTATGGTCTATCTCTTTCTTGTTCTTTGTCTGGTACTTGTTTTCTTTTGTTCATTTGTACTGATGGTCATGGTCTAGGTATTGATACTTCCCTTATTTTTCAATCAAGCATCACTCGAAGTACCTGAAAAATTGTAATCACTCAGTCCACATATTTGCTCTAAAATTGTAATCACTCTACATTAGTCCTCTTCTCTTCTTTCCTAGATGGTCATTACTACATTCCCTTTCATTTCAATTTCACAATAAATTGTGGACCCTTCAATTATATATATTAAAATATTCTGCAATGCACAATTTTTTTTGGAATATTATTATTTTTACCTATGAGCATATTTACTTTAATTTTTTACTGTTCTACTTAAAGAGAACAAATGCAATAAATATAAATTTATAATTGAATCGCCATGCTTTTGTTGATTGCAATTCAGGTAGGTGTATTTATACTTGACTTTTCCTTAAGAAGAAAAAATGTCAAAAGAAAGAGCAATAAATATTTTTTTTAAACAAGAAAAAAGAACTAACAAAATAACGAAATCAATTATCCTCTTACCTCTCTGTATTCTTCATGTTAAGAACTTCAATTTTCACTGAACAGAACAGCTATCCTTTACAGTTTAATATTGTTTTACTCAAATTTAGTCCACAAAATTTATCACTTTTCTATACCCAAGAGTTAATAGTTATGTGCCTATTTGATCCACCAAGTTTTAACTCTGCATGTTGTTAATCAATAACCACTCTACAATTAAACAAAATTATGTTTCCTAGTAATATCTTTATTTTGTAACGGTTCATATTTAATGGAATTTGGCCAAACATAAATGATATCAAATTGGGCAAAAGTAATATTTTTCATTTTTTTCTTAATTTTTTTTCTAAAATTGTGAAAGTAATATTAAGATTGTATGGAAAGAATCGGTTGTTTTCATTTTCCGATGAAACTATTTCATGGAACAACATCTACTTAAATATCCAAGAATAATATTTTGTCTAATTAAATTAATGATTCTTGGGTAATTGAGAAATTATTATAATTTGATGGTATATATAGGGTTAAGAGGATGCCGAGTTGCATGATTGTGCTCCCAAACTATCTGTTTATGATATCTCAGTCACACACAAACACACACCACAATATACTTGAACAACATTTTTTTTCTTTCTGGGATGGTTGGATGAATGTTGCACTTTTTAGGTTAAGTTGAATAGTTGAGGCAAAACAATTCTGATGGGGGATGTTTGTGATAATTGGGTTAATAAAATAGTGGATTTATTGTGGAATTACAATGCCTCCATTGATTTGTATCCAGAGGTTGTCTCCCTTGATATACAACAACAGGAAATAGATCAAGTTGACGAACTTGTCAGAATTGAGGTAAAAGGGCCGTATATTTGGAATTGAGGAAGAGAAACTTGATCTATTTTCAGAATAACAAATATAAAACTTTAATTCAATTTTCGCATAGTTCTTACAGGTTTTAGTAACAATTATCTTCACAGACAATGGAACTACGAAATTGCTAGATCTTGTTCTCGGCTGAAAATTCAAGTGGGAAATGGAACTTGATTTGGACATGGGCCTTGGGCTTGCAAACTATAAAAGAATTTAAATGTACCTTTGTTCTGTGGGCTTTCATATTCTTGAATGTTCATAAATTGAAAAGAAAAGAAAAAAAGGCACGTGTCCTAGGACAATCTAATTAAGGCTGAAATTATAAATTTGAAGGATTAAGAAATATGTGAGAATATATCTGATATTCCCGCACACTCTATGATCCTATAATTTAATCTAAAGTAATCAAACGTGTAATATAAGTTTAGAGTCATGACGGGATTTTTGATTGAAGGATAATCAAGTATGCATATGTCTACTCTTGCTAGAACAAATGTCGACCACTCTAGTCTGGTTGGGAAAGGAGATTAGTTCAGTCGGAGAATCCTGAACACACCTTTCAGGTTGTGAGGATTGCTTCAAATCGTGTTACTAGCTAGATTATATTTTTATACTTCAAAAAGAAAAGTTATTTTCGGTTAGATGTTCTGATTTGCTAAATGAAGGACCTTTCGTAGTCAACCTTATAAATGTTCTATTATCATATTTGTATGAAATTTTCAATCGCGAGGATAAAAGTGCTTTTTGCCGATGATATCTTGGTGGATACTCCTATCGGTAATATTGATACGCTCGGAAATAACAATTTATGTCGGTGTACCTTCATCAATAGTCACTTTTTACCTCGCAGATAGTGGCATAATTTTGTATAATGTTTACACGCACAAACTGATACTTTGTTACTTTTGTAATTAGCAATAATATATAAATAAACAATAAGGAACAAATAAATAAATAAAGAAAATACGGATTTACTCACTTCCCTTTATAGGAGCAGTCAATAATCAATACTTTGACTAGATAAATGTTTCGTGAAGCTTACGGTCACAATTAAACAGGCAATAAGTACATCACTTTTGTCCTGCTGATTAGTCTACTTGCCAAGAAGTTCAATTGCATCCTGCTGATTAGTCTAAGTCTGTCCTCAATTTTGTCCACATATATTTTCATTCCAATTACAATCATTCTACATCTGTGAACATCATTGACAGGAACAAATCAAGAATTTACGCTTTTTCCAAAGAATTGTTGAATTTTTTTTTCCAATTAAACTCATTCATGGATTTACATAAATACAACTTTTTTTGCAGCGAAGGATCTAAAAATTATATTTTTACTAAAAGTTCTAGAAAATCAATAAATATCATGACTCCTGATTTTGGGATGGTACAATACTAATTACAAAAGGCAATATCATTAAAATTATTTGGAATTAATGACAACAGATATATAAAAAACTGAGAGTTAACGTTCGTTGCTATAAGCATGTGATTCAAATTTCCACTTTCCACAATTTGCTACATGGAGAGTTTGCAATTTCTCATCCATACTATATTATTTAATATTGTACAGGCATTTTATAATTTATTTTGTAATGGAATCATACTTATTTCGTAGATAATCTTAACATCTTTGACAAAGCTATTAAATCATGGTACTGACAAAGCTATCAGCATCGTAGGGCCTTATTTCTTGCTACATATGTGGTTCTGTACGAGATAAGAAAAAATAAAGGTAAAGATACTTGTGTGGTCAGTAAGATATATGTATCTCAGTTGACTGTTCCTTTCCAAGTCAATCTAAAAATCAGAGTCAGTCATATGATAACTCCAAAGAAAAAATTTATGTTGTCATTAATAAGTATTCTATTTATGTGGACATTAAACCACAGCACTTTATAAAATTTCTAATAAATATGAAATTTCTAACGTCCATTTCCAATTCTTTACCCCGGATTGTGCATTAATTTTACCCTCATTGAGTAAATTTCTACCCGGTCAAGCACGTTCCCTTGGTTCAAACCACGCTACTTTTTCCACACTACCTTGACATTAAACACTTATTCTTTTATGGACGATCTCTTTCTTGTTCTTTGTCTGGTACTTGTTTTCTTTTGTTTATTTTTACGGATGGTCATGGTCTAGGTACTGATACTTCATCCCCTATTTTTCAATCAAGCATCACTCAAAACTCCCTGAAAAATTGTGGGTACATTATCGGGACAGAATCTTTTGATGTATCCGAGAAATCATTGACAAGAACAAATCAAGAATATATGCTCTATGGAAAATATTGCTTAAATATATTTTTTCCAGTAAAATATAACTTTGTTTGTACTGAATAGTCTAAAATTTCTATTATTACTAAAATGTTCTAAATAATCAATAATAGTGACTCAAGTATTCGGGATGTTACAATATGAATTTCTGAAGAACACTTCATTAGAGTTATTTGGAATATTTGTAACAGATATACCAAAAACTTGAGAGTTCATGTCTTAAATGTAGACCAGTTCTGGTGAGCAATTTCAAATATAAAGGTGAAAAAAGAAAGACAAATCATTTTTCCCATGCAAATTAAGGTTTTGATTTTAATTTAAAATAATGGATAATACCAATAAAATAGAGAGCAAAAAACAAAACGAGCCCCCGAGGCGATTTCAGACCCTAGGTGGCCGCCTCCTCTACTCCTCCAGCACACCTGTACTTTTAGTCCACCCCTCTCACACCCAGGCTTCTCTTCAGACAAAGCGCCTCTCCCAGTAGAGGAAAGGTGAATGATAGAGAAGGAAGGGACCAGAGCCGAGGAAAGGTGAACATGATTAGTTTGCTTGGAACGGAAACTAATACTTTAGGTTTCCAACCAGAAGCGCTCTATTCAGTAGATGGGGACCTTCATAATTTAGAGGATGTTTTTACAGAAACTGAGATTTTCTATGCTATTAAACAGTTAGCAAGAAATAAGGCATCGGGTCCAGATGGAATCCCGAATGAGTTTGTGCAAAATTTCTGGCCGGAGATGAAAGAATTGGTCCTTTCTATGATCCAAAATTTTTTTTCTAACAATTTAGAGTTGAAGGGAATAAACAGAGCAAATTTGGTGATGATACCGAAAAAAGATGTGCCTGAGGGAGTCGGTGATTTTAGGCCAATTAGTGTAATCAATTTGGTTCCAAAAATTATATCTAAACTCCTAGCAAACAGACTTGGGCATAAGCTCTCAAATCTGATTTCACCCAATCAAACGGCTTTTATCAAGGGTAGGCAAATTTCCGAAAATTTCAACACCACCCGTGAGATCATTCACCATCTGTCCAAGTCAAAGAGGAAAGCAGTTTTTATTAAAATCGATTTTGCAAAAGCTTTTGATTCAGTAAGTTGGGAGTTCTTATTTAATGTGATGAGGGCTAGGGGTTTCCCGCCAAAGTGGTTGAGGTGGATCCGAACCCTACTGGAATCGGCCACATCAAGAGTGGTGGTAAATGATGATGTCTCACAATATTTTGGCCATAGAAGGGGATTGAGGCAAGGAGATCCGCTCTCTCCAATGCTTTTTAATGTGGCTGTGGATGTTCTACAGAGGATGATAGGTAAATTAAATCAAAATTTATCTAAAAATCTATCTTCTAGGTTGAGAGAAGCGGTGATGGCATTACAATATGCCGATGATACGGTGATTATTGCCAATGCGGATGAAGAAACATTGATCTCACTCAAAATCATCCTGAGGATGTTCACGGCAATTTCTGGTTTGCATATAAACTATGATAAGAGTTTGTGGATCCCTATTAATATGCAAGAGGTGGAATGCAACAGAGCAAACTTGATCCTAGGATGTCGCCGTTCAGATTTCCCGACGACATATTTGGGAATGCCACTAACAGTGAGGCGACCGACAAAGGACCTTTTTATGCCGTTAATACAACGGTTTGAAAGTAAGTTAGAAGGATGGAAAGGTAAACTCATTTCCAGAGGTGGTAGGATGCAACTTGTGAACTCGGTTCTTTCTTCTATTCCTATCTATTTTATGGCTTGTTTTCAATTACCTAAATGGGTCATTAAAAGAATGGATAAAATTAGAAGGGGTTTTCTGTGGGGAAAAAATGAGGACAATAAAACGGGTATATCGTTAATTAATTGGGATACGGTTTGTTTGCCTAAAGAATGGGGAGGTATGGGAGTATGCAATTTGAGGTTGAGAAATATTTCCTTACTCTTAAGATGGTGGTGGAGGTTGTATACCAATCTAAATTGTTTATGGACAGAGAAAATTGTGTCTTTAAAACAGAAACCGGGTAATCTAGCAGGGGCGGCACGGTGGGCAAAGGTGGGATCCTTTTTCTGGACCACTCTGGCTGGCATATACACTATCTTTGATTGGTCATGTCTTGGAATGAACACGGAAAATCAGATTATATGGAGGTGGGACAATAGTGGGCACTACTCGGCCAAGTCAGTGTATTCAGTATTGGTGGGAGGTGGGAAGATAGCTTGGCCATATGTTAAAACCTGGAGATACAAGGTTCCTCCAACAGTTCGCATCTTCATTTTTTTGTTACTGAAGTGTAGATTGCTCACCCACAAGATGATGGTAAGAAGAGGTTTCAATTGTTCCCCAAATTGTGACTCCTGCATGTTAGGTGAGGTACGTAGAGTCCATATTGCACCTATTCTTTACATGTCCGAAGGCAATCCGATTGTGGGATAGGATGGAATCCATTCTAGGAGTTTGTCTCATGACAAGAGAGGAAAGGGTGAAGGATACATGGAAAAAATCGATGAGTAATGCAGCAAGGATGGGGATGGGGCCAAAGCAGTGGTCGGTTTACTTCATATCGACTTGCTGGACGATTTGGAAGCAGAGGAACAGAAAGATCTTTGAACGAAAAGAATTTCCTTTGAAGATGATGGAGGAAGGTGTGTTACAAGACGCAAAGTTGTGGATGCAATACTGCTAGAAGCTGTTTGATCGATATGCAAAGTTGTGGTTGTAATTGTAGTTTTATTTTTCTAGTTTTTATTTTCTGCATTTGTAACTGACAGCCACTGTCAGCATTTTCAAAAAAAAGATTTCTTCGGAGTTCAGAGCGTTGAGTCTCTACAACATCTCAATTGGAGCACGAGTGAGTAGATCCGCCAGCGGTCAAAAATGTGGATCCGGTCGTAGAAAGTGATAGGGAAAGGTAATAGGATAATTATGAGTGTATATAAGTGAGATTAGAAGGTTAGAGTTATTTATAGTAGTTTGGACAATTTTATGAGAATAAACGAGTAGATTTAGAATTAGAGTCATTTAACTCATTGTAAGTTCGTTTTTTTAACAATGAAATTGTTAGTTGGCACTTAAAAGCCTCGTCCTTAAAAAAAATACCAATAATTGGATTTGAAACTATAAATCAAAAATTATACCACAAGGCAATACTTGTGGGAAATACTATTACAGTAAACGACCTAAATTGTTTTAACTAGCTGCCACCAATACACATCAACAAAAGAAAGTTTCTGAATAGTTTTATACAACCAAACATGAGTAAAAGAGAAAAAGAAAGAACAATCAGCCGATAATTAAAGCCCCTCTTAAACTTCTTGCTCTTTACGAGAATCCTCTGAAAAGTCATTTTATTTCTTCTAATCCAAATATCTAAATGAATGCAGCTCCAACTAAGTCAATTATTCAATTATCCATAAGAGGAATATATCTATCCATTTAACACAAATTCTCAATTAAACATCTCTAAAGTTAACATTGTATGTTTGTAACATTAAGCGTGTGGTTCAAATTTTGGTAATACTATCACACTTTATTATATAGGAATTTTATACTTTATTTTCTAACAGCACCATACTCATGTCATTGATATTCTTCACATATTTTGGCAATACTACTATCACACTTTATTATATAATTTTTTAATAGGTTAATTGTTTCTCATTCAAATTCAAAGGGCCCGCTATCAGCATCTGATAGGTCCTCTTTCTCGCCACTTGGTCAGCAAGAGACAAAGAAAATATAAAGGTAAAGAAATTTTTGTGGTCATTAATAATTATTTAATTGATTGTACCTTTCTAAAGTCAATCTAAAAATCAGAGTCAGTCATCTGATAACTCGAAAGAAAATAAAAATTGTGGGCAATAAGAAGCTTTGATTTATGTGGTCATTAAACCACGACAGAACTGATATTTTGGTTTATTTAACTTTACTATTCCACTAATAAAGCCGAAAAAGAAGTACATATATATCAAACCCAATCACCAAGGTGTTACCAATCCAACAAAAAAACACAATTCTCGTGCAATGACACTTGTTGCACTTGTTTCCATATTACTTGTTCTACTATCCTTCTCCATCAAAACCACCACTACTGAAACACATACCCACTGCCTTTCTGACCAACGTCATGCCTTGATTAAACTCAAGCAAGGTTTCAAAACCACTAGACTCCATTCATGGGATGCCAGTACTGACTGCTGCAACTGGGATGGCATTGAATGCGATGATCAAACTGGTATGGTGACTGCACTCAACCTTTTTAACAGGTCCATCTCGGGTGAACTCAACCCAGCTTTTTTCAATCTAAGCTCTCTTCGGTACCTCAACCTTGCTGAAAACAACTTCATTAATGTTTCCCTTCCACAAACTGGGTTTGAGCGACTTGCTAATTTAACCGATCTCGACATATCCTTTTCTGGCTTTTCTGGTCAAGTTCCGATCGGCTTTTCTGCCCTCACAAACCTTATCTCACTTAACTTATCCTACAATGACTGGTACCTTCCAGACACAAGCCTAAAAACCTTACTCGGAAACCTCACCAAACTGCAAGTTCTTCGCTTGGATGGGGTTGACATTTCACTCAACGAATCTGAGTTGAGCAGTGCAATTTTTCAAGTAGGCACAACCCTTCAAGAGCTATCCATGGGAAGTTGTGAATTAAGTGGAAATTTTCCGGATGAAATATTCCACCTTACAAATCTAACAGAACTTGATTTATCAGGCAACTTCATGTTGTCGGGTCAACTGCCAGAATTCAAGAAGCAAAGCTTTTTGCAATCTCTGAATCTTGGATTTACAAATTTCACTGGTCCATTACCAGATTCAATTGGAAATCTCCAACACTTATTGGGATTGGCTCTTTTCAGTTGTAACTTCTATGGAGAAATTCCGCCTTCAATAACAAACCTTACAAGACTTGAATATTTGGACTTAGACACAAACCTATTGACAGGTACGATACCCATGTCTTTGTTTTCTCACCCTTCTTTGGTATTCCTTGTTCTAAATGATAACCAATTGTCAGGATATCTACCTGAATTCTCAAATGGATCATCAATTTTGGATCATATTTTCATTGCCAACAATAATCTTCAAGGACAATTGTCATTATCCATATTTAAATCCCCCCAGCTCATTGACCTATATCTTCCATCAAATAACTTCAGTGGTACATTCAATATAGATGTCATCAAGCACAATAAAAAACTTGAAAATCTGGATATCTCAAACAACAAGTTGTCAATTATAGAAGGCAAAAACCATAACGAGTCATTCTATGCTTCATTTCCCCAGATGACAGATATAAGCTTGGTATTGTGCAATTTAACATTTTTTCCTACTTTTCTAAGTTCTCAGAGAAAAATTGATCACCTAGACCTCTCTGATAATAAAATGGGTGGTGCTATACCGAATTGGCTATTTAATAAAACAAGTATTCAATACCTCAACTTATCTCATAATTTCTTTACCAAAATAGAGGGGGGTGCACATTTTACCTCTCTTCATAGATTGACATATCTTGACATCCATTCCAATAGGATTTCAGGACCTGTACCTCTCCTCCCACCAGGAATTATCTATGCAGAATTCTCATCGAACTACTTATTTTCGTGGCCTGCATATTTCGTTTCCAGCCCTATTTATCTCTCTCTCTCTAATAATAGCCTCACAGGTGAGATCCCCCTTTCCTTTTGTAATGTGTCATTGCCGGTGCCAGAACTTTTTGATCCTTCATTTCCAAAAGTGCTCGATCTTTCATATAACAATTTAACTGGTACAATGCCACTTTGCCTACTAGAAGATGCTGAGTTTCGTGAAGTGCTTAACCTGAAAAATAACAAATTAAGTGGGCCATTGCCAAGAAATATTAATCATGGATGCAAGTTCAGAACCATAAATTTGAGTGGAAATAGAATAAATGGAAGTTTACCCCAGTCACTATTGAACTGTGACAATCTAGAGGTCTTAGATCTGGGAAAAAATCAAATAGTGGATAGATTTCCCTTTTGGCTCGGAAATCTCAAAAACCTAGGAGTACTAGTTTTAGGATCAAATCAATTCTATGGCACAATTTCAAACATGGATGCAAAAACAGAGATAAAGAATTCCTTTTTTCCCAAAATAAAGGTTTTTGATCTTTCTTCAAATCGTTTCAGAGGCATTATCCCCAAAATTGTTTTTCAAAAGCTAGAGGCCATGATGACCAATTCAGATTCTAGTATATCCCCACTAACTTATTTTATATATGGGAATATAAATTATTATCAGAATTCAATTGCAGTCATATGGAAAGGACAAGAAATGGAGATTATGAAATCACTCAGCTTATTCAGTTCCCTTGATTTATCACAAAATGGATTTTCTGGAGTTATACCCGAAGAGATCGGGCAACTCAAGTCACTTGATGTGCTTAACCTATCACATAATGCCCTGATGGGTCCAATTCCACCAGAATTGGCCAATTTACGCCAACTTCAATCATTGGATCTCTCTTGCAACGAGCTTTCCGGGCTTATTCCTGAAGAGCTCACCTCTCTCACATTTCTCGCTTCACTAAATCTCTCGTACAACAAATTTGTTGGAGAAATACCCCAAGCCCATCAGTTCTCAACCTTTTCGAATGATTCTTACTTGTGTAACCCTGGATTGTGTGGTAGTCCTTTATCAATGCAATGCGCAACAACTCCTTCAAATAATGGGTCTAATAAAGGGTTGCCTTCAAAGTCTTCTACTGATATAATTGGGCTCGCTGTTTCTATTGGACTGGGTTTAGGCGTGGGATTTGCCTCTGTAATTTGGGTTCTGCTATCATGGGAGAATGGGACAGAGTGGTTTAATTTCATTGTGGATAGGTTTTATTTTCAACATATTCCGTGGATAGTTATCCATCTCCGCTTGGCTATCAGCAGGGAATTATAATTATGTTTCTTTATTTATTTTCATTTTAAATGTCAGGTTCTCATGCGGACACATGATTATGTACTTTCAGTTTCTCTTTCTTTGAACTATCTTGTATTTTTTTATTTGAAATATGTGAGGGTTGTTATTGTTAAAATGAACAAAGTTGTCAGCAGTAGTTAGTAATATGTTTTAAGTGCTTTCTACGGTGCTTCAGTTATTTGTAAAATCAGGAAGTGCGAGATACTGAAGCAGTTTCCCCAAATGTTGTATTTTAAGCTGTCTTACAACAATTATATATACAGTTTGATGTATATGTTCTTTTTAAGAAGTATGTATATATAAATTATTTGGAAAAAATAAGCAGAAGAAATGAAAGCCCCTCAATGATCAAACAAAGACATCATACTACATGAGGGGGTTTTCTTTTTCTTTTTTGCTGATTTGTCGGCTTTAGAATAATGCTTTAATTTCAGAGGTGCGGTGGTGGATATCCTTGGTTGGGCGAGAGAGAATAACACCTCTGCTGGTTCCCACCGATACTTGCAAGGTACCTAATTGTTCTAAATTAAAACTTTTCTTTGTAGGGATATATGAGTATGACAAGTGGAGGAGAAGCATATTAGTACCAATATTCAAGAATAAGGGAGATATTCAAAGTTGTATAAATTAGAGAGGAATTAAGCTTATGAGTCATATAGTGAAGCTTAAGAGAGGTGGGCGACGGAGAAAACCGGTGCACCATCGTGGGAAAAAAAAATTTGAGTCTTATTATATTTCCATCAATTTACGTAGTTAGGAAGTAAAAATGAGAAATACATCCCAACTCATTCCACACAAAAAGGTCATCCGAACCGACCAAGGAAATATTTTACCATTGGATCCGAAACTGTTATTAAATTTCCGTGTTTTAATCAAACTTTTTGAGTTGTTGACTTGAGAATAACTTTTCCACATTCCCTTCTCATGCCAATATGAACTTATTGATTGAGTTACATTTACACATAAAAGGCACTCCATCAGAAGCTTCAGAGCATCATGCAAAATGCCGCCTTATTAATTACGTTGATCAAATTTGCATGGCGCAGAAAATTCCATGACATTAAGTGCAAACGATTGGAATGAAAGAAAGGTACTTGATCAATTGATATTTGGTAATCACTTCGTCTGAATTGAATATTTTGTAGGTTTGTTGATGCATTATTTTTAAAGATGGAATTCATTAAGAACGGATTAATTTAATAAATTTTACTACAGTAAAAAATAACTCGTAATTTGGAAATGTAATAATTCATATTTAAATTATACTTTATTCATATGATACACATAAAAAATGGTAAAATTTGATGCAAGTTTTACAGTTCACCAAATTACTTGAATTTGTGAGGGTTCATATTTAAGGGCATTTTTGTGCAAGAAGCAATGATATAAACATGTTTTAAAATAGATACACAACAAATCTATTAATTGGATAGTGAATATAAAATATATATTTTTTAATGGATCCAAATAATAAATCTAATGAGTAAAGAAAAAATAAGAAATTTTTTTTTTTCTAATAGTAGCAGCTAAAGCAGAGAGGCGGAGCATCAATAATTGTCTCTTACAAGCACATGCATTTTTTTGGTTGAGAGTCTTCTTTTATCTATTAACGAGTACAATAATTGTTGTAGTATATCCACTTAATTATAACTATGATCAAACAAGCACATGCATTTTTTCTATCAACAAGTATAATAATTGAAGAAATATCTCCACTTAATTAATTATGACTTTGATCAAACAGGCACAAACATCTTTTTGACTCAAAGTCTTCTTTTTGCCATAAAAGAGTATAATAATTGAAGCACTTAATTAAAACTTTGACCAAACAAGCACATGCATTTATTTGTTGCCATCAGCATCAAAGGCCTTCTTTCTTGCAACTTGGCTCTTTCTAATTCAATCAAAAAAAATCAAAGTCAGTAAACTGGTTACTCGAAGAATAACTTTCTAAGGTAACTTTACAGATTTACAAATTACACTAAATAGCTATTATAAGCTTTGTTAAAATAGATAATATGATTATTATGAAACTTATTTACATAATTTTTGGTGTCACATGGCAAACATAATAAAATACACTGAAGTGATATTTTGGATTATTTAACATATTACAGCTCCTTCAAATCATGATTTCAATACAGGTTTACCATTGAAGTCTTCTACTGATACAATTGGACTTTCAGTTTCTATTGGATTGGGGGTTAGGTGTGGTATTTGCCTCTGTAATTTGGGCTACGATATCATGGGAGAATGGAAGAAAGTGGTTTAATTTCATTATAGATAGGTTTTACTTTCGACATTTTCACTGATGGATATATGTAATATCTTTGTAATAATAAATACGTATAAATCACTATGTATTTACTTGAGTGTGTGCGGTTCTCTATGAAGTACCTTCGTTGTCCACAAAGGTAACATGATGTATTTACTTGGATTTTGTTAAGGGTACCATATATTGAATATAATATTGAAGTAGAAAAGATTATACGATATAGAATTCCTAATATTGAATTAAAATTACAGCAATTAATATTTGTTTGGATTGGTGTAACATAGAGCGTGTAACATCTTAAAATTTTGAAACACGAAATCATGAAAGGTCAAGTTGCAAATATGAAAGATATGAGGGGTCTAAGAGCAAAAGTACTTTCATCGGGCTTGGCTTTGGATGAGACTATTTCCAAAGCCGTTTGGACAAAAAACCCACCCTTCAAAGAAATCCCATTGCTGTATTTTTGGCACTTGCAAATGTTTCCTTATTCAATAATAAAAGAGCGTAAATATGAAATCTACTATTTCATCAAGACCAAGAACCATATTTTTATTTTCAAGAGTGTTCTTATTTTCAATAATAAAAGAGCGTAAGTATGCACTTGTAGCTAAGTAGGACAATAATTAATTATAACTTTGATCAAAGAAAAGGGCCCACTATCAGCTTTCTTTCTTTCTGCTTGTTTATTTTCAAAATCAACTTTGTTCTTCTCTTTGTGACTTAAGATGACTCAATCACTTCACAATCAGTCAAAGTCATGCGCGTTCCATTAATTTTGAGGTTTCTTAGTGTTTTTTTTATTTGTTTGTTTGGTCTTATATATATCATACTCAACTAATTTCAATCAAGCACTGCTCCAAGGTGACACAAACCAATACCCGCTACACTATTTGCTACAGATTCTCTTCGTCGTAAAAGCTACAAATTCAGTTTAAATTCAACAGGTGCATGCGTACAGATAAATATTAAGTACATGAAGATTAATTAAATTAAAGAGATAAATAATTTAAAATAATCACACATTTTTCTCTAAAAATGGAGTATTCACTAATTGATTATTGTTAAAGTAATTTTTGGTTTTGTAATAATTTTCAGTTATTAATTACTTTTAGTAGGCGATCTAGCACACAAGTAGTTAAAATTTGACTTCAAAACAATATTTACAGTTGTCCATATGAAATTGATGTTATAAGAAATTTTTCATGTGGACTAAGAGAGAGAAGAGATAAGTTTCAAATTTTAATGTGATCTATCATATATCCAAAATGTTACCTGTTTGATTTTGTAATAATTTTCAGTTATTAATTACTTTTAGTAGGCGATCTATCACACACATAGTAAAAAATTTACATCAAAACAATAATTACAGTTGTCCATATGAAATTGATGTTATAATAAATTTTTGATGTGGACTTAGAGAGAGAGGAGATAAGTTTAATATGATCTATCATAGAGAGTAGAACAAGGGTGTTCCTAAGTGCACCAAGTCTTTTTATGAACTCAACTCTAAAACCTATCAGATTGGCTACAAACGACAAATTCAAACCATTGAAATCCTTCTACATTACGAGTGATGCATCTACATGTGCAAATTTTAAACTTTCAAATTAATTTAGTATAAAGTCAAGTGGTAAAAATTAGAAGGTTTATAAACAATTTTAATGCATTCATTTTTTGGACGCCTTTTGACCACTTGACTCTATACAAAATTAATTTAAAATTAATTTTTTTTTGCATGTAGATGCATCACTCGTAAGGTAGAAGGATTTCAACGGTTTGAATTCATCATTTGAAACCAATCCAATAGGTTCTACTCTCTATCATATATCCAAAATGTTACCTGTTTTAATTATTTATATATAGGTTCACTTTCCGCAAATGAAACTAATTATGATTTATTATATACGTGGAAAGAGTTAACAAAAATATTGGCAAATACTTTGTAGTTTTCTTTTTTAAAAATAACATTTGACATAAAAAACAAGTATCGAATAATAATATTATATCATTTTAATGGATCATTTAATGAGATCAGAGAAAATCAATGAAAATGTTAACAATAAAATAAACATATTAGAAAAAAGATAAATATTTGACAAAGTTATATGATTTTTTTCATTTAAATGTCTCTTCGATTCCGTCAATGCACCTAATTATATATAGTTATTATTATTTATGTGAAAAGAGTAAAAAAGTACTGGTAATACTTATATACTTCTTTTTTAATTTAAAATTTAACAGACAAAATTATCTAATAATAATTTTTTTTTAATAATTTTTTAATGATAAATCAGATCAAATCTATTAAAACACATTGTAAAGAATAATGGTCTTTTGAAATATATTTTTTCTCTTTAGAAAAAAGAAATCACACTCATTTTTTATGATTTGATTTGAACAATGATTTCTCAGAGTTGTTATAAGGATAACAATACAAAATAATAAAAGAAACAAAAATACAAAATTCCAAACTGTGATTATCATTTATTTTTGAAAAACAACACTATCAAAACTTTAGCAAGAGTAAGTGCTTAAATATGAGCTTTTTATAAACTTGTACTTGGTCGAGCATTTTCTACATGTTCCGTTGTTGAACTGAGAAGGTTAAGCTGCCACTAATATCCTATCATACAATTCCCTAACTTGACAACTGGGCTCAAAAGTCGTGCATGCACGTTCTATTTTCCCTGCTTACACTACAGCAAAACCTGTTTTCAGCGACCGGCATCAGAGACCGGTTCTGTCGCCGGTCGCTGAAGACTTCCCAAAAAATAAAAAACAAAAATAAAATAAAGAGATCGGAGACGAAACTCTTCAGAGACCGGCGCCGTAGTCTTCAGAGACCGATACATCCCGGACGCAGAAGGGTGCCCTCAGAAAACCCCGCGCGATTACACCTCCTTTCGCTGTTTCCCCGCGTTTTAGGTTTAGCCAAAAAAACAAAAACGCTGGGCGCCCCCGACTCGCCGCTCCCCGCTCCCCGCCTCCTTTCTCTGCTCCCCCGACTCCTCCGCCCTCGCTCCGCTGACCCTGACCCTAGGGCCGACCCCGCTGATTAGGCCGCTCCCCACTTGCCTGACCCCAGGCCGACCCCTTGCCGCCCGACCCCCGCCTACTGGCCTCGCCGACCACCCCCGCCAACTGGCCTCACCCGACCCTCGCCGATTCCTCCTTGTCCTTGTCCGATTCTCTCTGCCTCGCCTATCTCGGGTAAGGTTTTTGGGCTGTACTGGTACCTATGCTGGTACCAGATTCATTGCCTTCTGGATTTCACTATTCTTGCACAGCCCATCTAAAAGAGTTTTATAGGTCACGACACGAGGCTCTCTTCAACCTTGTCTAAGTGTGTAAATGAATGTAATTTGCAAGTTATTTTGTTAACTATTTAATTATGTTTAAATTGACATATTTCCTTTTCAAATTTTTGGGTAAAAAATATGGAAGGAAAACATATTACACAATGTTATATGATTTTATAGTCCATTCCTTTGCTAATGAATAAGGTTTCCGTCCACCTTTTATATGAAGATGGAAGGTAGAGATCAAATTGGTTATGTTGAAAGTTTCATGACCAAAATAAGCACTAGATAATACATCTTGACCATTTGTGTAATGTACTTTTATTTGTTTTTTGAAATTATTGAAATATATCTCTAGATGTGGAAAGATGGAGAGTGGAAGGCGGAGGTGATCGGGGGACACAAAGCATGGCTCTTGTATCTGTAAGCTATTATTTTCTCTCAATAATTTATACCACGTAGTTACTATAACAGTGTAAATATCATATGTTGGTACACCTACTGGTACACCTATCGGTACCAGTTTACTTATGGTTACTGGTACACCTACTTAAACTACCAATGACTTATTGTAAAGAAAAGGTAAGGTTGAAGGTGTTACATGCAAAATGTCCATGATTTGGTAAAAATGTAAATACTTGTGAAGAATTACCTCTTATTCTTATTGATTGCACATAGTATAATATTTACTGGGGCCTTCTGAAAATCATACTATTATCACTTCATAACTAAGATTATTTTTATTCTTTTCATGTCAGATGCATCTTCCTACAATGGACTATTCAAGCTTGCTAATGGTCAATTCAAGCTTGCTAAATGTGAGAAATACATATGTTTAGTTTTTTAATATAGTACAATAGTCGAGTATCTTGTGGGGTATTGTAGCTGCAAGCTCTGTAATGATTTCATCTCTAACCTTAATGTCTATTATTCTTGTGAATTATTTAGTACAATAGTCGAGTATATTTCATGTTTATGTCGTTTTGTGAATTGTTTGGTATGTACTAATTAAATTGCTTGTGAATTGTTTGATACGTTTCGTACTAATTGGGGCGGAAGAAATATAAATGAACAATGAGGAAAAAAAAACAGCAACTGAAAAAAACAGAAAAAAAAAAAACAACATCAACTAAAAAAAAAACAGCAACTAAAAAAAACAGAAAAAAAAAAAATATATCTTCTGCGACCGACTATGGTCTCATCAGAGACCGTTTATTCGGTCTCTGATGGTCTCCCTGTCACGGCAACATATACCATCAGAGACCGATCTGATTGGTCGCAGATGACTCATCTGCGACCGGCGCCACAACCATCTGCGACCGGTGACGTCAGCAGGAAGGTATCAGCGACGGTGCCAACTGCGACCGCTACATCTGCGACCGATTTATGTTTTCTGCGACCGATGTATGTCATCTGCGACCGGCGAAAGCCTTATCTGCGACCGATTGGGCCGGTCGCAGATGAGTATTTTTCCTGTAGTGTTACCAAACATTCAAAGGCCAAAGAACTTATTGTTTGAGTTGGATTTAAATTGATGTTGCAAATTAATACTGTATAGTATCTGCATGGTCATAATCTCACAAATGCTGTATGGTAAGATATGCATTACGTTCATCATATTTGCATTGCACTGAAAAGAACATCTACAAAATTCAAGTCAATGGCACTCAGTGAAATTAGTAGTTAGAGAGTGATTGTCGCAATCGATTTGAAGTTTTTTTTTAGTAAAGGTTGGAGGTCAAGCCACCCAACTATATAATACCTTTGTTGTTACAACAAAGGATTTTTCCCATCCGGGTTTCGAATCCATGACCTCCTACATAGAGATTATGTGCCTTTGCCACTCAATGGATTTGAAGTTGTTGAAAGAATGGTAGTTGTCCAAATTTATATTTGTCAATATCTTTGTCTGAATTGAATATTTTGGAGGTGTGTAGACGCATTATTTTTAAAGATGGGTTTTTTTAACAAATATTTAAATAAATCATTTTCTATAATAATAAAATAATAACTCATAATTTTGAAATATAACAATTAAAATGTAACTTAAATTTTAGTATTATCCATGCAAATGAAAAATGATGAAATTAATTACAAACCGTTCATCGAAGGACAAATTTTATAGCAGTCTATATTTAACATCATTTGATGAAACATGGAATGATATTCAAATTGCACGAGAGAGGGACACAAGAATCAATAACTTGATCAAACATGTGCATGCAGTCGGTGGAAACTCACACATAGAACATGGATGGCATATCTATTTAATCATGTATAACGTCTATAAGAAGTTAAAGAACTATAGATCTGGTAAGATAATGTGAAGAAACAGACCAGAGTTGTGAGGACAGCATGAAATCGTGTTATTACTTATTAGTTGAATTATGTTTTGTTACATGGACAAATAAACTTAATTTTTATTTGATATTCGGACTTTTTAGGTGGATAAACACGGTGAAAGAGAGAAAGATGAAGGAGCCGTTGCCTTGTTGTCAATGAAATGGAAAATCAATCAATCATGTCTCTAAAATTCTTGCCGTGTGGAAAGAAATACCAAAAAGGAGAGAGTAGTGCTCCTCTGTATGTGGAACAAAGAATAATATGCCCACTCAAAAAAGGAAAAGCCAATACAATATCAAAACTTTAGCAAGAGTAAGTGCTTAAATTTGAGCTTTTTATAGACTTGTATTTGGTCGAGCATTTTCTACATGTTCCGTTCAATAAATTTTTCGGTTGTTGACCTGAGAAGATTAAGCTGCCACTAATATCCTACCATACGATTCCCTAACTTGACGACTGTCGCGCATGCAGGTTCTATTTTCCCAAAGAACTTATTGTTTGAGTTGGATTTAAATTGATGTTGCAAATACTGTATGGTATCTGCATGGTCATAATCTCACAAATGCTGTATGGTAAGATATACAGACCAGAGTTGTGAGGACAGCATGAAATCGTGTTATTACTTATTACTTAAATTATGTTTTGTTACATGGAAAAGTAATATTAATTTTTATTAGATATTCGGACTTTTTAGGTGGATAAACACAGTGAAAGAGAGAAACATGAAGGAGCCGTTGCCTTGTTGTCAATGAAAAGGAAATCAATCAATCATGTCCCTAAAATTCTTGCCGTGTGGAAAGAAATGCCAAAAAGGAGAGAGTAGTGCTCCTCCCTATGTGGAAATCAAATGGTGGGGTTACCATATGGAACAAAGAATAATATGCCCACTCAAAAAACGAAAAGCCAATACACAATATGTCACGGGATAAGCGTTCTAGTACTGCTCACATTTAAAAACGAAAAAAATATACTACTTTCTTTCCAATAGCAATCAATTACAAATGACAAAATCTGATTGGAGAACCTTTTTCTAAACAAAATTGTTTTTTAAAAAATAGAAGGATTACAATATTTTATGTATTTACCGGGATCAATAACTCCCATTCAAAACATTATTATTATTTTTCAATATTTTAATTTTTCTTATAGCCGCAAAAAATCTGGCCTGAAAAATGTTAATCGAGGTTATTTGTCGCAATCTTTCTAATAAATTTAATTATATAGTATTTCATCTATTTTCAAAGAAATATATAAAATATTTCTAATATTTCTATACAAAAAATAAATATATTATAACATTTTATGTTTAAAAAAAAACTTAAAACTGGGAGATTAAATTTCGGTTATGGAATTCCAAAACATAACCGGGAATTTAATTTCCGGTTCCGCAAACTGGAAACTTTTTTTCCAATTTTGAACTATCTAGAACTGGAAATTTATTTTGCAGAAAGTTTGTATGAAACCGGGAATTTAATCTCCAATTTGGACAGATGTCGAAATCCAACGTACTAAGGTGTAGACTTGTAAATTATTTATTAATAAAAATTTCGGTCCAATTATCATGTGTTTTTTATACTAAAGATGGCGACAAAAATGTATAAATTAGGACTTTTAAAATAACTGACAAAATTTGGACTACTCTACATAAAATAACTACTCTACAAAATTATCATGTGTTTTTTATACCAGTAAGTTTTGAATACACTACTCTCCATAAAATAACTGACAAAATTTGGACTTTCAAAACAAATTATTGTCTTTGAAAATAACTAAGGTCCCACTTCCCTGACTTTACGACTTGGACTCAAAAGTCATTCCCTGCTTACCTAACATTACCACTTTTTCTTAGTGCATGTTAGTGCAAGTTCCCTTTTCCCTGCTTTACCAAATATTCAAAGAAATCCCATATTACTGAAAATAGTAAATATACTACTTCTTTATGAAAAAATTAAAACATTATTTTGCAACGGGATTCTTCTTCCATGAGTGGTCTTCATATTTATTATCAAGTGTCCCCACTTGTACCTAACGAGGTCAAGAATTAATAATAACATTGATCAAAGAAAGGGCCCGCTATCAGCATCATAGGCTTTCTTTCTTGCTTGCTGTTGTTTCCTTTCACATTCTAAGTCATCACTCTAAAATTCAAACTCGTCCTATGGGAAACAAATACATAATTCTGCTAGATGTGAAGAACTCTGTTTTGCGCCTCATGACATGACATGGCTCCATCACTTAACAATAAGTAAAAGTTATGCGCGTTCCACTGATTTTTCTCTTTCGTAGTTTTTTTTTTTTAATTCTTATGTATGTTCTTATAGATATCATACTCAACAAATTTCAATCAAGCACCCCTCCGAGTTGTCTGGCTTGCTCTTTTTCTCTCCAGCAATGACACTTGCTGCACTTATTTCCATATTCCGGTTTTGGAATTCCAAAACCATAACCGGGAATTTAATTTCCGGTTCCGCAAACCGGAAACTTTTTTCCCGATTTTGGACTGTCTAGAACTGGAAATTTTTTTTGCAGAAAGTTTGTATGAAACTGGGAATTTAATCTCCGGTTTCGACATATTTCGAAATCCAACGTACCAAGGTGTAGATTTGTAAATTATTTATTAATTTTGGATATTAATAAAAATTTCGGTCCAATAATCGTGTGTTTTTTATACTAAAGATGACAACAAAAATGTATAAATTAGGCGTGGAAATAATTTTTTTCAATTCTCTTTTAATGATGGAGAAGGTTCGCAAGCTCCTCCTAATCTCAAAAATGTTATTTCTTTGTCATCAGGACATTGGTACCAGTGCAAACCCCAATCCCTGACCCACATTCAATTTTAAATAAATTTATACTGCAGAACAAAGATATAATATTATAGGTAAGCAAGAATTAAATGGATCAAAAACTGGCAAATTATTTTGACATCTGACCATGACATCTAGCAAATTATGCTTGGAGACCAAATTTTACATTTTTTAGAATATTTTTACTATTTATTAAGATGGTTTAAATATCGTTGTTTTCAATGGTGCTAAAAAATACTTCAAAACAGCGATTTTCAAACCATCTTAATAAATAGTAAAAAAATTCCAATAAATGTAAAATTTGGTCTCCAAGCACATTTTAATATAGATTGAATATTTAATGGTTTGGATCGACTGTTTTAACTTTGGAAATCGGAAAATGACTTGGTAGCACCGGAGGGCAAGGAACAAACGTTTTGATATTAGCCACTCTCTCTCTCTCTCTCTCTCTCTATATATATATATATATATATATAGGAAAATGTTAATATGCTACGCGTAGCATATAGGGCCTCGTGCTACGGCTCAATATTTGAGTTTTCAAAATCCTAACGGTCGATCCTAACCGTTCAACATGATCTCCATATGAATATGTACTTGCAAACCAAATTTTACATTTTTTAGAATTTTTTTACTATTTTTTTAGATAGGTAGAAAATCACTTGATCTGAAAATTCTGTACCATTCAGATAAAGTGATTTTCTACCTATCTAAAAAAATAGTAAAAAAATTCTAAAAAATGTAAAATTTGGTTTGCAAGTACATATTCATATGGAGATCATGTTGAACGGTTCGGATCGACCGTTAGGATTTTGAAAACTCAAATATTGAGAATTGAGTTGTAGCACGGAGGCTCTCTATGCTACGCGTAGCACCGTAGCCAACTCCTATATATATGTATATATATATAGAGTGATGCTATGGTGCTTTGGGAAGTAAAGAGGGTGTTTTACTTCCCACTCATATCTCTATTTCTAAAGTTCAAATAATCAATCTGAACTCCTCAACATGATATTTATTAATATGTGATTGGAGACCAAATTTTAAATTTTTTGGAAATTTTTTACTATTTTTTTAGAATTTTCGAAAATCAGTGTTTTTGTGATTTTTTTATTGTTTTTTTATTTAATGAAAAACTGTGATTTTCAAAAATTGTAAAAAAATAGTAAAAAATTTCCAAAAAATGTAAAATTTGGTCTCCAAGCACATATCAATATGAAGAACATGTTTTCGAACTTTGAAAATGGAGATATGAGCTGGAAGTAAAACACCATCTTTACTTCCCAAAGCATGATAGCTTATCCCTATATATATAGGATGGGCTAATATCAAAACGTTTGTTCCGGAGCCGTGGTGCAACCAATTGGTTTTTCAATTTTCAAAGTCCAAACGGTCGATCCAAACAGTTAGATGTGAGCTCTATATTAAAATGTGGTTGGAGACCAAATTTTAAATTTTTTGGAATTTTTTTACTATTTATTAAGTCAGTTTTAAAATCGCTGATTTTCAAAAATAGTGAAAAATTTCAGAATCATTGAAAACAACGATTTTAAAACTGACTTAATAAATAGTAAAAATTTCAAAAAAATGTAAATTTTGGTCTCCAAGCACATTTTAAAATAGATTGAATGTTGAACAGTTTGGATCGACTATTTGGACTTTGAAAATGTAAAAACGGAAGTGTTTATTCCACGGCCAACGAGTAGAACTGAGGTGTTCTTAAGCTGACCAAGCCTCTTTGTGAGCTTAACTCAAAAATCTATCGGATTGACTTCAAACGATGCATCCAAACTGTTGAAATCGATCTACTTCATGAATGATGCGTTTATATGTTAAATTTTTAAATTTTTAAACTAATTTTTAAACGGTAAAAAAAGAAGATGATTTATACATTAATTTTAATGAGTTTTATTTTTCATCATTTTTTGACTGCTTGACTTTATACTAAACTAGTTCAAAATATTATAAATTTGACATGTAAATGCATCACTCGTGAAATAGATCAATTTCAACAGTTTGAATTTGTTGTTTGAAGTCAATCCGATAGATTTTTGAATTAAGCTTACAGAGAGACTTGTTGAGCTTAAGAACACCCTAGTTCTACTCTTAGCCAACCGGCTAAATTATTTCCGGAAACACTTCGACCGAAGTGCTTACGGGGTGAAATTTTAATACTTCATGTTTGAAACGTCAATCTAACTCAATAAATTGTTTATATAATAAGCATGTAGCATACTGATTTTTACTGTTTTCGGATTTTTTTAACTATTTTTTATGATTTTTGAAATATAGTCTCTTTTGGCTTAAAAATACTTTTATTTTTAGGACAAAAAATCCATCTTTCAAAAATTGTAAAAAATAGTTAAGAAATTTCAAAAATAGTAAAAATCTGTATTCTACATATTTAGTATATAACTAATTTATTGAGGTATTTAGTTCAACGTTTCGAACATCATACGGTTAAATTTGAACCGTACGCACTTGATCAAATTGTTTCCGGAAAAAATTTAGCCGGACTATATATATATATATATATATATATGTATATTCGAAATCTATTCCCCCAATTCAAAGTGCAGAGGGAATGAACCAAATCCTTAGAGCAGACACGATTTCCGTTCTAACTTTACGACTGGACTCAAAAGTCAAGTTCCCTTTTCCCCACTTACCTAACATTCAAACACTGACATGCAAATAATTGAACAGGTGTCTCCACTTGTAGCTAAGGAGGACAAGAATTAATTATAAATTTGATCAAACACTCACATGCGTGTTGTTTGTTGCTGAATCAGCATCATATATATATATTCCTCCTTTTTGCTACTTGTTTCTTTTTTATATATATATTCCTCCTTTAGGCTTTCTTTTTGCTACGCGTTCCATTAAAGTTATGCTTTCTTGGATTTTTTTATTTTTAATTCATATTCATGGTTCTATATGTCGATATACACAAATTTCTACAATTAAAGAACCACTCCAAATTGCCTTGCTTCCTCTCATTTTTTAACTCCTGCAATGGCACATGTTGCACTTGTTTCCATATTACTTGTTCTCTTCTCCTTCTCTGTCAAAACCACCACTCAAACACAAGCCAAATGCATGCCTGACCAACGCCATGCCTTGATTCAACTCAAGCAAGATTTCCACACCACTGAACTCCATTCATGGAATGCAAGCACCGACTGTTGCATATGGGATGGCATCACATGCGATAAGCAAACCGGTATGGTGACTCCACTAGACCTTGTCGACCAGTCCATCTCGGGTAAACTGAACCCGGCTTTGTTCAATCTCAGCTCTCTTGAGCGCCTCGACCTTTCTTGGAACAGATTGACAGGTGCGATACCCATGTCATTGTTTTCTCACCCTTCTTTGGAAGAGCTTGATCTATCATATAACCAATTGTCAGGATTTCTACCTGAGTTCTCAAATGGATCATCAATTTTGGAATTTATTTTAATTGAGAACAACAATCTACAAGGAAAGTTGCCAATTTCCATATTCAAATCCCCCGAGCTCACTCAGTTAGATTTTTCATCAAATAACCTCAATGGTACACTGAATTTAGACATCATCCAGCACATTGAGAGTCTTGATTTTCTGGATCTCTCAAACAACAAGTTGTCAATTGTAGAAGACAAAAACCATAACGAGTCATTCTATGCTTCATTTCCAAATATAAATCTTCTGGCGTTGGCATCGTGCAATTTAACAAGGTTTCCTTCTTTTCTAAGTTACCAAACAGATATTTTAATCTTAGACCTCTCAAATAATAGTCTCACAGGAGCGATTCCCCTTTCCATTTGTAATTGGTCATTGCTAATGGTTGTTGATCTTTCACATAACAATTTAACTGGTACAGTTCCACCATGCCTTCTAGAAGATACTGAATTGAAATTGCTAAACCTTAAAAGTAACAAATTAAGTGGGCCATTGCCACAAAATATTAGTCAACCATGTGGACTTCAATCAGTAAATCTGAACGGAAATTTTATTAATGGAAGTTTGCCCAAATTCCTGATGTATTGTAATGCTCTCGAGGTCTTAGACGTGGGAAACAATTGGGTAGTGAACAGATTTCCCTATTGGCTGGGAAATCTTGAATATTTGGGAGTTCTTGTCTTAAGATCGAATATGTTTTATGGACAAATTTCAGACGTGAAAATCAAAACGAAAGGAAATTATTCCTTTTTCCCCATGCTAAAAATTCTTGACCTTTCTTCAAATCATTTCAGTGGTACATTGCCAAAAAACTTTTTTGTGAATCTGAAGGCTATGATGGTATCAAATACAAGTTCTCCATATTTGGATTTTGAGGATCATCCATATGGCACTGGATATATAGCTTCAGTCTTGTTCAAAGGGCTGAGTCTTGATCTGATGGACATAATTGGCATATTCAGTTACCTTGATCTGTCAAATAATGAATTTTGGGGGAGAATACCCGAAGAGATAGGGCAACTCAAGACACTTCTTGTTCTTAACCTTTCACATAATACTCTAACGTGTTCAATTGCACTGGAATTTGCTAATTTACAGCAACTTGAAATACTGGATCTCTCCTCCAACCAGCTTTCCGGACACATCCCTCAAGAACTCACCTCTCTCACTTTTCTTTCTGCACTAAATCTCTCATACAACAATTTAGTTGGAGAAATACCCGAAGCCCGTCAGTTCTCAACCTTTTCGAATGATTCTTACTTGGGTAACCCCGGATTGTGTGGTAGTCCTTTAACAATGCAATGTGCAACAGCTCCTTCAAATCATGGGATTTATAAAGGTTTGCCTTCAAAATCTTCTGCTGATATAATTGGGCTCTCCGTTTCTATTGGATTGGGGTTAGGTGTGGGATTTGCCTCTGTAATTTGGGCTACGATATCATGGGAGAATGGAAGAAAGTGGTTTAATTTCAATATAGATAGGTTTTACTTTCGATATTTTCACTGATGGATATATGTAAGATCTTTGTAATAATAAACGGGTATAAATCACCATGTATTTTCATGAGTGTGTGTTTGTCTATTAAATATCTTTTTTATATGCAAAGGTCGCAAAATGTGTACCAGATGCTCATGAATGCTGCCTTTGTAACAACAGCTCCTCCTCTTGTAATTTTCAGTTCAATGTCAAGCCTATGGGCACTTGCTCAAAAAAAAAGAAATATATATATTTATCAATGTGTTGAATTTGTTCTAATTGTACCATAAACTGAACATAAACTTTCTTGAAACAATCTTGGAATTTGGATTGGTATGAATAAAATCTCTAAAGAAAGGTCGGAAAAATCAGTTCTCCTTACTAATGTCTCCTCAAATTTACGTGGTTGGGCTCATTATTTTTATGGCTTGGTGCCTTAAAAGAAAAAGCGATCACTTGTCCAAAAATATTCGCACAATTTTTTGTAAAGTAATCTTGAAAAATTCTTTTTTTATTGAAAAGGTACCAAGTGCATGCAATATTTTAAAGAACCGTCAAGGGATAAGAGAAGTTCTGGCGCATGTGCCCTTTTCATTTTTTTGTTGTTTTATTTTAGTTTATAGCAGTTGGTTATATCCTATTTATTCAAATAGGAGGATAGTTCAAGAGGGTTGTTATTTAGTATTAAACCATGATGTAAAGTAGTTGTTTTATCATTAATATATATATTGGCAGCTGTTTAATCAACTGTGTATTAATTTCAACTTGTGAATTATGAATGTCTTGTTTTAAAACAATATCAACTAAAGTTCGGTTTAACCGAACAAACCAAATTGTATTTTGGTTCGGTTTTAATCGGTTGCTATATTTATATTGGTCCGTTCGGTTAACCGAATTAAATTTTGGTCTGCCTATTTTATTTCAGTTCTGAACCGAACCGATGAACACCCCTACCAGGGTACCAAATAAAAAGTATATTATGTATCTTGCGAAAAAGATTCAAGTATGAATTAAAGTAAAAATGACATGTGTACGTGAACTTTTTGGGTTCATGCTTGTTGCACCAACTTTCCTGTTTGTGATGGATTGTGTGATGTGTCAGACTTGTCTTTCTTGAATAGGCCGTCAAAAAGCAGATTGTAGCAGACCACATCAGGTGACACACCTCTCTCAAGTATTTCATCAAACATCTCAAGGGCTCTCTTGAGATCTCCCAACTTCATACTACCACCAATGACACAATTACGTTCAAGCCCAGAGCTTGTTTGGGGTCAGATGATATGGGCTGTGTTTTTAATGAATGATGCCTACGGGCTTACTGCCAAAATAAATAAATAAAAATGGCAACTATATACAATCAAGGGAAACCATTTAGAGGAAGTCATTAGGATACAGTAGGCCTTCTTACTACCGTCCGATCTATATCCTACCTCCCAAATAAGATTCCTGATTGAAGTCCCGGTATGTGACAACAACAAAAATTATAAAACTGAGACATGAAAATCCAAATTTGCATAACCAGTGAGTGTGCACACCAATCCACACTGACGGGATCCTGTCTGGAATTGAGGGTTTGAACCAGTTGTTGCGAATCTGTTAAAAAAAACAATGATACCCAGTAAAACTATCCTTTACACTGCACCCTTATTGTTTAGGAACTATGACCAGACTAGCCCTCACTGTTGCGAAAATATTATAATAACGTGGGCATTTGGCAATAATATCAATTTAAAGTTTACACATAAAGTAAAAATTAATGTACCGGTCATTCTTGTCAGTTTGAACACTACGGAGACGCTTCACAATGTCCATACCTCTTTACACTCATCCAAAAATGGTATGTTTTCCTGAAATTTGTACAGTTATTAAATAGTCAAGTACAGTACCAAGTACCAACTTTGTCAATAAAATAACAGTATCATATTGAACAAAGATCTATATTGGTGTGATACAGTCCTGTTTTGGATGATGTCAATCAGAATAACATGATTCAATCTGGTACGTACCTTACTGATATCCACAAAATTTTATTTTTGAGATCAATTTTGGGTCTACTCAAGTATTCATGGTGTCGAACTTGCCTTTCTTGAATAGCCCGTGAATAATCAGATTGTAGCAGACCACATCAGATGATGCACCTCTCACAAGCATTTCATCAAACACCTCAAGGGCTCTCTGGAGATCTCCCAACTTCATACACCCACCACATCAGATGACGCACCAATGACAGTGATTATTAGACTGTTTTATTTATGGGCTGGATGGATTGGGGATTTGGGCTCAGGTGATATGGCCTTTTAATAGTACGTTAGATTAAGGCCTTTAGCATGATGCAAGTTGCTAGTCTATGCATGTTCTTGTACACAAACTCATCTAAGTGATGCACTGTTTTTAATGAATGATGCCTACGGCTTAGGGGTGTAAACGGAGCAGATTCGGAACGAATATGCTGATACCAAATCCGTATCTGCCTATCAATGAGTGGATTCGAATACGAATATGGATAGTAAACAAATGTTAATATTCAAAACAAAATCCGTCTTAAATTGATACGGATACGGAGCGGATAATTCACGAATATGGATTCGAATAGGGATACGAAACGAATAATTGTCGGATAATTGAGTCATAAGAATAATCCTCTCAAATAATCTACATGTATAATATAATACAAATATATAATCAAAATATACTTTAATATTTAGTAATGCAAAAAAAAAAAAAATAGAAAATAGAAGGTTGGGTCTCAAATTATAGCATTAACTTAGTTGATGGTAGAATCAGAACCTTTTTTTAACGAAAAGCAAAAAAATGAAAAATAATTTGCTCGGGTCCTAAGTTTTATTTAGTCCCTCACCAGGTATTAAGTCCAAAATCTGGCCTTTACATAGAGGACCTCCTCCTAAAAGCTAAACTCACGTGATAGTTGGGTTTTTGCTTTGCTTTAGAAAAGTAAAAAGTAAAAAGCGGATTCAAACTTAAATGGAGCGGAGAGACATTGCGGGTCTGCTCAGATAATGGGGATCCGGATAACGTCGGATATCCGCTCCATTTGGAAGATAGATAAATTTATCCGAATCCAGTAACTATTCATTTTCTTAGAAACAAAAATCCAAATTCAAATCCGGAAATTATCCGAATCTGCCTAACATCCGGATTTGGAGCGGATTCAATCTGAATAATATGAATCCGTTTACACCCCTACTATGGCTACTATATATATACAATCAAGGGAAAAACCATTGAGAGTCGTTAGGATACAGTAGGGCATTACTACATTCAGATGATTAGTTAATTAAGTCTCCCCTCAAGTCTCTCTACATATATTTTCCTTCCAGTTACAATCAATCTACATTTCTTATTCTCTAACAAGGTCATTACTACATTCCCTGTCATTTCTCTTTCACAATAAATTGTGGACCCTTCAATTATTCTATATATTCAAATATTCTTCAATGCACAATTATTTTGATATTTTTTTCCTGTGAACATGTTTTTTTTTTTCTAGTCTTCTTTTAAGAGAAAATATGCAAATAAATTTAAATTTAAAAGTGTATCTCCAGATTTTGTTGATTGCAATTCAGGCTGCACGTGGATATATTTATATTAAGTCCCATAATCCTTTGTGAACCCTGAACAAAGTTTCTTTAATTGAAAACCCTCCTTCGCAGTTTAATATTGTTTTACTCAAATTTATCACTTTATACAACTAAGAGTTAATACTCATGTGGTGATTCGATCTAACAAGTTTTAACACACGTCTATAATAAAAAATTCAGCAAAATTATGTTTCTAAGAAGTTATGATTATATACATTAAAAAGAATGCTTTCTCTATACTGCTTGTAATCCATCCTGTTTTATTTTTCCCTTTTAAAGACAGATGTCAAAATATTTACCATCTTAAAGGCCAATTATATTTTTCAGTAACAAGCCCCTCACAGCAACTCTAAATTAATGAGGTTGAGGCAATCAGTGTCTAAATATTAAATGCAGAATTGAAATTTCTAACATTCGTTTCCAATTATTTTGCATTAATTTTGTCCTTACTGAGTTAATTTCTAGCCGGTCAAACACATTCCCTCTGTTCAAACCATTCCCCTTCTTCCACGGTACATTGACATTGAATTCCTTACTCTCTCATGGTCTTATATATCTCTTTCATTTTTTTCTGGTATTTGTTCGTTTCTTTTTTCCCTTTTTTGTTTATTTATATGCATGGTGATGGTCTATATATTGATACTTGTTATTTTTTGTAAGACAAGAGAGAAGAGAGATTAATTAAGAAAACAAATTATATTGCAATCTTATTTTCAGATTTTACATACATCTCTATTTATAAAGAAAAAGAAAAAACTAGCCGTTGTACTATTAATTACAACTACTAACCACTAACCACTAACTCCTACCCACTAACTCCTAGTCTATTAATTACTAACTAGCCGTTGTACTATTAATTACAACTACTAACCACTAACCACTAACTCCTACCCACTAACTCCTAGTCTATTAATTACTAACTAGCCGTTGTACTATTAATTACAACTACTAACCACTAACCACTAACTCCTACCCACTAACTCCTAGTCTATTAATTACTAACTAGCCGTTATTATTTTTAACAATACTTCTTGGCCTAGTTTTCAACCAAGCATCAATCCAAGTCCCTTAAAAAATGTTTTTTGTTTCTAATCTATGGAAAGAATCGCTGAAATATATGTTTTTTTTTTCCAATTAAACTCATTCATGGAACAACATCTACTTTTTTATTATTACAAATAGCGAAGGGTCTAAAATTTCTATTATTACTAATTAATAAGTTCTAAATAATCAATAAATCATGAACCACGTTTTTGGGGTCTTACAATACTAATTACAAAAGGAAACTTCATTAAAGATTTGAAATTATTTATAACATATATATGAAATAGTTGATGAGTGAGGCTATGGTGCTATGCATAGCACGGATGGCTAGTGTACTACGGCTCAATATGGTACTTTTTAAAATCCTAACGGTCGATCCGACCGTTCAATGTGATAACCATATGAATATGTACTTGCAAACTAAATTTTATATTATTTCGAATTTTTTTACTATTTTTTCAGATAGGTAGAATTTTGATGGTCCAGAATTTTCAAAAAACACTGATTTTTCTACCTATCTGAAAAAATAGTAAAAAAATTCGAAAAAATATAAAATTTAGTTTGCAAGTACATATTCATATGGATATCACATTGAACGGTCGGATCGACCGTTAGGATTTTAAAAAGTACCATATTGAGCCGTAGTACACTAGCCATTGGTGCTATGCATAGCACCATAGCCTCACTCATAGTTGATAGTTCACTTCTTAAGGACAAAATAGTTCTGAGGAACAATATCAAATATATAGAGGAAAAAAAAAAAAAAAGACAACTCCTTCCCTATACTATTTAAGGTTTTGATTTTTTTTCTTAAAATATATAGTGGATGCCCACTAATTTCATTTGAAATATACATTCAAAAAATGATAACACAAGCCAATACAAGTGGAAAACTTTTACAATAGACAGCCTCAATTGTTTTTAACTATTTTTAACTAGATGCCAAAAAAACACATCAACAAAATCAAGTTTCTTAACAGTTATACAAACCATGCAACATCAGTAAAATAGCCAACTATTCAACTATTCATTTATCAATAAGAGGAATATATATGTCCATAAGATTATATCTGTCCATCTGCCTCTCTAACTAAATTATAAATTCGTTTATCCATAAGAGGAATATATCTGTCCATTTTCCACAAATCCTCAAGAGTTAAAATTATTTTGGATTGTCTCTCTCTTTTTAAAAATAACTCTCTCTCTCTCTCTTTCTCGTAATTTGTTTTTGATGTTTTGGTGTACAAATTATAAATTTCCCTCCAATCAAAATTTATTTGAATATATTAACTTTCCCAGGTGCTAAGAAATGTAGATCAATAATTTGAGTTCTGGCTTATATATTCATTGTTCATCGGATGATATTACAACCATAATTAATAGATTGCCATTTTGCAACACTTTGGGAATTTTGTGGTACCTCAAGTCATTGAGAAATATAATGAAGGGGTTACATACAAAAGGAAAGAAAGTTATTTTTTATTATATATTCTAATTTGCTAAATGAAGATATTTCTTGCCAAACCTTATGAATTTTACATTCTCATATTTGTGTGAAATTCCATCATGAGGATCTACGGCATTTGTCTATAGTTTCTATGTGATGTTTTGCACTCACGAATTGCTACCTTGTGACTTTTGTAAAGAATATGTAAATAGTTATAAAAATAAATAAAGGAACAGTCAATACTCAATACTTGACAGGAAAAGTCTTCTGTGGAAGTAACAGTCACATTTAATAAGGCAACAAAAACATTATTTTAATTACATCATGTTGATTAGTCTCTCCTCAATTTTCATCACATATGTTTTCTTCCCAATTCCAATCACTCTACATCAGCTTCCCTTTCATTTCTCTTTCACAATAAATATATCTTCTTCTCTAACAATGTCATTACTACATTCCCTTTAATTTGTCTTTCACAATTGATTGTGGACCCATTACTTATTCAATATATTCAAAATTTCTTCCTATGAGCATGTTTCTTTTTGTTTTTTTTTTCCCTATGCAACTTTAAGAGAAAAATATGAAGATAAATTTAAATTTAAATTCAATGACTAGATCTACATTAGTTTTCCAATATCTTCTTCTCGAACAATGTAATTACTACATTCCATTTCATTTCTCTTTCTTTCACAATAGATTGTGGACCCATTACATTATATTCGATTAAATATTCTTCCATACACATTTTTTGTGGTATATTATTTTTTTTCCTATGAGCATATTTCCTTTTTTTATGTTCTACTTCAAGAAAAAGAATGCAAATAAATTTAAATTATGACTTTATCAAACACGCAGATGCATTTTGTTGGAAACACAACCAGATCCTCAGTTGTTCTTCTTTAAAGGAAAACCTTGTAACTTTATGTGTTTGCTCTTGGGAACAATTTACTATAACAATTCTCTATTGGGAGGATTCTTAAAAACAGAGTTTCCAATTTCTCATCCAAAATTTAATAATTAATATTTATTGGAACATTAATTATTTAATTGATAATCTTAACATCTTTGAAAAAAGTTATTAAATCATTCGACTCACCAAGTAGCAATAAGTTCTTAGTTGTCCATTCAAAACAAGGGTCTGCTATCAAAGAAACAAAGAAAATATAAAGGTAAAGAAATTTGTGTGGTCATTAAGAAGTATTTGATATTATTGTTCCTTTTCATAGTCAATCTAAATATCAGAGTTGATAGCAAGAGGTAAAGAAAAAAAGTTCCTATGGGTAATAAAAATAGAATTCTGCTTGTGGTAAAGAAATCTGAATTTATAGATTTGGTTTTTTTAATTATTTTTTAACTCTAACTAAATAGGTATTATGAGCTTTATTAAAATAGATAATATGATTATCATGGAAGGACATTTGCATAATTTTATTCTAAAGTGGCAAGTATAATATAGATAGATATTTTGGTTTACTTAACTTTTCTTTTCAACTAATATTGATATAGTGACCAAGGTGTTTTCACAAACCACACCAAACAAACAGAAACAATGAATTATTTCCAGAAAAATCAATATAATTATGTTAAATGGTAAATAACCAAAGAAAGCAAACAATCTAAGACTCTTTAAGTTCATATCACAAATTACGGGTTGATATTACAAGAGAAATGGCCCTATTTTACCTCTCACCATTTATTTTTTTTATTTTTTTTGTCAAGTCAACTTTTGCCTCTGTTCAGTTAATTTAAAATTTCTTAGTTTTTTTTTTCTTTTTAGACCCATATGCATGGTCTTATAAATATGTATACATTTTTCAATCAAGTACCGCCCAAAATTGTCTTGCTTACACTTTCTCTCCTGCAATGGCACTTCTTGCACTTCTTTCCCTATCACTTCTTACGTTCTTCTTCTCCACCAAAAATACCACTCTATCACAAGCCCAATGCCTTCCTGACCATCTTCATGCTTTGAATCAACTCAAGCAAGGTTTCCACACCACTAAACTCAATTCATGGAATACAAGCACCGACTGCTGCATATGGGATGGCATCGCATGTGATGAGAAAACCGGTATGGTGACTGCACTTAACCTTAACAACCGGTCAATCTCAGGTGATCTCAACCTCGCCTTGTTTAATCTCAGCTCTCTTCAATACCTTAACCTTGGTGGGAACCAGTTCAACAATCTTATCCTTCCACAAACCGGGTTTGAGCGACTAGATAATTTAACCCATCTCATCTTATCCAATTCTGGCTTTTCTGGTCAAGTTCCAATCGGCATTTCTGCCCTCACAAACCTCATCTCTCTTGACTTATCAGAAATGTTCGAAACCTATGACTGGTCTCTTTATGACATCCCCAGTTCATTGTATATTCCTGCCACTGGCCTAAAAACCTTACTCAGCAACCTCACCAAGCTCCAATTTCTTTGCTTGGATGGGGTTGACATTTCACTCAACGGATCTGAGTGGGGCAATGCAGTTTTTCAAGTTGGCCCAACTCTACAGGTGCTATCCATGGCTGATTGTGGATTAACAGGAAATATCCCGGAAGAAATATTCCACCTTACAAATCTAACAAAACTTGATCTATCAGGCAACTCAATGTTGTCAGGTCAACTACCAGAATTCAAGAAGCAAAGCTTTTTGCAATATATGTCTCTTATGTTTACAAATTTCAGTGGTCCAATTCCATATTCAATTGGAAATCTCCAATATTTAGTGGCATTGGATCTTTTCTTTTGTAGTTTTTATGGAGAAGTTCCGCTATCAATAACAAACCTTACAAGACTCGAAAATTTGCACTTAGGGGTAAACAGATTGACAGGTACGATACCCATGTCTTTGTTTTCTCACCCTTCTTTGAAATCATTGGATCTAGAAGGTAATCAATTGTCAGGATATTTACCAGAGCTCCCAAATGGATCATCAATTTTGGAAGTTATTTTCCTTCAATATAACAATCTTCAAGGACAGTTGTCAATTTCCAGATTCATCAAGCACAATAAGAACCTTGACTATCTTGATCTCTCAAACAACAAATTGTCAATTATAGAAGGAAACCATCATAACGAGTCATTCTATGCTTCATTTCCACAAATAAGGTTTCTATATCTGAAATCGTGCAATTTAACAAGGTTTCCTTATTTTCTGAGTTACCAAACAAATATTCAGTACTTAGATCTCTCAAATAATAGTCTCACAGGAGAGATTCCTCTTTCCATTTGTAATGCAACATTGCCAACAGTACTTGATCTTTCATATAACAATTTAACCGGTACAATTCCACCTTGCCTCCTAGAAGATGCTGACTTGAAAGTGCTTAACCTGAAAAGTAACAAATTAAGTGGGCCATTGCCAAGGAATATTAGTCAACCATGTGGACTTCAAGCAATAAATCTGAACGGAAATTTAATTAATGGAAGTTTACCCAAATTACTGATGTATTGTAAAGCTCTCGAGGTCTTAGACCTTGGAAACAATCAGATAGTGAACAGATTTCCCTATTGGCTGGGGAATCTTGAAAATTTGGGAGTTCTTGTCTTAAGATCGAATATGTTTTACGGAAAAATTTCAGACGTGGCAATCAAATCAAAAGGAAATTGTTCCATTTTTCCCATGCTAAAAGTTCTGGATATTTCTTCAAATCATTTTAGTGGTACCTTGCCTAAAAATATTTTTGTGAATCTGAAGGCTATGATGGTTGTATCAAATACAAGTTCCCTAAAATATAATTTTAAGATGAATGTAAGATATATTCCGTATGTAGCTTCAGTCAAATACAAAGGGCTGAGTTTTGATCTATTATCCTCACATGGCATATTCATGTACATTGATCTGTCAAATAATGAATTTTGGGGAAGAATACCGGAAGAGATCGGGCAACTCAAGTCAGTTGATGTGCTTAACCTATCACATAATGCGCTGATTGGTCCAATTCTACAAGAATTTTCTAATTTACAGCAACTTCTATCACTGGATCTCTCTTTCAACCAACTTTCCGGACGCATCCCTCAAGAGCTCACCTCTCTCACTTTTCTTTCTGAACTAAATCTCTCATACAACAATTTAGTTGGAGAAGTACCCGAAGCCCATCAGTTCTCAACCTTTACTAATGCTTCTTACTTGGGTAACCCTGAATTGTGTGGTAGTCCTTTGTCAATGCATTGTGCAACAGCTCCTTCAAATCATAGGTTTGATAATAGTTTGCCTTCAAAGTCTTCTACTGACATAATTGGGCTATCTGTTTCTATTGGATTGGGGTTAGGTGTGGGGTTTGTCTTTGTAATTTGGGCCACGATATCATGGGAGAATGGAAGAAAGTGGTTTAATTTCATTATAGATAGGTTTTACTTTGAACATTTTAACTGATGGATGTATGTAAAATCTTTGTAATAATAAATTGGTAAAAATAACTATGTATTTTCATGAAAGATCTTTGTAATAATAAATGGGTATTTTCATGAGTGTATGTTTGTCTATTAAATGCCTTTATTATACACAAAGGTCACATAATGTATGGTAGAAACTCTTTGCGTGATTGTTTGTTAATTTCACACCACGTGACAACCCGTCACGTTTTTCTATGTAAGCCGTGAGCATACTACACACATAATCAATATAACATATATGCTGCCACAAACTAATATACAAATCACACAGAGTGATTCATACCTATTTAAATTTCACTGAGAGCTTTATCAATATACAAATCACACAGTGTGATTCATACCCATTTACAAATCCAAGGAACGATGTTGACCAATCAAAAATATTAACCAAATTTGCTCAAAAGTGATCGACACGACTAAACAAATCATTGTTGTGAATTGTTAGTGGCAGTGACCCGAAAACCAAAGGGAATTGTCACGCAAATAACAGTTTAAATTAATCACAGTAGCCCCAAGGGATCATCGAGTGCTGGCGCCAAGCGCAAATCACCTTTGTGAAAATCTTGGAGGAACCTTACACCTTGTTTGGATAGAGAGTAGAGGAGGGAAGGGGAGGGGAGATGAAGAACAAAATGGAATGGAATGAAATAGAATTGAAGATTAACATATTCTTCGTGTTTGAATGATAAATGAGGAAAAATAAATTTCACTTTTCATCCCTTGTTTGGTTAATTAAAATTAAGAAGGTTAATGAGAAATTCGATGGATGCTGCAGATTTGTAACAAAAAAAACTTGGATGGGTATTATATAGGTAAGATATAGGGTTGGGCATGCGTATCATTCTCTTTAAAAATATTTGTAACATTTTTTTTCTATCCGTTACACCTTAAATCGGAAGGAAAATTGATTCTTTTGATTACAATAATGCATGGTTAAATCTTTTGCCTCTTGTACCCTTCACGCCCGACATAATTTTGTCAACCAAACACAATTTGAGGAAACATTTTCTTTTCTTTCTGTTCCCTCCCTTCCTCTACTATCCATCCAAACAAGGTGTTAATTTGCGTCTGAAATTTTATGCAACGGACAGCTGGGACCCTCAGCGCCAATGAACTGAAAAGGTCTGTGGGTTTAGATCTGGGAAAATACTTCTATTTTTGTTTTAGGAGTAAAATACATGACAATCAGAATGGCCCGAAAGAAGTCAAAGAGAGAGAAATAAATTTAGTGTGATGTATCATGCAAAAGTTACTTGATTTTTTTCATTTGAATAAATATTCTAATGAGAAATCAGATAAAATCAACTAAAATACACTGTAAAAAATAATGGTATTGCAAAAATCTTTTTCTTAACATAGTTTTTTGTGTGCCGTATTATTCATGCAAAGATAAAATCATGATTTTTAATAGTCTCTCAAGATCGTTCTTTCTATACTTATGTACAAACAAACATAAAATCATGATTTTTTTAATTAAATAGATAAATTGATTTGAATAAACACATTTTTCTAAAATTGGCTCTTGTAAACTTGATTATTGTCAAAATGATATTGTATTTCTTAGTGATTTGAAGTTGTTGATTCTTTTTAGTGTAACTGTTTATAAGACATGCAGTTGAAATTTGACATCGAAATAATTATTGCAAGTCTTTATTTGAAATTCATGTTATACAAAAATTGTTCATGTTTAGTTATTGATAGAGATAGGAGTTTGATATGTTATAGTTTTTCTATTTTACTATCAAAATTGACAAAAAAAACATGTATTTAATAATAATATTTTGTAATGTTTATGAATCTTTTAATAAGAGAAAAAAATATCAATGAACCCATGTTGTAAAGAGTAATAATATTTTAAAATATATTGTTCCCATCATGGTTCCTTTTGTGCCTTATTTCTTCTTCAATCCTTTAAAAAAAAATCATTTATTATGTAGGATTATAGTATTAACTTGTACCAGTTTTATCAAATAAAAAAACTAACAAGTAATACTTTTTCCATGCCCTGCAATAAAGTGCTTATAATTAAGCAAAAATATACATGGCAAAATCTTTTTAATTTTTATTTCCTTCCAAGATTTGGTATCCTCTAATTTTCTGTTGAGCATGTTCAATTAATTTTTCTGCTGTTGACCTGCGAAGATTTGGCAGCCACTAATTTCCAATCATACTTCCCTGACTTGACGACTCCTATTGTTTCCTATGGAAATCAATCTTAATTATTGCATTCCGCTGATTATTCAAAATGAAAATAAACATTTTCTTTCCAATTAAAAATTAATTATTGCATCCCGTTGATTATTCAAAATGGCAATAAATATTTCTTTCCAATTCACTCTTGATTGTTGCATCCCGCTGATTATTCAAAATGGCAATAAATACATCAGTTTTAATTATTGCATCCCGCTAATTTGTCAAGTCTTTCTTATCTCTTCTTCTCTATCAATGTAATTACTACATTCCTTTTCATTTCTCTTTCACAATCTACTGTGGACATGTTACTTAATTATTCCATATATTAAATTACTTTTCACATTCTTTTCGTTTTTTCTTATTCTACTTATAATGAAAAAAAAAATATTTAATTCTTAATCTTCATGCTTTTGTTGATTGTATTTCAGGCTCCAAAAGAATTGTCTCATTTCTTCTGTTGCTTTTGTGGAATTGTACTTCATTTTTCCAAGAGAAGAAAAAAGATAAAAAGTAAGAACAAGAAATATATTTATTTTTACAAAAAAAAAGCCATTTTTTCTTTTGTTTGTGTGAGATATCTACACAGATACAAATATTAATATGCCATTTTATAGGCCAATTTTATATTTCAGAAACAAGCCCCGCCATCAGTATTAAAATATTAAATGCAGAATGGGAATTGAAATATCTAACATCCGTTTCCAATTCTTTACCCAGTATTTTGCATTAATTTTTTCCTTATTGAGTTAATTTCTACCCGGTCAGACGTGTTCCCTCTATTCAAATTATGCCTTTTTTCAGTCTACTCTCTCATGGCCTATGACACGCCCCAGCGACCGGGCGGGCACGCGACGCGACAGAACAACATCCTCACATCCATCCGCTGTCCTGTCAACCTACGTCACAACAGAAAGAAACATAAACAATACAGAGTCAGCTACAAAGCTGAGTAACCAGTTATTTAACGACGCAGCTTCTCTATAATTGACTTAATAACAGTAAACAACCATTTCAATAGAATTGGATTAATCCACACAATTAAATATCAAATTATGTATGCATCTTTAACCGACAATATCAATTGGGTCTAGGTTTTCAATAACAATAGTTTCATTCCAGTTGGAATCCCTGAAACAGGCGATTCCCAGTATTCCAGTCCATTAAAACAATTTCAGTCTCCAGACCCCATATTCCGGTTAAATATACCATCATAATCCGATTACCCAAATCAGTACCCAATCAATCATACAAATCGAAAACACAGATTATAGAAAAGTCCGGTTACCTGATTGCGATTAGTTCAGAAATCCAATTCGAGTTGCAACAACTGTTCAGAATCAATGCGACGTAGTCAGAATTTCAATTGGACATATAATCAAATGATAATCTATACCGAAATATTTTTTTTCATTTGCTCAAATTTCTTTCTTTCTTTTTTCTCTTCATTTATTTGGTTTCTGTTTGTTTATTTTTCTGTAATATAATCGGAGAGATTAAATATTTTCAAGAATCAGAAAGGTCGGTTAGGGAGGGCAATGCAGCCACGTGCCAAAAAAAATGCTACGTTGATCTTTTATTTTTTTTTTAAGTTTGTCATTTTACAATTTAAACCTTCAAAGTTATAAAATTATATATATTGATCCAAAATAATTTCAAAATTATTATTAAAATTACCGGGTGCTACAGTCTATGTCCTTGGTTTTTTCTGGTCATGGTCTACATACTGATTTGTGAACATCATTGAGACGTAATCACTTGATGCATCTGTGAACATTACGGACCCGAACGAATGAAGAATATACGCTCTATGGAAAGCATCCCTGAAATATTCTTCTTTTTTTCCAATTAAACATTTCCATGGAACAACATCTACTTTTTTATTATTGAAAATAGGACCTTTTTGTAGTGAAGAGTTAAATTTACTATTATTACTAAAAAGTTCTAAGTAACCAACAATCATGACCAAAATTTAGTTAGACTCATCGTTCTTAATTATTTACTAAAAATTTCCATTCTAAGTCAATCTAAAAATCAGAGTCAGTCAACTGGTAACTCGAAAGAAAATATTTCTCTATCGCTAATAAAAGCAGAATTTTGCGATAAGTCAGTAAAAGAAAATCTTTCTCACTTGTAGAGAAACAAAGAGAAAAATTGGAACCTATTTTACTCAAAAAAAAAAAAATTGGAACCTATCTTAAAAAATAAATTAAAACTAATGGAAATAATATCACTCGTAGACTTTGGTTCATGCTACCTCTAATTTTTTGCCTACAAGCATATTTTGTTTTCATGTTCTACTTCAAGAAAATAATGCAAAAAAATTTAAATTATGACACGCAGATGCATTTCAGTGGAAGCAGACCAAAATCCTCAGTTGTACTTCTTTAAAGAAAAACCTCGTAACTTTATTTGTTTGCCTTCTTTTATGAAAATTAGAATGATTCGCTGTTGAGAAGGTTCTTCAAACATATTTTGATATTATAAAATCATAGTTATTTCACTAATAATCTTAATATCTTTGAAAAAAAACTATTAAATCATCCGACCAACCAAGTAGCAATAAGTTCTTTGTTGTTCATTCGAAGCAAGGGCCCGCTATCACATCATAGGCCTTCTTTGTCGCTACTTGTTTAGCACGAGACAGAAAATATAATGCCTTTTTAATTTTATGGCCTTTAATTAGTTTTCTCCACATCTACACATCTACACATCCACACATCTACACATTTTTTGTGGCCTTTTATTAGCTTTTTATTAATTTGTTGCTTTTATCTAATTACATAAAAGAATAGAAATTTTTGATCTAATTTTTCATCATACTTTTAAATATAAGCAATATAATATAATAAAGAATGAAAGCTGGTATAAATTCTAGAGGAAATCATAAGATATGTGAGATTGCGAAAAAAGAAAAGAAAAACTTGCATCACACTGTTTGTGTGGCGTAGATTGTTTACATCCTGATGGAAACGACAAGAAATGAAGATAAAGAATTCACTCAGCATATTTAGTTTCCTTGATCTATTACAAAATATATTTTTGGAGGAATAATACCTTTTGTTTCTATAGATTTCTCTAATATAGTCCATGATTTAACATACAGGTCTTACTTCAAAGCCTACAAAAATTAGATGATTTATGAGAGATCTAGAGTATGTATCAGACATGACGAAATGCACAGCTCGATCGTCTCTATTGCTAGTATTAAATTCTCCCAACCTAATCTCCCTCCATCCATCTTCTCTTGTCTGAGATTTTTGTTGCCAGATGACCAATGAGTAAATTGAACTTATCTGGCCTATTGAACTGTCATTGATCCATTGAGTAATTCTGAGAGACAGCGTGTTTGGCGTTCCTTTAAAGATAATATAGGCAACATAGTTCCTCTTGGGGGAGAGATCTTTGCAATGTATTGCTCCTTTAATCTTTATTGTTGTTTCTATCGGATCCTGTATTGATGGATATTGTTTATGTAGCAGTATTATCTTTGCTCCGCTCAACAAATCCAATCTTAAACTCTTTTTTCCACCAAACATGCAAACAAAAAGTAAACAAAATCTTAGAAAATTCAAAATATGGTATGTATAAAGTGCAAACATATATACTGCTTTATTTCTTGTAGTGCTCATTGCTCACAATTATTATTCACTTATTGTTTCTTCTCACGACAGTTCAGTCCGAATATTGGGTACTATTATTAATACATAGCTTTCCATGGGGACCGTTCTGCATAAAAAAAATGTGATTTTCTACGAAAATAAATGTTGCTAGATTGAATCAATTCACAACATATTGAAAGAAATTTTATTTTGAATATTGTCTTTTCAAATCAACAAAACAAACGACGTTTTTTTTATACTTTTGAGAAATAGCTGAGAAAGAACATAATTTATTTTTGGATAAATATAATAAATGAAAAAAGAACAATAAGATCACCTTCGTGCCGCCATCTAGAATGATCCAATTGTGGCAGAGGTGGAGGTAAAGCTCCTTCTTTGAGACAAGTAGCTGCTGGACATCAGTCTCTGCACGGTAAAGGATCAATGAGAGATCTGCAGGCAGGAAACTTCGCAATAAATCGACTGAATAAGCCGTTGATTTAAATGTGGTGCATACAGCTGCAGATCGGCATGAATCCTTTGGGGAGGTTAATTTCATCATTATCATTAGACAGTCCATCGGTAGTCGAGAGATGTGGCCTTGCATCCCTTTGTTGTCGCTGCCATTGCCATTGGAAATGGTGGTAGCTTTCATGGCATGCAATTAATTCGTCTTTATTTTTTATGTTGTACAATTAACTCTTGTTATTATGAATGCTTGTTTGAACAATGTTGAATCCTATATATGTCAAACTTTTTTTTTTATGAAACATATGTCAATATAATTAAGACATATTTACAAGGAAATATTTTTCCATTTTCCTCCCTTCGGATGCTTCAATAGTTTCATGTTTCACAAATTTATGTTGCTATATCTTAATATAGATTTGCTATTAATGTTGTGTATGATTTTGTAAATATTTAGATAATTTATATGATTTTTTTTTAGCATCTGAATAATTTTGTGAATTTTTCTACACACTCAGATAATTTATATGAATTTTCTAAACTTTTCTGGACATTTTCTGGAATTTATTTAAATATATAAAGCCTGAGGGTATTTCTGTGATTTTCAGGATCTTCAGGACCTTCTATACATAATTCTGAGTGTTGTGGATCAATTTCATAATTTTTAAGTGTCACACCCCTGATTTGACCATCCGGAGCGTGATTATCACATCATCATCGCACTTTTTCTTGGTCCGTCAACCTACGTCGCCAACAGAAAGGAAAACAAAATACAAAACGGAGTCAGCTACAAAGCTCAGTAACCGGTTATTTAAGGACTCGCTTATCTATAATTGGCTTAATTTAACAACTATTCAAACAGGCTGGATTAATCCACACAAATGTACATCAAATTATATATGCATTTTTAACCGGCGATAGCACGTCGGTCTAGGTTATCCGTAAAACAAATCACATAATATGCACACATGTGTAATCCCTGCCACAGGCGATTCCCACATTCTCATAACACAATTCCTTAAATCGCCAATCCAATAGGAAATCCATCCAAAATAGAAAGGCCGTCAATCCACTGGGAAGTCCAACCAACAGTGAGAGGCTACAATCACAATTCAAATTCCAACCTCAGACCCGCTATCATGTTAAATATGCCATCATAATTCAACATGCAATATCAATATTCAAATAAATCATACAAAACGAAAACACATATTATAGAGAAGTCCGGTTACTTGATAGCGAGATATTCAGAATATCAAAGTGGTTTACAACGACAGTTCAGAATCACTGCGACGTAGTTGGAATTCGAATTCAACTGATCAGAGGGAAGAGAAGTGTCTCAGATATAGAACACAGAGAGAAGAGATGTCTATAAATTATGATATTTTAATCTATATATATAATCGGAATGGTGCATTTATCGGGAGTCCAAATGACAAATAGAAAAACTGATCCGAAACCGTGGATTTAATATAATTATTAAATAAAAAAATTTATCAGATAAAAACTGCTCTGAAACCGTCTGGCGCCTCTTTAATTTTTTTTTTCTAAACGGTTATACTAGGAAATTTGTTGAAATGATTTAATTATATATTAGAATTTTCATATATGTATTTAACTTTATAAAATATAACAAAAATAAATTTTAAATGTTCTAATTCAGTAATTATATATCACTATTATATTTTTACGAAATGTTACATTAAGGCTGAGTTGGTAAGTTTTCAAGTCAAAAGGACTTTGCTATAAACCTGTTGGTGTTTTTGTTCGGCTTTTCCATCTCCTTGGGCCTTTATTTGTTTATCGTTTTGGGCTTTAACCTTCTCTCTAAAGAGAATGAAGGAAGATTAATTCAATACTGACTACTACATATGTTTTAATATTCAATACTGACTACTACATATGGTTTTGATTTTTTTTTGTTGACCCCAATAATAAAAAAAAATATGGAAATTTGGTATAACCAACGGAGATTAATTCAATAGAAGGTTGCAGGTTGTGGATATTAAAAAATTGGATAGTTTGACCATCAATATTTACTAAAAAAAAATAGTATTTAAAAATTTCAGGAAACCAAAATTTTTCATCGCAAGTTTTGATGAAATCAAAAGTTGATTAAAAAAAATGTGTAACATGCATGAATCCAATTCACAAAATGTTTATGAAGAATATTAATTTCATAAAAATCTAGGATCCTGAAATTAAATAAAACAGGTTATATTGAAACCAAATTAAACAAAATTGATGAATGCGACTTGGGACCCTGAAGTCAAGTCTCCTATGCAAAGACCCTGTACAATACAAAGAACTTCAATTCCGGGGACCAGAGCATCAATACTTGTTATTAATGAAGTCAAGTTTCCTATGCAAACACCTCGTAATTTCAACCTTTTGACTCGAGTCTTCTTTTTTGTATCAACTTGTATAATAAATGAACAAGTGTACAGCTAAGGAGGACGATAATTAATTGTAACTTTGAGGCTTTGAGCAAACAAATAATAGCTCATTCATAGCTAAGGGCCCGCTATCGGCATCATATAGGAAGCTTTATTAAACAGATGATGCAATATTCTTTTAAGATATTGTTATTCTTTTGGACAAACCTTTATTTTAAAAATAGATATTTTGTATACTTATCTATAAAACTAGCAAAAGGTTTTAAAAAAATATAAAATTTACTTTACAAGTATATATTTTAATATGAAGAATATGTTGAAGTGTGGGATGGACTGTTTGAAATTTAAATACAGAGACAAAAATGTAAGACATAATTGGAGCACGAAAAAAATGACAAAATTAGCTCTTTTAAAACAATTTTGTTTGGGTTGTTGACCTGAGAAGACTAAGCTGCCACTATTTTCCTGTCCCACTTCCCTCAATTTTTCGACTCATCAAAAGTAATTAACTGCTTACCTAACATTCAAAGATCAAATTAAGACTTCAATTTATGCTAGTGCATGTTCCCTTTTCCCAGCTTACCTAACATTCAAAGAAATCCCATTGCTGTATTTTTTATCAAAGAAAAGGGCCCACTATCAGCATCATAGGCTTTCTTTCTTTCTGCTTGTTTATTTTCAAAATCAACTTTGTTCTTCTCTTTGTGACTTAAGATGACTCGATCACTTCACAATCTATCAGTCAAAGTCATGCGCGTTCCATTAATTTTGAGGTTTCTTAGTGTTTTCTTTAATTTTGAGGTCTTATATATATCATACTCAACTAATTTTAATCAAGCACCGCTCCAAGGTGACACAAACCAATACCCGCTACACTATTTGCTACAGATTCTCTTCGTTGTAAAAGCTACAAATTCAGTTTAAATTCAACAGGTGCATGCATACAGATAAATATTAAATACATGAAGATTAATTAAATTAAAGAGATAAATAATTTAAAATAATCACACATTTTTCTCTAAAAATGGAGTATTCACTAATTGATTATTGTTAAAGTAATTTTTTATTTTGTAATAATTCTCAGTTATTAATTACTTTTAGTAGGCGATCTAGCACACATATAGTAAAAAATTTACTTCAAAACAATAATTACAGTTGTCCATATGAAATTGATGTTATAATAAATTTTTGATGTGGACTTAGAGAGAGAAGAGATAAGTTTAATGTGATCTATCATAGAGAGTAGAACAAGGGTGTTCTTAAGTGCACCAAGCCTTTTTGTGAACTCAACTCTAAAACTTATCGGATTGGCTACGATCGACAAATTCAAATCATTGAAATCCCTCTACTTTACGAGTGATGCATCAACATGTGAAAATTTTAAACTTTCAAATCAATTTAGTATAAAGTCAAGTGGTCAAAATTAGAAGGTTTATAAATTATTTTAATGCATTCATTTTTTGGGCCCCTTTTAACCACTTGACTCTATACAAAATGAATTTAAAATTTAAATATTTTGCATGTAGATGCATCACTCGTAAAGTAGAAGGATTTCAACGGTTTGAATTCATCGTTTGAAACCAATCCAATAGGTTTTAGAGTTGAGTTCACAAAAAGACTTGGTGCACTTAGGACCACCCTTGTTCTACTCTGTATCATATATCCAAAATTTTACCTGTTTTAATTATTTATATATAGGTTCAATTTCCGCGAATGAAACTAATTATGATTTATTATATATGTGGAAAGAGTTAAAAAAATATTGGCAAATACTTTGTAGTTTTCTTTTCTAAAATAACATTGACATAAAAAACAAGTATGGAATAATAATATTATTTCATTTTAATGGATCATTTAATGAGATCAGAGAAAATCAATGAAAATGTTAACAATAAAATAAACATATTAGAAAAAAGATAAATATTTGACAAAGTTACATGATTTTTTTCATTTAAATGTCTCTTCGATTCCGTCAATGCACCTAATTATAGTAGTTGATTATTATCTATGTCAAAAGAGTAAAAAAGTATTGGTAATACTTATATATTTCTTTTTTAATTTAAAATTTAACAGAAAAAATTATCTAATAATAATATATATAATTTTTTTAATGATAAATCAGATAAAATCTATTAAAACACACCGTAAAGAATAATGATCTTTTGAAATATATTTTTCTATTTAGAAAAAAGAAATACCACCTATGTTTTTATTATTTGATTTGAACAATGGTTTCTAAGAGTTGTTATAAGGATAACAATACAAAATAATAAAAGAAACAAAAATACAAAATTCCAAACTGTGATTATCATTTATTTTTTTAAAACAACACTATCAAAACTTTTGCAAGAGTAAGTGCTTAAATTTGAGCTTTTTTATAAACTTGTACTTGGTCGAGCATTTTCTACATGTTCCGTTCAATAAATTTTTAGGTTGTTGACCTGAGAAGATTAAGCTGCCACTAATATCCTATCATACAATTCCCTAACTTGACGACTGGGCTCAAAAGTCGTGCATGCACGTTCTATTTTCCCTGCTTACCAAACATTCAAAGGCCAAAGAACTTATATATAAGAAGTTAAAGAACTGGATGGCATATCTATTTAATCACGTTCTATTAATTGAAGTTGCAAATTAATACTGTATGGTATCTGCATGGTCATAATCTCACAAATGCTCTTTGGTAAGATATGCATTACGTTCATCATATTTGCATTATGTTCATCATATTTGCATTGCACTGAAAAGAAAATGTATTAAATTCAAGTCAATAGCATTCAGTGAAATTAGTAGTTAGAGAGTGATTGTCGCAATCGATTTGAAGTTGTGGAAAGAATGGTAGTTGTTCAAATTTATGTTTGTCAATATCTTTGTCTGAATTGAATATTTTGGAGGTGTGTAGACGCATTATTTTGAAAGATGGGTTTTTTTTTAACAAATATTTGAATTCATCATTTTGTATAACCATAAAATAATAACTCATAATTTTGAAATATAACAATTAAAATGTAACTTAAAACTTTATTATTAGTATTATCCATCGAAGGACAAATTTTATAGCAGTCTATATTTAACATCATTTGATGAAACATGGAATGATATTCAAATTGCACGAGAGAGGGACACAATAATCAATAACTTGATCAAACATGTGCATGCAGTCGGCAGAAACTCGCACATAGAACATGCATCGCATATCTATTTAATCATGTATAACGTATATAAGAAGTTAAAGAACTGTAGATCTGATAAAGATAATGTGAAGAAACAGACCAGAGTTGTGAGGACAACATGAAATTGTGTTATTACTTATTAGTTAAACTATGTTTTGTTTCATGGAAAAATAAACTTAATTTTTATTAGATATTCGGAATTTTTAGGTGGATAAACACGGTGAAAGAGAGAAAGATGAAGGAGCCGTTGCCTTGTTGTCAATGTAATGGAAAATCAATCCATCATGTCCCTAAAATTCTTGCGGTGTGGAAAGAAATTCCAAAAAGGAGAGAGTAGTGCTCCTCCATATGTGGAAATCAAATGGTGGGGTTACCATATGGAACAAAGAATAATATGCCCACTCAAAATAGGAAAAGCCAATACACAATATGTCACGGGATAAGCGTTCTAGTTCTGATCACATTTAAAAACGAAAAAAATACACTACTTTCTTTCCAATTGCAATCAATTACAAATGACAAAATCTGATTGGAGAACCTTTTTCTAAAAAAAAATTGTTTTTTAAAAAATAGAAGGATTACAATATTTTATGTATTTACCTAGAAGTGACTTTTGAACCAGGATCAATAACTCCCATTCAAAACATTACTATTATTTTTCAATATTTTAATTTTTCTTATAGCCGCAAAAAATCTGGCCTGAAAAATGTTAATCTAGGTTATTTGTCGCAATCTTTCTAATAAATTAAATTATATAGTATTTCATCTATTTTCAAAGAAATATATAAAATATTTCTAATATTTCTATACAAAAAATAAATATATTATAACATTTTATGTTTAAAAAAAAACTTAAAACTGGGAGATTAAATTCCGGTTTTGGAATTCCAAAACATAACCGGGAATTTAATTTCCGGTTCTGCAAACTGGAAACTTTTTTCCCAATTTTGAACTATCTAGAACTGGAAATTTATTTTGCGGAAAGTTTGTATGAAACCGGGAATTTAATCTCCAGTTTGGACAGATGTCGAAATCCAACGTACTAAGGTGTAGACTTGTAAATTATTTATTAATTTTGGATATTAATAAAAATTTCGGTCCAATTATCATGTGTTTTTTATACTAAAGATGGCGACAAAAATGTATAAATTAGGACTTTTAAAATAACTGACAAAATTTGGACTACTCTACATAAAAAAACTCCTCTACAAAATTATCATGTGTTTTTTATACCCGTAAGTTTTGAATACACTACTCTCCCACTTCCCTGACTTTACGACTTGGACTCAAAAGTCATTCCCTGCTTACCTAACATTACCACTATTTTTCTTAGTGCATGTTAGTGCAACTTCCCTTTTCCCTGCTTTGCCAAATATTCAAAGAAATCCCATATTACTGAAAATAGTAAATATACTACTTCTTTATGAAAAAATTAAAACATTATTTTGCAACGGGATTCTTCTTCCATGAGTGGTCTTTATATTTATTATCAAGTGTCCCCACTTGTACCTAACGAGGTCAAGAATTAATAATAACATTGATCAAAGAAAGGGCCCGCTATCAGCATCATAGGCTTTCTTTCTTGCTTGCTGTTGTTTCCTTTCACATTCTAAGTCATCACTCTAAAATTCAAACTCGTCCTATGGGAAACAAATACATAATTCTGCTAGATGTGAAGAACTCTGTTGTGCGCCTCATGACTTGACATGGCTCGATCACTTCACAATCAGTAAAAGTTATGCGCGTTCCACTAATTTTGCTCTTTCGTAGTTTTTTTTTTAATTCTTATGTATGTTCTTATATATATCATACTCAACAAATTTCAATCAAGCACCCTCCGAGTTGTCTGGCTTGCTCTTTTTCTCTCCAACAATGACACTTGCTGTACTTATTTCCATATTCCGGTTTTGGAATTCCAAAACCATAACTGGGAATTTAATTTCCGGTTCCGCAAACCGGAAACTTTTTTCCCGATTTCAGACTGACTAGAACTGGAAATTGTTTTTGCAGAAAGTTTGTATGAAACCGGAAATTTAATCTCCGGTTTCGACAGATTTCGAAATCCAACGTACCAAGGTGTAGATTTGTAAATTATTTATTAATTTTGGATATTAATAAAAATTTCGGTCCAATAATCATGTGTTTTTTATACTAAAGATGACAACAAAAATGTATAAATTAGGCGTGGAAATAATTTTTTTCAATTCTCTTTTAATGATGGAGAACGTTCGCAAGCTCCTCCTAATCTCAAAAATGTCATTTCTTTGTCATCAGGACTAAACTAAAAATAAATTAGTTGTAAGATAAAAATCATAAGGGTAAAAATATTACTTCACAAAGCTGTTATTAATATTTTATTTTATTTTGTGGACCAGTGCAAACCCCAATCCCTGACCCCACATTAAATTTTACATAAATTTATACTGCAGAACAAAGATATAATATTTTGACATCTGACCATGACATCTAGCAAATTATGCTTGGAGACCAAATTTTACATTTTTTTTAGAATATTTTTACTATTTATTAAGATGGTTTAAATATCGTTGTTTTCAATGGTGCTGAAAAATACTTCAAAACAGCGATTTTCAAACCATCTTAATAAATAGTAAAAAAATTCCAATAAATGTAAAATTTGGTCTCCAAGCACATTTTAATATAGATTGAATATTTAATGGTTTGGATCGACTATTTTAACTTTGGAAATCGGAAAATGACTTGGTAGCACCGGAGGGCAAGGAACAAACATTTTGATATTAGCCACTCTCTCTCTCTCTCTCTCTCTCTCTCTCTCTATATATATATATATATATATATATATATTGGAAAATGTTAATATGCTACGCGTAGCATATAGGGCCTCGTGCTACGGCTCAATATTTGAGTTTTCAAAATCCTAACGGTCGATCCAAACCGTTCAACATGATCTCCATATGAATATGTACTTGCAAACCAAATTTTACATTTTTTTTGAATTTTTTTACTATTTTTTTAGATAGGTAGAAAATTACTTGATCTGAAAATTCTATACCATTCAGATAAAGTGATTTTCTACCTATCTAAAAAAATAGTAAAAAAGTTAAAAAAAATGTAAAATTTGGTTTGCAAGTACATATTCATATGGAGATCATGTTGAACGGTTCGAATCGACCGTTAGGATTTTGAAAACTCAAATATTGAGTTGTAGCACGGAGGCTCTCTATGCTACGCGTAGCACCGTAGCAAACTCCTATATATATGTATATATATATAGAGTGATGCTATGGTGCTTTGGGAAGTAAAGAGGGTGTTTTACTTCCCGCTCATGTCTCTATTTCTAAAGTTCAAATAGTCAATCTGAACTCCTTAACATGATCTTTATATTCATATGTGCTTGGAGACCAAATTTTACATTTTTTGGAAAGTTTTTACTATTTTTTTAGAATTTTTGAAAATCAGTGTTTTTGTGATTTTTTTATTGTTTTTTTATTTAATGAAAAACTGTGATTTTCAAAAATTGAAAAAAAAATAGTAAAAAATTTCTAAAAAATGTAAAATTTGGTCTCCAAGCACATATCAATATGAATAACATGTTTTCGAACTTTGAAAATAGAGATATGAGCTGGAAGTAAAACACCATCTTTACTTCCCAAAGCATGATAGCTTATCCCTATATTTATATATATATATATATAGGTTAGCTAATATCAAAACGTTTGTTCCGGAGCCAAACAGTTAGATGTGAGCTCCATATTAAAATGTGGTTGGAGACCAAATTTTACATTTTTTGAAATTTTTTTACTATTTATTAAGTCAGTTTTAAAATCGCTGATTTTCATAAATAGTGAAAAATTTCAGAATCATTGAAAACAACGATTTTAAAACTGACTTAATAAATAGTAAAAAATTCAAAAAAATGTAAATTTTGGTCTCCAAGCACATTTTAAATAGATTGAATGTTGAACAGTTTGGAACGACTATTTGGACTTTGAAAATGTAAAAACAGAAGTGTTTATTCCACGGCCAAGGAACAAACGTTTTGATATTAGCCAACGAGTAGAACTAAGGTGTTCTTAAGCTGACCAAGCCTCTTTGTGAGCTTAACTCAAAAATCTATCGGATTGACTTCAAACGATGCATCCAAACTATTGAAATCGATCTGCTTCATGAATGATGCGTTTATATGTTAAATTTTTAAATTTTTAAACTAATTTTAAACGGTAAAAAAAAAAGATGATTTATACATTAATTTTAATGAGTTTTATTTTTCATCATTTTTTGACTGCTTGATTTTATGCTAAACTAGTTCAAAATATTATAAATTTGACATGTAAATGCATCACTCGTGAAATAGATCAATTTCAACAGTTTGAATTTGTTGTTTGAAGTCAATCCGATAGATTTTTGAATTAAGCTTACAGAGAGACTTGTTGAGCTTAAGAACACCCTAGTTCTACTCTTAGCCAACCGGCTAAATTACTTCCGGAAACACTTCGACCGAAGTGCTTACAGGGTGAAATTTTAATACTTGATGTTTGAAACGTCAATCTAAGTAACTCAATAAATTGTTTATATAATAAGCATGTAGCATACTGTTTTTTACTGTTTCCGGATTTTTTTAACTATTTTTTATGATTTTTGAAATATAGTCTCTTTTGGTTTAAAAATACTTTTATTTTTAGGACAAAAAATCCATCTTTCAAAAATTGTAAAAAATAGTTAAGAAATTTCAAAAATAGTAAAAATATGTGTTTTACATATTTAGTATATAACTAATTTATTGAGGTATTTAGTTCAACGTTTCGAACATCATACGGTTAAATTTGAACCGTAAGTACTTGGTCAAATTGTTTCCGGAAGAAATTTAGCCGGACTATATATATGTATATTCGAAATCTATTCCCCCAATTCAAAGTGTAGAGGGAATGACCAAATCCTTAGAGCAGACACGATTTCCGTTCTAACTTTACGGCTGGTCTCAAAAGTCATGTAAACGCAAGTTCCCTTTTCCCCACTTACCTAACATTCAAACACTCACATGCAAATAATTGAACAGGTGTCTCCACTTATAGCTAAGGAGGACAAGAATTAATTATAAATTTGATCAAACACTCACATGCAGTTGTTTGTTGCTGAATCAGCATCATATATATATATATTCCTCCTTTTTGCTACTTGTTTCTTTTTTATATATATATTCCTCCTTTAGGCTTTCTTAAGCAGTCAATGTCGTCCGCGTTCCATTAAAGTTATGCTTTCTTGGTTTTTTTTTTATTTTTAATTCATATTCATGGTTATATATATCGATATACACAAATTTCTACAATTAAAGAACCACTCCAAATTGCCTTGCTTCCTCTCATTTTTTAACTCCTGCAATGGCACATGTTGCACTTGTTTCCATATTACTTGTTCTCTTCTCCTTCTCCGTCAAAACCACCACTCTAACACAAGCCAAATGCATGCCTGACCAACGTCATGCCTTGATTCAACTCAAGCAAGATTTTAACACCACTGAACTCCATTCATGGAATGCAAGCACCGACTGTTGCATATGGGATGGCATCACATGCGATAAGCAAACCGGTATGGTGACCGCACTAAACCTTAACAATCGGTCCATCTCGGGTGAACTCAACCCGGCTTTGTTCAATCTCAGCTCTCTTCGATACCTCAACCTTGCTGACAACAACTTCTATAATATTTCCCTTCCACAAACCGGGTTTGATCAACTTGGAAATTTAACCCATCTCGACTTATCCATTAATGGATTTGCCGGTCAAGTTCCGATCAGCATTTCTTCCCTCACAAACCTTATCTCACTTGACTTATCATACTCTCAGTTGTATCTTCATGACACAGGCCTAAAAATCTTACTCAGCAACCTCACCAAGCTCCAAGTTCTTCGCATGAATTTCGTGGACATTTCACTAAATGGATCTGAGTGGGGCAACGCAATTTTTCAAGTTGGCCCAACTCTTCAAGAGCTATCCATGTCAGATTGTGGATTAAAGGGTAACTTTCCGGATGAAATATTTCACCTTACAAATCTTACAAAACTTGATTTATCTTCAAATTCAATGTTGTCAGGTCCATTAGATTCAATTGGAAATCTCCAATATTTATCGATATTGTTTCTTTACGGCTGTAACTTCTATGGAGAAGTTCCGCCTTCAATAACAAACCTTACAAGACTCCAATTATTTGATCTATCACATAACAGATTGACAGGTGCGATACCCATGTCATTGTTTTCACACCATTCTTTGGAATGGTTTGATCTAGAACATAACCAATTTTCAGGATATCTACCTGAGTTCTCAAATGGATCATCAATTTTGGAACTTATTTCCATTGCGTACAACAATCTTCAAGGAAAGTTGCCAATTTCCATATTCAAATTCCCCAAGCTCATTTATTTAGATCTTTCATCAAATAACTTCAATGGTACACTGAATTTAGACATCATCAAGCACATTGAGAAGCTTGAAAGTCTATATCTCTCAAACAACAAGTTGTCAATTATAGAAGGCAAAAACCATAACGAGTCATTCTATGCTTCATTTCCAAAAATAGAACTTCTAAGCCTGGCATCGTGCAATTTAACAAAGTTCCCTTCTTTTCTGAGTTACCAAAGAAATATTTACTACTTAGACCTCTCAAATAATAGTCTCACAGGAGAAATTCCCCTTTCCATTTGTAATATGTCATTGCTAATGGCTATTGATCTTTCACATAACAATTTAACTGGTACAGTTCCACCATGCCTTCTAGAACTTGCTTCATTGAATGATCTTAACCTGAAAAGTAACAAATTAAGTGGGCCATTGCCACAAAATATTAGTCAACCATGTGGAATTAAAGCAATAAATCTGAACGGAAATTTTATTAATGGAAGTTTGCCCAAATTACTGATGTATTGTAATGCTCTCGAGGTTTTAGACGTGGGAAAAAATCGGATAGTGAACAGATTTCCCTATTGGCTCGGAAATCTTGAACATTTGAGAGTTCTTGTCTTAAGTTCGAATATGTTTTTTGGACAAATTTCAGACGTGAAAATCAAAACAAAAGGAAATTATTCCTTTTTCCCCATGCTAAAAGTTCTTGACCTTTCTTCAAATCATTTCAGTGGTATATTGCCAAAAAACTTTTTTGTGAATCTGAAGGATATGATGGGTGTATCAAATACAAGTTCTCCAGATTTGCTTTATTTCTTGCGGAATGTAGCTTCAGTCTCATACAAAGGGCTGAGTTTTGATCTGATGTACGATATTGGCATATTCAGTTACATTGATCTGTCAAATAATGAATTTTGGGGTAGAATACCCGAAGAGATAGGGCAACTGAAGGCACTTGATGTTCTTAACCTTTCACATAATGCTCTGACCGGTTCAATTCCACTGGAATTCGCTAATTTACAGCAACTTCAAATACTGGATCTCTCCTCCAACCAGCTTTCCGGACACATCCCTCAAGAACTCACCTCTCTCACTTTTCTTTCTGCACTAAATCTCTCATACAACAATTTAGTTGGAGAAATACCCGAAGCCCGTCAGTTCTCAACCTTTTTGAATGATTCTTACTTGGGTAACCCCGGATTGTGTGGTAGTCCTTTAACAATGCAATGTGAAGCAGCTCCTTCAAATCATGGGATTTATAAAGGTTTGCCTTCAAAATCTTCTGCTGATATAATTGGGCTCTCCGTTTCTATTGGATTGGGGTTAGGTGTGGGATTTGCCTCTGTAATTTGGGCTACGATATCATGGGAGAATGGAAGAAAGTGGTTTAATTTCATTATAGATAGGTTTTACTTTCGATATTTTCACTGATGGATATATGTAAGATCTTTGTAATAATAAACGGGTATAAATCACCATGTATTTTCATGAGCGTGTGTTTGTCTATTAAATATCTTTTTTATACACAAAGGTCGAAAAATGTCTACGAGATGCTCATGAATGCTGCCTTTGTAACAACAGCTCCTCTTGTAATTTTCAGTTTAATGTCATGCCTACGGGCACTTTCTCAAAAAAAAAAAAAAAAAAAAAATTATCAATGTGTTGAATTTGTTCTAATTGTACCATAAACTGAACATAAACTTTCTTGAAACAATCTTGGAATTTGGATTGGTATGAATAAAATCAGTTCTCGTTATTTCTGACAATACTGCCAAATTTACGTGTTCAACACATTGATAATTTTTTTTTTGTTGCAATGCTGCTTAATTACTAATGTCTCCTCAAATTTACGTGGTTGGACTCATTATTTTTATGGCTTGGTACCTTAAAAGAAAAAGCGATCACTTGTCCAAAAATATTCGCACAATTTTTTGTAAAGTAATCTTGAAAATTTCTTTTTTTATTGAAAAGGTACCAAGTGCATGCAATATTTTAAAGAACCGTCAAAGGATAAGAGAAGTTCTGGCGCATGTGCCCTTTTCATTTTGTTGTTGTTTTATTTAGTTTATAGCAGTTGGTTATATCCTAGTTATTCAAATAGGAGGATAGTTGAAGAGGGTTGTTATTTAGTATTAAACCATGATGTAAAGTAGTTGTTTTATCATTAATATATATATTGGCAGCTGTTTAATCAACTGTGTATTAATTTCAACTTGTGAGTTATGAATGTCTTGTTTTAAAACAATCTCAACTAAAGTTCGGTTTGTTCGGTTTAACCGAACAAACCAAATTTTATTTTGGTTCGGTTTTAATCGGTTGCTATATTTATATTGGTCCGTTCGGTTAACCGAATAAAATTTTGGTCTGCCTATTTTATTTCGGTTCTAACCGAACCGAACCGATGAACACCCCTACCAGGGTACCAAATAAAAAGTATATTATGTATCTTGCGGAAAGATTCAAGTATGAATTAAAGTAAAAATGACACGTGTGTGCATCAATGAGAAAAGCAAAACAAATGAGGCAACACTGATTTTTGTGATGGATTGTGTGATGTGTCAGACTTGTCTTTCTTGAATAGGCCGTCAAAAAGCAGATTGTAGCAGACCACATCAGGTGACACACCTCTCTCAAGCATTTCATCAAACATCTCAAGGGCTCTCTTGAGATCTCCCAACTTCATACTACCACCAATGGCACAATTAGGTTCAAGCCCAGAGCTTGTTTGGGCTTGTCTGGGCTCAGGTGATATGGGCTGTGTTTTTAATGAATAATGCCTACGGCCTTACTGTCAAAATAAATAAAGAAAAATGGCAACTATATATAATCAAGGGAAACCATTTAGAGGAAGTCATTAGGATACAGTTGGCCTTCTTACTACCGTCCGATCTATATCCTACCTCCCAAATAAGATAATCTTGCCTGGGCAACTAAGAAATGAGATTCCTGATTAAAGTCCCTCTGTATGTGACAACAACAAAAATTACAAAACTGAGACATGAAAATCCAAATTTGCATAACCAGTGAGTGTGCACACCAATCCACACTGACGGGATCCTGTCTGGAATTGAGGGTTTGAACCAGTTGTTGCGAATCTGTTAAAAAAAACAATGATACCCAGAAAAAAATCATAAAAAAGTCTGCTCCTAAAAAAGTAAAACTATCCTTTACACTGCACCCTTATTGTTTAGGAACTATGACCAGACTAGCCCTCACTGTTGCAAAAATATTATAATAACGTGGGCATTTGGCAATAATATCAATTTAAAGTTTACACATAAAGTAAAAATTAATGTACCGGTCATTCTTGTCAGTTTGAACACTACGGAGACGCTTCACAATGTCCATACCTCTTTACACTCATCCAAAAATGGTATGTTTTCCTGAAATTTGTACAGTTATTAAATAGTCAAGTACAGTACCAAGTACCAACTTTGTCAATAAAATAACAGTATCATATTGAACAAAGATCTATATTGGTGTGATACAGTCCTGTTTTGGATGATGTCAATCAGAATAACATGATTCAATCTGGTACGTACCTTACTGATATCCACAAAATTTTATTTTTGAGATCAATTTTGGGTCTACTCAAGTATTCATGGTGTCGAACTTGCCTTTCTTGAATAGTCCGTGAATAATCAGATTGTAGCAGACCACATCAGATGATGCACCTCTCACAAGCATTTCATCAAACACCTCAAGGGCTCTCTTGAGATCTCCCAACTTCATACACCCACCACATCAGATGACGCACCAATGACAGTGATGTAGGTGACACAATTAGGTTCAACCCCAGAGCTAGGTGCATTGTGATCAATCTGACCCCTTGTGATCAACCCACGAATTAGAATATTATAACTCTGTATATTGAGCCGCACAGTGGCGTTATTATAGAAGAAGGAGAAGAACGAGTTCAGCTGTTTACAGGGATGGTTAACGTCAGAAAGTTGAACCGTTGGGTTGGAATGTTAGATGATTAGACTGTTTTATTTATGGGCTGGATGGATTTGGGCTCAGGTGATATGGCCTTTTAATAGTACGTTAGATTAAAGGCCTTAAGCGTGATGCAAGTTGCTAGTCTATGCATGCTCTTGTACACAAACTCATCTAAGTGATGCACTGTTTTTCATGAATGATGCCTACGAATATGCTGATATCAGATTCGGAGCAGATTCGGAACGAATATGCTGATACCAAATCCGTATCTACCTGTCAATGAGTGGATTCGAATACGAATATGGATAGTAAACAAATGTTAATATTCAAAAAAAAATCCGCCTTAAATTGATATGGATACGGAGCGGATAATTCACGAATATGGATTCGAATACGGATACGAAACGAATAATTGTCTGATAATTATTGAGTCATAAGAATAATCCACTCAAATAATCTACATGTATAATATAATACAAATATATAATCAAAATATACCTTAATATTTATTAAGTATTTTACATAAACTAGTCAAATTCAGACCATTGAATTTTGTACACATCTTAATAAATAGTAAAAAAATTCAAAAAAATGTAAAATTTGATCTGGAAGCACATTTTATTGTGGAGATCATGTTAAACGGTTTGGATCGATGATTTGGACTTTGAAAATGTAGAAAATTGTTGTGGTAACTTTGTGGTAACTCAAAATGGTGGTAATCGGATCCCTCCTCTACAAATATATAATCAAAATATAATTTAATATTTAGTAATGCAAAAAAAAAAGAAAAGAAAATATAAGGTTGGGTCTCAAATTATAGCATTAGCTTAGTTGATGGTAGAATCAGAACTTTTTTTTAACGAAAAGCAAACAAAAAAAAAAAGAACTTGCTCGGGTCCAAAGTTTTATTTAGTCCCACAACGGGTATTAAGTCTAAAATCTGGCCTTTATATAGAGGACCTCCTTCTAAAAGCTAAACTCACGTGATAGTTGGATTTTTGCTTTGCTTTAGAAAAGTAAAAAGTTAGTTTTGATAACGAAAAGTAAAAAGTAAAAAGCGGATTCAAACTTAAATGGAGCGGAGAGCCATTGCGGGTCTGCTCAGATAATGGGGATCCGGATAACGTCGGATATCCGCTCCATTTAGAAGATAGATAAATTTATCCGAATCCAGTAACTGTTCATTTTCTTAGGAAAAAAAATCCGAATTCAAATCCGGAAATTATCCGAATCCGATCCGCCTAACATCCGGATTTGGAGCGGATTCAATCTGAATAATATGAATCCGTTTACACCCCTACTATGGCTACTATATATATACAATCAAGGGAAAAACCATTGAGAGTCGTTAGGATACAGTAGGCCTTCTTACTACCGTCCGATCTAAATCCAACCTCCGGAAATTGTTGCATCCCGATGATTAGTTAAGTCTCCCCTCAAGTCTCTCTGCATATATTTTCCTTCCAGTTACAATCAATCTACATATATGTCTTATTCTCTAACAAGGTCATTACTACATTCCCTGTCATTTCTCTTTCACAATAAATTGTGGACCCTTCAATTATTCTATATATTCAAATATTCTTCAATGCACAATTATTTTGGTATTTTATTTATTTTTTTCCTGTGAACATGTTTTTTTTTTTTAGTCTTCTTTTAAGAGAAAATATGCAAATAAATTTAAATTTAAAAGTGTATCTCCAGATTTTATTGATTGCAATTCAGGCTGCACGTGGATTTATATTAAGTCCCATAATCCTTTGTGAACCCTGAACAAAGTTTCTTTAATTGAAAACCTTCCTTCACAGTTTAATACTGTTTTACTCAAATTTATCACTTTATACAACCAAGAGATAATACTCATGTGGTGATTCGATCTAACAAGTTTTAACACACGTCTATATATAATCAATAATCGATTATTCAAAAATTCAGCAAAATTCAAAAAGATTGCTTTCTCTATACTGCTTGTAATCCATCCTGTTTTATTTTTCCCTTTTAAAGACAGATGTCAAAATATTTACCATCTTAAGGCCAATTATATTTTTCAAACAAGCCCCTCACATCAACTCTAAATTAATGAGGTTGAGGCAATCAGTGTCTAAATATTAAATGCAGAATTGAAATTTCTAACATCCGTTTCCAATTATTTTGCATTAATTTTGTCCTTATTGAGTTAATTTCTAGCCGGTCAAGCACATTCCCTCTGTTCAAACCATTCCCCTTCTTCCACGGTACATTGACATTGAATTCCTTACTCTCATGGTCTTATATATCTCTTTCGTTTTTTTCTGGTATTTGTTCGTTTCTTTTTTCCCTTTTTTGTTTATTTATATGCATGGTGATGGTCTATATATTGATACTTCTTCCCCTAGTTTTCAACCAAGCATCAATCCAAGTCCCTTAAAAATTGTTTTTTGTTTATAATCTATGGAAAGAATCGCTTAAATGTTTGTTTTTTTCCAAATAAACTCATTCATGGAACAACAGTTACCTTTTTATTATTACAAATAGCGAAGGGTACAAAATTTCTATTATTACTAAGTAATAAATAAATCATGAACCTGGTTTTAGAGATCTTACAATACTAATTACAAAAGGAAACTTTATTAAAGATTTGAAATTATTTATAACATATATATGAAATAGTTGAGTTCACGTCTTAAGGACAAAATAGTTCTGGGGAATAATATCAAATACAAAGAAAAAAAAAGACAACTCGTTGCCTATTCTATTTAGGAAGCTGATAACAGTATCTGCGCTATAGTACCCGTACTGTACCCGCATCATAACTACCATAACTACCATACTTATATGAAGGAACCACAAAAACTTCAGCACAGATTTTTTTTCCTGAAGTATTAATACATATGTAATGAAGTATTTATACCTATTTGGCGAACAATTTTTACGTAAATAATTGTCTTCCCAACCAAATCTCCCAAACGTACCTGCACCATAAATACCTGTGGGGGACCACTCAAACTATATGGGGGGCCATACACATTTTTAGAGGAGGATTTTTTTTCTCTGTTCAATCTCATCCATATTTATGACAATCTATGAGAAATTTTGCAAATCTAAAACCACGAACGTCTTCTACGCAATTTTTCTTTTACAAATGAGATCCATGATGACGTACTTTCGGACTTATTGCACAAATATTTATACCTTGGTGTGCAAGTATTTATTCATATACTTGAAAGTATTTTTTACATATGACACTAGATGTCTGAAAGTATTAATATCAAGTACTGCAAGTATTTATACATTTGCACTGAAGTATTTATACTTATGTGGTCAACTATTTTTGTTAGAGGAAGGTTGACGCGGGGACAATTGGGTAAGGTTGATGCGGTGATACGGGATTCTTACTATTTCATTAGAGGAAGATTTGACACGAGGATGATTGGAGAACTAGAAAAGAGATGATCATAACAGATTACGCATCAATGTATTAATATCTTATTTTTCAAGTGTTAATATCTTATATTCCAAGCATTTATATCTATGAACTCACCTCTCTCCTCCAACCAGCTTTCCGGACACATCCCTCAAGAACTCACCTCTCTCACTTTTCTTTCTGCACTAAATCTCTCATACAACAATTTAGTTGGAGAAATACCCGAAGCCCGTCAGTTCTCAACCTTTTCGAATGATTCTTACTTGGGTAACCCCGGATTGTGTGGTAGTCCTTTAACAATGCAATGTGAAGCAGCTCCTTCAAATCGTGGGATTTATAAAGGTTTGCCTTCAAAATATTCTGCTGATATAATTGGGCTCTCCGTTTCTATTGGATTGGGGTTAGGTGTGTGGTTTGTCTCTGTAATTTGGGCTACGATATCATGGGAGAATGGAAGAAAGTGGTTTAATTTCATTATAGATAGATTTTACATTCGACATTTTCATTGATGGAAATATATAAGATATTTGTACTAATAAATGGGTATGAATCACTATGTATTTCTTGAGTGTGTGCGGTTGTCTATGAAGTACCTTCTTTGTCTACAAAGGGAACATAATGTATGCTAGGAACTCTTTGTATGATTATTTGTTAAATTTGGATTTTGTTTAAGGGTACCATATATTGAATATAACATTGAAATAGAAAAGGGTATTACGATATAGAATTCCTAATATTGAATTAAAAACAGCAATTAATATTTGTTTGGATTGGTGTAACATAGAGCGTGTAACATATTAAAAATTTGAAACACGAAATCATAAAAGGTGAAGTTGCAAATATGAAATATATGAGGGGTCTAAGAGCAAAAGTACTTACATTAATCCATCCTAATTCATTCTAAAACATTACTTCTGAAATTGTTTACCTTAGTTGTACTCCATTTAATTAATATAATATGTGTCCAAAAAAGCGTAATTCTCCATTTTTTGTCCACTATTTTCCTGTCCCACTTCCCTCAGTTTTTCGACTTGGACTCATCGAAAGTAATTAACTCCTTACCTAACATTCAAAAATCAAATTAAGACTTCAATTTATGCTAGTGCATGTTCACTTTTCCCGAAATTTTTATATATAAGAAAATAATCAAATAAAATATTAAAAATAAGAAATGGGTCAGAGAAATTTGAAAAATAGAAAGGCAGGTAGACGCCATGGCATACTCCAACCCATCAGAAAAAAAAATGGGATGCCATGGCTCTAGCCGACCCATAAAAAAGAAAATAAAAATTAAACGGGCCGCCATGGCCCTCGCCAGCCCAAAATGAAATTCAATTTTTTTTTATGCTATGTTCAGTGAGCAGTCCAATAATTTTGATCATATTCAAAATTCAATTTAGAGAAAATGACTACATGGATTTTTGTGTTCTTTATATCAAAATAAAGATATGAAAGTGTAGTTTCCAGATAATATAATTTCTCTATACAAAAATATTATAGAGTGATACAGTTTTATCATGTTATTGCTTATTAGTTAAATTTTGTTTGGTTACATGGAAAAATAAACTTAATTTTTATTAGATATTCAGACTTTTTAGGTGGATAAACACAGTGAAAGATGAAGGAGCCGTTGCCTTGTTGTCAATGTAATGGAATATCAATCAATCATGTCCCTAAAATTCTTGCCGTGTGGAAAGAAATGCCAAAAAGGAGAGAGTAGTGATCCTCCGTATGTGGAAATCAAATGGTGCGGTTACCATATGGAACAAAGAATAATATGCCCACTCAAAATAGGAAAAGCCAATACACAATAGGTCACTGGACAAGCGTTCTAGTTCCGGTCACATTTAAAAACGAAAAAAATACACTAGTTTCTTTCCAATTGCAATCAATTACAAATGACAAAATCTGATTGGAGAACCTTTTTCTCAAAAAATTTTGTTTTTAAAAAAATAGAAGGATTACAATATTTTATGTATTTACCTAGAAGTGACTTTTGAACCGGCATCAATAACTCCCATTCAAAACATTATTATTATATTTCAATATTTTAATTTTTTTTACAGCCGCAAAAAATCTGGCCTGAGAAATGTTGATCTAGGTTATTTGTCGCAATCTTTCTAATAAATTAAATTATATAGTATTTCATCTATTTTTAAAGAAATATATAAAATATTTCTAATATTTCGATACAAAAAATAAATATATTATAACATTTTATGTTTAAAAAAAAAACTTAAAACCGGGAGATTAAATTCCGGTTTTGGAATTCCAAAACCATAACCGGGAATTTAATTTCCGGTTCCGCAAACCGGAAACTTTTTTCCCAATTTCGAACTGTCTAGAATTGGAAATTTTTTTTGCAAAAAGTTTGTATGAAACCGGGAATTTAATCTCCAGTTTGGACAGATTTCGAAATCCAACGTACTAAGGTGTAGACTTGTAAATTATTTATTAATTTTGGATATTAATAAAAATTTTGGTCCAATTATCATGTGTTTTTTATACTAAAGATGACAACAAAAATGTATAAATTAGGACTTTTAAAATAACTGACAAAATTTGGACTACTCTACATAAAATAACTACTCTACAAAATTATCATGTGTTTTTTCTACCAGTAAGTTTTGAATACACTACTCTACATAAAATAACTGACAAAATTTGGACTTTCAAAACAAATTATTGTCTTTAAAAATAACTAAGGTCCCACAATTTTCCTGTCCCACTTCCCTGACTTTACGACTTGGACTCAAAAGTCATTCCCTGCTTACCTAACATCACCACTATTTTCTTAGTGCATGTTAGTGCAAGTTCCCTTTTCCCTGCTTTACCAAATATTCAAAGAAATCCCATATTACTGAAAATAGTAAATATACTACTTCTTTATGAAAAAATTAAAACATTATTTTGCAACGGGATTCTTCTTCCATGAGGGGTATTTATATTTATTATCAAGTGTCCCCACTTGTACCTAACGAGGTCAAGAATTAATAATAACATTGATCAAAGAAAGGGCCCGCTATCAGCATCATAGGCTTTCTTTCTTGCTTGCTGTTGTTTCCTTTCACATTCTAAGTCATCACTCTAAAATTCAAACTCGTCCTATGGGAAACAAATACATAATTCTGCTAGATGTGAAGAACTCTGTTGTGCGCCTCATGACTTGACATGGCTCGATCACTTCACAATCAGTAAAAGTTATGCGCATTCCACTAATTTTGCTCTTTCGTAGTTTTTTTTTTTAATTCTTATGTATGTTCTTATATATATCATACTCAACAAATTTCAATCAAGCACCCCTCCGAGTTGTCTGGCTTGCTCTTTTTCTCTCCAGCAATGACACTTGCTGCACTTATTTCCATATTCTGGTTTTGGAATTCCAAAACCATAACCGGGAATTTAATTTCCGGTTCCGCAAACCGGAAACTTTTTTCCCGATTTCGGACTGACTAGAACTGGAAATTTTTTTTGCAGAAAGTTTGTATGAAACCGGAAATTTAATCTCCGGTTTTGACAGATTTCGAAATCCAACGTACCAAGGTGTAGATTTGTAAATTATTTATTAATTTTGGATATTAATAAAAATTTCGGTCCAATAATCATGTGTTTTTTATACTAAAGATGACAACAAAAATGTATAAATTAGGCGTGGAAATAATTTTTTTCAATTCTCTTTTAATGATGGAGAAGGTTCGCAAGCTCCTCCTAATCTCAAAAATGTTATTTCTTTGTCATCAGGACAAAACTAAAAATAAATTAGTTGTAAGATAAAAATCATAAGGGTAAAAATATTACTTCACAAAGCTGTTATTAATATTTTATTTTATTTTGTGGACCAGTGCAAACCCCAATCCCTGACCCCACATTAAATTTTAAATAAATTTATACTGCAGAACAAAGATATAATATTATAGGTAAGCAAGAATTAAATGGATCAAAAACTGGCAAATTATTTTGACATCTGACCATGACATCTAGCAAATTATGCTTGGAGACCAAATTTTACATTTTTTAGAATATTTTTACTATTTATTAAGATGGTTTAAATATCGTTGTTTTCAATGGTGCTGAAAAATACTTCAAAACAGCGATTTTCAAACCATCTTAATAAATAGTAGAAAAATTCCAATAAATGTAAAATTTGGTCTCCAAGCACATTTTAATATAGATTGAATATTTAATGGTTTGGACGACTGTTTTAACTTTGGAAATCGGAAAATGACTTGGTAGCACCGGAGGGCAAGGAACAAACGTTTTGATATTAGCCACTCTCTCTCTCTCTCTCTCTCTCTCTATATATATATATATATATAGGAAAATGTTAATATGCTACGCGTAGCATATAGGGCCTCGTGCTACGGCTCAATATTTGAGTTTTCAAAATCCAAACGGTTGATCCAAACCGTTCAACATGATCTCCATATGAAAATGTGCTTGCAAACCAAATTTTACATTTTTTTGAATTTTTTTACTATTTTTTTAGATAGGTAGAAAATCACTTGATCTGAAAATTATATACCATTCAGATAAAGTGATTTTCTACCTATCTAAAAAAATAGTAAAAAAGTTTTAGAAAATGTAAAATTTGGTTTGCAAGTACATATTCATATGGAGATCATGTTGAACGGTTCGGATCGACCGTTAGGATTTTGAAAACTCAAATATTGAGTTGTAGCACGGAGGCTCTCTATGCTACGCGTAGCACCGTAGCAAACTCCTATATATATGTATATATATATAGAGTGATGCTATGGTGCTTTGGGAAGTAAAGAGGGTGTTTTACTTCCCGCTCATATCTCTATTTCTAAAGTTCAAATAATCAATTTGAACTCCTCAACATGATCTTTATATTAATATGTGCTTGGAGACCAAATTTTACATTTTTTGGAAATTTTTTACTATTTTTTTTGAATTTTTGAAAATCAGTGTTTTTGTGATTTTTTTTATTGTTTTTTTATTTAATGAAAAACTGTGATTTTCAAAAATTGTAAAAAAATAGTAAAAAATTTCTAAAAAATGTAAAATTTGGTCTCCAAGCACATATCAATATGAAGAACATGTTTTCGAACTTTGAAAATGGAGATATGAGCTGGAAGTAAAACACCCTCTTTACTTCCCAAAGCATGATAGCTTATCCCTATATTTATATATATATATATATATATATTAGCTAATATCAAAACGTTTGTTCCGGAGCCGTGGTGCAACCAATTGGTTTTCCAATTTTCAAAGTCCAAATGGTCGATCCAAACAGTTAGATGTGAGCTCCATATTAAAATGTGGTTGGAGACCAAATTTTACATTTTTTTGAATTTTTTTACTATTTATTAAGTCAATTTTAAAATCGCTGATTTTCATAAATAGTGAAAAATTTCAGAATCATTGAAAACAATGATTTTAAAACTGACTTAATAAATAGTAAAAAATTCAAAAAAATGTAAATTTTGGTCTCCAAGCAATTTTTAAAATAGATTGAATGTTGAACAGTTTGGATCGACTATTTGGACTTTAAAAATGTAAAAACGGAAGTGTTTATTCCACGGCCAAGGAACAAACGTTTTGATATTAGCCAACGAGTAGAACTAAGGTGTTCTTAAGCTGACCAAGCCTCTTTGTGAGTTTAACTCAAAAATCTATCGGATTGACTTCAAACAATGCATCCAAACTGTTGAAATCGATCTGCTTCATGAATGATGCGTTTATATGTTAAATTTTTAAATTTTTAAACTAATTTTTAAACAGTAAAAAAAAAGATGATTTATACGTTAATTTTAATGAGTTTTATTTTTCATCATTTTTTGACAGCTTGACTTTATACTAAACTACTTCAAAATATTATAAATTTGACGTGTAAATGCATCACTCGTGAAATAGATCAATTTCAACAGTTTGAATTTGTTGTTTGAAGTCAATCCGATAGATTTTTGAATTAAGCTTACAGAGAGACTTGTTGAGCTTAAGAACACCCTAGTTCTACTCTTAGCCAACCAGCTAAATTACTTCCGGAAACACTTCAACCGAAGTGCTTACGGGGTGAAATTTTAATACTTGATGTTTGAAACGTCAATCTAAGTAAATCAATAAATTATTTATATAATAAGCATGTAGCATACTGATTCTTACTGTTTTCGGATTTTTTTAACTATTTTTTATGATTTTTGAAATATAGTCTCTTTTGGCTTAAAAATACTTTTATTTTAGGACAAAAAATCCATCTTTCAAAAATTGTAAAAAATAGTTAAGAAATTTCAAAAATAGTAAAAATATGTATTCTACATATTTAGTATATAACTAATTTATTGAGGTATTTAGTTCAACGTTTCGAACATCATACCGTTAAATTTGAACCGTAAGCACTTCGTCAAATTGTTTCCGGAAGAAATTTAGCCGGACTATATATATGTATATTCGAAATCTATTCCCCCAATTCAAAGTGTAGAGGGAATGAACCAAATCCTTAGAGCAGATACGATTTCCGTTCTAACTTTACGATTGGACTCAAAAGTCATGTAAACGCAAGTTCCCTTTTCCCCACTTACCTAACATTCAAACACTGACATGCAAATAATTGAACAGGTGTCTCCACTTGTAGCTATGGAGGACAAGAATTAATTATAAATTTGATCAAACACTCACATGAAGTTGTTTGTTGCTGAATCAGCATCATATATATATATTCCTCCTTTTTGCTACTTGTTTATTTTATATATATATATTCCTCCTTTAGGCTTTCTTAAGCAGTCAATGTCGTCCGCGTTCCATTAAAGTTATGCTTTCTTGGTTTTTTTTTATTTTTAATTCATATTCATGGTTATATATATCGATATACACAAATTTCTACAATTAAAGAACCACTCCAAATTGCCTTGCTTCCTCTCTTTTTTCACTCCTGCAATGGCACATGTTGCACTTGTTTCCATATTACTTGTTCTCTTCTCCTTCTCCGTCAAAACCACCACTCTAACACAAGCCAAATGCATGCCTGACCAACGTCATGCCTTGATTCAACTCAAGCAAGATTTCAACACCACTGAACTCCATTCATGGAATGCAAGCACCGACTGTTGCATATGGGATGGCATCACATGCGATAAGCAAACTGGTATGGTGACTGCACTAAACCTTACCGACCAGTCCATCTTCAGCACCTCGACCTTTCTTGGAACAACTTCTATAATATTTCCCTTCCACAAACCGGGTTTGAGCAACTTGGAAATTTAACACATCTCGACTTATCCTACTCTGGATGTGCCGGTCAAGTTCCAATCAGCATTTCTTCCCTCACAAACCTTATCTCACTTGACTTATCAGACAATGAAATTCCCAATCCATTGTATCTTCATGACACAGGCCTAAAAATCTTACTCAGCAACCTCACCAAGCTCCAAGTTCTTCGCATGGATAATGTTGACATTTCACTAAATGGATCTGAGTGGGGCAACGCAATTTTTCAAGTTGGCCCAACTCTTCAAGAGCTATCCATGATGGATTGTGGATTAAGGGGTAACTTTCCGGATGAAATATTTCACCTTACAAATCTTACAAAACTTTATTTATCTTTAAATTCAAAGTTGTCAGGTCCATTAGATTCAATTAGAAATCTCCAATATTTATTGGAATTGACTCTTTTCGGCTGTGACTTCTATGGAGAAGTTCCGCCTTCAATAACAAACCTTACAAGACTCCAAGAATTGAACTTAGGGTCAAACAGATTGACAGGTGCGATACCCATGTCATTGTTTTCACACCATTCTTTGGAATTGTTTGATCTATCATATAACCAATTTTCAGGATATCTTCCTGAGTTCTCAAATGGATCATCAATTTTGGAAATTATTTTCATTGAGAACAACAATCTTCAAGGAAAGTTGCCAATTTCCATATTCAAATCCCCCAAGCTCACTCATTTAGATCTTTCATCAAATAACTTCAATGGTACATTGAATTTAGACATCATCAAGCACATTGAGATGCTTCAATATCTGGACCTCTCAAACAACAAGTTGTCAATTATAGAAGACAAAAACCATAACGAGTCATTCTATGTATCATTTCCAAAAATAGAACTTCTGAGGTTGGCATCATGCAATTTAACAAGGTTTCCTTCTTTTCTAAGTTACCAAACAAATATTTACTTCTTAGACCTCTCAAATAATAGCCTCACAGGAGCGATTCCCCTTTCCATTTGTAATATGTCATTGCTACAGTTTGTTGATCTTTCACATAACAATTTAACTGGTACAGTTCCACCATGCCTTCTAGAAGGTGCTTCATTGCATGAGCTTAACCTGAAAAGTAACAAATTAAGTGGGCCATTGCCACGAAATATCAATCAACCATGTGGACTTAAAGCAATAAATCTGAACGGAAATTTTGTTAATGGAAGTTTGCCCAAATTACTGATGTATTGTAATGCTCTCGAGGTCTTAGACGTGGGAAACAATCGGTTAGTGAACAGATTTCCCTATTGGTTGGGAAATCTTGAAAATTTGAGAGTTCTTGTCTTAACATCGAATATGTTTTATGGACAAATTTCAGACGTGAAAATCAAAGCAAAAGGAAATTATTGCTTTTTCCCCATGCTAAAAATTCTTGACCTTTCTTCAAATCATTTCAGTGGTACATTGCCAAAAAACTTTTTTGTGAATCTGAAGGCTATGATGGGTGTATCAAATACAAGTTCTCCAGATTTGAATTTTATGTTAAATGGGTTTCTTACTCCATATACAGCTTCAGTCTCGTATAAAGGGCTGAGTTTTGATCTGAAGGACAAAATTGGCATATTCAGTTACATTGATCTGTCAGATAATGAATTTTGGGGTAGAATACCCGAAGAGATAGGGCAACTGAAGGCACTTGATGTTCTTAACCTTTCACATAATGCTCTGACCGGTTCAATTCCACTGGAATTCGCTAATTTACAGCAACTTCAAATACTGGATCTCTCCTCCAACCAGCTTTCCGGACACATCCCTCAAGAACTCACCTCTCTCACTTTTCTTTCTGCACTAAATCTCTCATACAACAATTTAGTTGGAGAAATACCCAAAGCCCGTCAGTTCTCAACCTTTTCGAATGATTCTTACTTGGGTAACCCCGGATTGTGTGGTAGTCCTTTAACAATGCAATGTGCAACAGCTCCTTCAAATCATGGGATTTATAATGGTTTGCCTTCAAAATCTTCTGCTGATATAATTGGGCTCTCTGTTTCTATTGGATTGGGGTGTGGGATTTGCCTCTGTAATTTGGGCTACGATATCATGGGAGAATGGAAGAAAGTGGTTTAATTTCAATATAGATAGGTTTTACTTTCGATATTTTCACTGATGGATATATGTAAGATCTTTGTAATAATAAACGGGTATAAATCACCATGTATTTTCATGAGTGTGTGTTTGTCTATTAAATATCTTTTTTATACGCAAAGGTCGCAAAATGTCTACCAGATGCTCATGAATGCTGCCTTTGTAACAACAGCTCCTCCTCTTGTAATTTTCAGTTCAATGTCAAGCATATGGGCACTTGCTAAAAAAAAAAAATATATATTTATCAATGTGTTGAATTTGTTCTAATGGTACCATAAACTGAACATAAACTTTCTTGAAACAATCTTGGATTTTGGATTGGTATGAATAAAATCTCTAAAGAAAGGTCGGAAAAATCAGTTCTCCTTACTATTGTCTCCTCAAATTTACGTGGTTGGGCTCATTATTTTTATGGCTTGGTGCCTTAAAAGAAAAAGCGATCACTTGTCCAAAAATATTCGCACAATTTTTTGTAAAGTAATCTTGAAAATTTCTTTTTCTTTTTTTGAAAAGGTACCAAGTGCATGCAATATTTTAAAGAACCGTGGAGGGATAAGAGAAGTTCTGGCGTATGTGCCCTTTTCATATTTTTTTTGTTTCATTTTAGTTTATAGCAGTTGGTTATATCCTATTTATTCAAATATAAGGATAGTTGAAGAGGGTTGTTATTTAGTATTAAACCATGATGTAAAGTAGTTGTTTTATCATTAATATATATATTGGCAGCTGTTTAATCAACTGTGTATTAATTTCAACTTTGTGAGTTTCATCTTTACAGTGGTACATGGGTGGTACAATATTTCATATTATTGCTGAATTTATTGTTTACAGTGTATTAATCTCAACTTGTGAGTTATGAATGTCTTGTTTGAAAACAATCTCAACTAAAGTTCGGTTTGTTCGGTTTAACCGAACAAACCAAATTTTATTTTGGTTCAGTTTTAATCGGTTGCTATATTTATATTGTTCCGTTCACTTAACCGAATAAAATTTTGGTGTGCCTATTTTATTTCGGGTCTAACCAAACCGAACTGATGAACAGCCCTACCAGGGTACCAAATAAAAAGTATATTATGTATCTTGCGGAATGATTCAAGTATGAATTAAAGTAAAAATGACATGTGTACGTGAACTTTTTGGGTTCATGTTTGTTGCCCTAACTTTCCTGTTTGCGAGGCCGTGTGTGCGTCAATGAGAAAAACAAAACAAATGAGGCAACAAATAACTGATTTTGTGATGGATTGTGTGATGTGTCAGACTTGTCTTTCTTGAATAGCCCGTGAATAAGCAGATTGTTTAACAAGTCAGCAATCACACTCATTCCTAAAAAAATAAACCCGGCCTCCGTATCGGATTACAGACCCATCAGCGTCATCAACACGGTGGCGAAAATAGTTACGAAAGTCCTGGCAAATAGACTCCAACCCCACCTTCAGAATCTCATTACTCCAAACCAAACAGCTTTCGTTAAAGGTAGATCCATGATGGAATCATTCTTATCAGCTAGGGAGTTCCTGGCTTTCTGCTCAAAAGAAAAGCTCCCGGCAATACTATATAAGGTGGATTTTGAAAAGGCATTTGATATGGTGGGCTGGTGTTTCTTGATAAATCTCCTCATTGAGCGAGGTTTTCCGCCCAAGTGGATATCCATGGTTTTAAATTTGCTCAAATCTTCTTCCTCTACTGTCAGGGTTAATGGTTCTCTTACAAATTTTTTCGTACACCGAAGGGGGCTACAATAGGGTGACCCGCTATCCCCAATGCTGTTTATATTGGTGGCAGATTCTCTAAACAGATTTCTCCACAATGCTAGACCTCTGATGCCTCACCATATCTTCTTACCGCCGAAAACAATTCAATTTGCTGACGATACAATAATCATAGCTGAGGCTCATCCTCCGACACTAAGGATAATACGGAGGACGCTGAGGGTATTTTCAAAACTATTAGTGTTAAGAATCAACCAATCAAAGAGTTCTTTCGTCCCAATTGCGATACCAAATAACCTCACACAGGTAATTCAGCACATTCTTTCTTCCCCGCCATCACAGCTACTGATCAAATACCTCGGACTACCACTAACGATTAAAAAACCTAAGCGAATACACTATCAGCCGATGTTAATAGCAGTACAGAGTAAAATGGAGGGATGGACGTCAAACTTGCTATCTTGTGGTGGTAGAGTAACATTGGCCAAGACGGTGTTGTCAGCAATGCCACTACACTACATGCAAGCACTCAAGCTACCAAAGGGAGTAATCAAACAGTTGGACAAAATGAGACGAGGATTTCTATGGAAGGGCAACCAATCATGCAAAGGCATTAATTGCCTGGTAAATTGGGAAAAAGTTAATTTGTTCCTTAAAAGAAAATGGGGGCCTTGGAATAATTGACCTTCGCTGCCAAAATGATTCGTTATTAACCAAATGGTTATGGCAAATCGAAGCAGAACCAGATGGTTTATGGGCCGCAACAGTCAGGAGATTGTTGAATATATCCTCGGTGACGGATATCCAACCTACACCGGTCACATCTTTCATCGTCAAGGACTTAGCTCCTTTGATTCCGTTTTTCAAGGCATCTACATTTCATGACAGGGGTGTAATTGAGGGGATACCGATGACATGGAAATTGAAAGTCCCAATGAAAGTCAAGATTTTCACTTGGTTAATGTTAGCAAACAGGATTTTAACACAGGAGGTCCTCTTATATCGAGGTTGCAACATTATCCAAGGATGCCACTTATGTACATCACAATCTGTTGAAACACGAGACCACATCATGTGGGATTGCACCTACTCAGATAGATTTTAGAGGGAAATCTGTGCTCATTACAACGTGGCAGCAACGGGAGGATCGAGCAGACCTGCTGAGGTCCTAGTCGGAGAACAACGACCACCTCAACCATCTGGAAAAATTGCGAAGGGGACAGCTGGAGTTTGGGCATTGTGGAGAGAGAGAAACAAGATATTATTCTCCAACAAGAGGCGACCAGTGGCTATATTAATTAATGATACAACTCTTGAGATACTCATGTGGTCAAATAGCGTTTAGATCTGCATATTTTGTTATTAAGTTTTGTACATTGCTTGCGGCTATATATACTAGGTAGATATTTATGCTGAGGCTGCTACTTTTTTATTTGTAAATATCATTTTCTTATCAATATATCATTGGTGGCAATCTTCGCCATCAACCTTCAAAAAAAAAAAAACAGATTGTAGCAGACCACATCAGGTGACACACCTCTCTCAAGCATTTCATCAAACATCTCAAGGGCTCTCTTGAGATCTCCCAACTTCATACTACCACCAATGACAGTGATGTAGGTGACACAATTAGGTTCAAGCCCAGAGCTAGGTGCATTGTGCATTGTTTTTTCTATGGGCTGGATGGATTGGGGATTTGGGGGACACAAGATGTGAATCTGATAATATCTCGCTTGTTTGGGCTCAGGTGATATGGGCTGTGTTTTTAATGAATGATGCCTACGGGCTTACTGCCAAAATAAATAAATAAATAAAGAAAAATGGCAACTATATACAATCAAGGGAAACCATTGAGAGCAAGTCGTTAGGATACAGTAGGCCTTCTTGCTACCGTCCGATCTATATCCAACCTCCCAAATAAGACATCTTCATTCTGTCCATCCCAAGCCCGTACTCCCCAAATTGGAGAGTATCCAAAGAATATTATTTCCACCAAACCAAGTGTCCCAGACTCTCGAATTCGTATCCTCTGAGATATCTCAATCTTTGAGTGTTTTCTGGAAAATCTCAACCGTTTAAATAATTTCCGCACGAATCTCAAAGCATAAATAAATACAGGGCCGCTGTGTTGTAGCCGAATAGGCACCATACAGTCAATTAATCGCTAAAACTGTACCTGTAATATTTTTTTATAGAGAAATAATATTATCTGAAAACTAGACTTTCATACCTTTATTTTGATATAAAGAACACAAAAATTCATGTAGCCATTTTCTCTAAATTGAATTTTGAATTTGGTCAAAATTATAGGACTGCTCACTGGAATTTCAGCATTTCTGAATTCTGACCTCTGTCAATTAATCGCTAAAACTGTACCAATCTGTAATATTTTTGTATAGAGAAATTATATTATCTGGAAATTAGACTTTCATATCTTTATTTTGATATAAAGAACACAAAAATCCATGTAGCCATTTTCTCTAAAATGAATTTTGAATCTGATCAAAATTATTGAATTTCTGACTGACACTACTACAAAAATGGTAATTCTACACTGCCAATTGTACACGGTTTTCCGTATTTTATATAAAAACCGTGTACCAAATATGATTTTTTGAAAGCCCGAAAAATTTGCGGGAATTATACACGGACATTTAGTTAAGAATCAGTGTAGAATTGTTTGAGAGAGCTACACGGTTTATTAGGGATCAAAAATCCGTGTGGAAAAAATTGAGAGAGCTACACGGATTTTTGCTAAATATCCGTGTACGAATATATACACGGATTTTTGATAATATATCCATGTAGAAATGGTAGAAATGTACACCGATTTTATTATAAATAGCCGTGTATGATTATTTGGAGAGCTACAAGGATTAATAAGTATAAATCCGTGCATAAAATGCTGTGTAGGGTTTTAATTAGTATAAAAGACATTCTCCTTCCAGCGTCGTTTTGATCAAGTCTTTTATACTGTCTCTCTCTCGCTATCTCTGTATTGAATGTTGATCTGATTTCTGCAAAGGCTAGCAGTTGGGATCAGAGATCTTTGAAGTTTTTATTTTCTCCTCCCTATCTTTCTAAGGTTATTAGTATATATATATATATATATATATTTTTTTTTTTCCTTTTCTTCCTCTAATTTTCTGTTACTTATTATTGCTTATTTAGGTCATGTGTAATTCATGCATGCTTGATTTCTTAAGATAATGCAAAAATGGCGGAAAGTTCGGCTGAGCGGGAGCCGAAGCATGGGGGCAGCCAAGCAAAATCAGGGGGAAGTCGGCTGAGCGGGGAGCCCAAGCGTGGGGGCGGCCACGTTTGAAAAAAATTTGAAATTTGGAAAAAAATTGAAATTCGAAAAAAATTTGAATTTAAAGGAGAATTTTTATTCTCTATTATGCATGCATGCACATATATGTTGATCAATTTTATTGGAGTTGAAATGTTAAAGATCTTTAACCAAGAGACATCATGTCATGGATCACATGGGCACTCTCCTTTTTTATATGTTGGATCTAATACAACTAGTTTGTATGAAATTTTGGTCCAAACTAGATCATAGCCCAACGTTTTGGCAACATGAGCCCAACTTTAAATGCAAATTGGGCCAAAGCTTGATCACATGCTTACTAAGTGGTAAGGACATAACTTGATCTACAAACATTGTATTGGATCTTGAGGAGTATATGTTATATGTGGATCACATGGGATTGTATATGTACAAAAGGCAATATGTATATATATGTTGATGCTTTCATGCTTTTATGTTTTTTTGTTATATATGTTGATATTATAATTTTATGCTTTTATGGTTTCGGTTAGAATTTTGTAATGATAAATATGGATTTGTATAATTTTGTAATGATAAATATGGATTTGTATAATTTTGTAATGCTAAATATGAATTTGTATAATTTTGTATAATTTCATGTACATGAATTTTAAATTGCTATCTGAAAAATTTAAATACTGGCTAGCAAAACAGGAGGCTAGCCAAAAAAAAAAAAAAAAAAAAAAAATTATAAGACAATCCTACACGGATATTTAACAAAATTCCGTGTAAGAATAGTAATTTATAAAATAATCCATGCACGAATACATTTCTACACGGATTATTGGATAAATGTCCGTGTAGGATTGTTTCATACACGGACATTTATCCAATAATCCGTGTATGAATCTATTCGTACACGAATTATTAGATAAATATCCGTGTAGAATTGTTAAGATAGCTACACGGATATTTAGTTTAAAGTCCGTGAAGAAAGAGGAGAGCTACACGGATATTTAGTAAAAAATCTGTGTATAAAGATTAATCGATCGTACACGGATATGAGATTAAAAGTCCATGTAGAAAGAGAAATAGTACACGGATGTTTAGGTAATATCCGTGTAACTTGGTTATATGGAGAGCGACACAGGCAAGTCTTTGTACACGACTGTTTATAAAGTAATCCGTGTAGAAATCGTTGTAATCGCACATGGGTAAATATCCGTGTGTAGTTATTGACCTATTCGTACACCCTCGATTTAAACATGGCAGAAAATCCGTGTAGCTCCTCCATTTATGTCCGTGTGCAATCTCTTTTTTTGTAGTAGTGTAAACACAGCAGACAAAAAAATTGACATAAATTTTGGGCTGCCATGGGCCATGGCGTCCCTTCCTCTCTTTTTTTTCTGTTTTTTCAACGGGCTGGAGTATGGGATGGCGTCCCTTCCTCTCTGTTTTTTTTTTCCGTTTTTTCCACGGGCTGGAGTATGCGATGGCGTCCCTTCCTCTTCTTTTTTTTTCCATTTTTTCGACGGGCTGGAGTATGGGATGGCGTCCCTGTGGAACACCATGGCGCATGACGGCCTTCCCATTTTTCAAATTATGTTCAACCATTTCTCATTTTTAATATTTATTTATTTATTTTCTTATATATAAAAATCTCGGCTTGACCTCCAACTTTTACTCAAAAAAAAAAAACTTGCCAAAAGAAAATTATTCGAGCTGCAGAAGCCAGAACACACTTTTCATGGATCAAAGAAGACGAAAATTATTTGACCTGGGTCTGTCTTCCCATTGAGATATCTCACTAGGAAAAAAAAATATATATCTCCAGTACAAATTAGTTGATGCCATCTTATGAAAGCTTCATGTAAGCTACAAATCGTGAAAAAACAAAGTAGAGTTGTGAGGATTGCTTCAAATCATGTTACTAGTTGGATTAATTTTTGTTACTTCGAAAAAAAGTTATTTTATTACATATTCTCATTTTCTAAATGAAGGATCAATCTTCGTAACCACCTGATGAATTTTTTTTTTTGAGGGTAGGTGGCAACTTGCCATCCTACATTTTGATTGATAAAAAAGTTATATACATTGTCCCATAGGGATCGGCTCTATTTAAATGTACATCTCCTATACAGTAATTCTATTTTGCTAACTCAATTTCTTAATTAAGCTCGACCAAGCAGTTTTCTTCTAACAGTGCCGCTCCCGCTGCTTGAGTTCTAGGACCGTGTCTCTGATGATGTTGAGCATCGGTCTTTTTGTGTCATTGAAGATTCTGTTATTCCTTTCTTGCCATATCGCCCACAGTCCAGCTGACCAGGCGATGATCTCCCATGTTCTCCTTTTGGCCGCATCCATCTGCCCTAAGTGGCGTTTCCAAATCTGTTATTCCTTTCTCGCCATATCCACCTGATGAATTTTATATTCTCATATTTGTATGAAATTTAGTTACTCGCACGAATTGCTACTTTGTTACTTCTGCTTGGAATAAATAAATAAATTAATAAATATAGAGCTGCTCACTTCCTTCTGAAGATTAGTCAGTACTACTTGACTGGGTAAGTCTTACCTCTTTGGAACTAATAGTCACATTTAAACAGGCAATTTATACATCAATTGAATTATTGCATTCCACATTAATTTATTTTTCACAATAAATTATGGTCCCTTCAATTATTCTTCAATAAACAATTTTTTTTGATATATTATTTAATGTTTGTGTTTCCTAGGCCACTTTTAAAAGAAAATATGCAAATAAATTTAAATTTAAAAGTGAATCTCCATGCTTTTATTGACTGCAATTCAGGCTGCACGTGGATTTATATTTAACTTTTCGTAAAGGAATAAAAGAGGTAAAAAGAAAGAATAAGAAAAACAAGCAGATTAGCTCTCTGTTATTTGCCATCTTAAAGGCCAATTTTATTATTCAGAAACAAGCTCCTGACAGCAACTCTAAAAAAATGAGGCTGAGCCCATCAGTGTCTTAATATTAAATGCAGATTGGGAAATGAAATTTCTAACATCCGTTTTCAATTCTTTACCCTGGATTTTGCATTAATTTTGTCCTTATTGAGCTAATTTCTACCCGGTGAAGCACGTTCCCTCTATTCAAAGCATGCCCCTTTTCCACGCTACCTTGACATTAAACTTCTTTTTCCAATTTAACTCATGCATGGAACAACATCTACTTTTTTTATTATTGTAAAGAGGACCTTTTAGTAGCGAGGGATCTAAAATTTCTATATTAGTAAAAATTCTAAGTAATCAATAAATTAGGACACAAGTTTTTGGAATATGTTACCATACTAATTACAAAGGGAAACTTCATAAAAGTCAATTGGAATATTTATATAAGATATACAAAAAAACATGATAGACCAGTTCTGGGGAGCAATTTCAAATATATATAAATTAAAAAAAAAAGACAATTGGTTCTTCATATGCTAATTAAAAATTTTATTATTTTTTCTTAAAATAGTGGATCCCCACTAATATCATTGGAATCTATACATTCAAAAAATGATACGACAAGGTAATACCAGTGGGAAAGCTATTACAATAATCAATGACCTAAATTGTTTTAACTAGCAGCCACCGAAACAAATCAACAAAAGCAAGTATCTTAATAGATTTCCACAAACCGAAATGAGCAATAGAGCTAGCAAAAGAACAATCAAAACGAAAGAACAATAAAGCTAAGTATAGACTTTCTTAAACTTCTTAATCTTTACAAGAATCCTCTGAAAAGCCATTCTATATTTCCTTTCAGTCCAGATAATCCAAACAAAATTACTCTCTAACTAAACTATAATACTCTGAAAAGTCATTCTATTCCTTTCAGTCCAAATAATCTAAAAGAAATGCATCTCTAACTAACTTAACAATTCATTTATCCACAAGACAAATAAATCCATCCATCTTCCACAAATCCTCAATTGTACTTGTATAATGTTAATATTCGTATCTTTAAGCATGATTCTGAAAATCAGAATCGGAATCGGAATCGGAGGAATCGGTTAGAATCGGCCGAGTTGGCTGGGAAACTCGAATTTTTTTACTAGAAGCTTGTTTTATACTAAAATAAAGAAAAAAAAACATTTCTGTAAATGAAATCTTCAAATACATATATTGTGTGAATATGTTTAAATAAAATAACTTTAATATCCATACTAGTAAACTCTTGGATTGAATTATGAGTGACGTTCTATAAAACTGACGGTCTAAGATTTTCAATATGCTACAATATTATCTAACGACATAAATATGTGCTGGGCTTAGCTACTTCATGGAGTAAAACGACTTGGTGCTCCACGCCTCATTATTTTCATTTTGAAAATCCAAACGACCGATCCGAACCGCTCAAGTTGTTCTCCATATTGATATGTGCTTGGAGACCAAATTTTACATTTTTTGGAATTTTTTTACTATTTATTAAGCCACTTTGAAAATCACTGATCCGGCGGTCCAGAAATTTTTACTGTTTTTTACTGTTCATAAGGATTTTCAGATTTTCAAAGTGGCTTAATAAATAGTAAAAAAATTCCAAAAAATGTAAAATTTGGTCTCCAAGCACATTTCAATATGGAGAACATGTTGGAAGGTTCGAATTGACTATTTGAACTTTGAAAATGAAGATATGGCGTGAAGTACAAAGTCGTTTTACTCCATGAAGTAGCTAAGTCCATCTCCATAAATATATAATTATCAAGGCCAGTATATATATTTGTGCAAAAAGGTGACCCTCAATACAAAAGAATATGAATAGCAATTATTAAATGATTAAATTAATTATTGTAATTTGATAATTAGTCTTAACTTGACAAGGATATTATTACAATCATACAGCTTAACGGTATCTAGCTAGAATCAAGTATGACTAAACAAGAAAATTAATGTTTTATATTATAATTATATTTAAGTATTAAAATAAAGATTATAATATTTTCTCAATTGTAACAATTCAAGAGAATTTTATCCGATAGTTTCTCAATTCATATTATAATAATTTCTCAATTTTATCCGATAGTTCAAATTAATTTTATAATTTTATTTCCAAAGAATAGTATGCTGGAGAGGGAGCATAAATCTTGTGCCAATTGATCTTTGAGATTCTCCCTAATAAATATTTGTTTGACAAATGCATCTTCAATGCTCATCCTTTTTTGTTACCCTTGGTTCACTCTGGACCAAACACCTTTCTATTTCTAATCTTGGTGGTTCAATACACCAAGTTCATTTAAAAAGGTGTATATACATTTCCCTTTCCGAAACTTTTATACATAAGAAAATAAAAAAAATATTAAAAATAGAAAATATCGTATGGGAATTTGAAAAATGAGAAGGCTGTAAGGGGTCATGGCGTCCTTGCGGAAGCCATGGCACACTCAAGACCTTGGAAAAAAATGAAAAAAAAAATAATGTGGGATGCCATGGCTCAGCCCAACCTGGAAAATTAAAAAAAAAAAAAATGAAAACTGGTCCGTCATGGCTCAGCCCAACCCACAAAAAAAAAAAAAAAAAAAAAAAAGTGGCCGCCATGGCTCCCACAAGTTCAACTCTATACTCTCTTCTTTCCCGTCGCTCTCTCCAATTCTATTACAGCAGCCAAAAACAAAGATAGCAAAAAAAAAATTTTCATTTGGTGGGTTGAGAGGAGGCATGGCGGCCCAGTTTTCCCTTTTTTATTCCAAAGTTGAGAGAGCCATTGGCGTCTCATAAATAGAAATTTTTTTTTTTTTACACGGGGTGGAGATGTGCCTCATGACCACCTTCCCATTTTTAAAATTTCCGCACACGGTTTCTTATTTTTAATATTTTATTTTTTCATTTTCTTATCAATAAAAATTTCGGTTTCCCTTTCTTCTTCACAAAGCTCATTGTTTTCATTTGTCCCAAATCGAACATTTATATCTTCTCAAATCGACAACGATAAATGCAAATTGACGCCAAAAAAAGTAGAATCGGCCGAGAATTGCCTCAAATTGTCAGAATTAGACTGATTCGGAGAAAAAACTCGGTTGAATCGGGTTGAATCGGCCGAGTCAACCCAGTTCAACCGATTTTTGGTGGAAAAAATGCTCGGGCTGGAAACTCAGGTAAATTTCAACTCGGACCTGACAGATATCATTCTGACTTGGCCGATTTTCCAAACCATGTCTTTAAGTTTCTACTTAACACAATTTGACAAATTGATTCGCTATTGGGAAGATTCTACGAAACAGAGCTTCGAATTTCTCATCCCTACTTTATTATTTAATATCTTATAGGAATATTATAATTTATTTTGTAACAGAAATATACTTATTTCATTGGTAACCACAGCTGGTAAATCATCCCACTGACAAAGCTATCAGCATCATATATTGGGCCTTCTTTCTTGCTACTTATGTGGTTCTGCACGAGATAAGAAAAGATAAATGGAAAGGTACTTATGTGGTCATTAAGAAATCAGAATTATCTCAGTTGACTGTCCCTTTCCAAGTCAATTAAAAATCAGGGTTACTCATCTGATACCTCGAAAAAAAAATTATATGGCCATTAAGAAGTATTTGAGTTATGTGGTCATTATACCACGGAAGTTTATCCAGACAAGTATAATAAAAACAAAACGGATATATTGGTTTATTTAACTTTTCTTTTCAACTAATAAAGCGGAAAAAAGTACATATATAGGAAACAGAATTACCAAGGTATTTTACCAACAACCACACCAAACAAAGAGAAAAACAGAATTATTGTGCTTACTCTTTTCCTTCCTGCAATGACACTCATAGAACTTGTTTCCATATCACTTATTCTCCTCTTCTCCGTCAAAACCACCACTCAAACACAAGACCACTGCCTTCCTGACCAACGTCATGCCTTGATTCAACTCAAGCAAGATTTCCACACCACTGAACTCCATTCATGGAATGCAAGCACTGACTGTTGCATATGGGATGGCATCACATGCGATAAGCAAACCGGTATGGTGACTGCACTAAACCTTACCGACCAGTCCATCTCGGGTAAACTGAACCCGGCTTTGTTCAATCTCAGCTCTCTTCAGTACCTCGACCTTTCTCGGAACAACTTCTATAATATTTCCCTTCCACAAACCGGGTTTGATCGACTTGGAAATTTAACACATCTCGACTTATCCTATTCTGGATTTGCCGGTCAAGTTCCGATCAGCATTTCTTCCCTCACAAACCTTATCTCACTTGACTTATCAGACATTGAAAATCCCATGGGCCTAAAAATCTTACTCAGCAACCTCACCAAGCTCCAAGTTCTTCGCATGGATTTCGTTGACATTTCACTAAATGGATCTGAGTGGGGCAACGCAATTTTTCAAGTTGGCCCAACTCTTCAAGAGCTATCCATGTCAGATTGTGGATTAAGAGGTAACTTTCCGGATGAAATATTTGACCTTACAAATCTTACAAAACTTGATTTATCTTCAAATTCAATGTTGTCAGGTCCATTAGATTCAATTGGAAATCTCCAATATTTATTGGAATTGAGTCTTTACGGCTGTAACTTCTATGGAGAAGTTCCGCCTTCAATAACAAACCTTACAAGACTCCAAGAATTGAACTTATGGTCAAACAGATTGACAGGTGCGATACCCATGTCATTGTTTTCACACCATTCTTTGGAAATACTTGATCTATCAGATAACCAATTTTCAGGATATCTACCTGAGTTCTCAAATGGATCATCAATTTTGGAATTTATTTACATTGAGAACAACAATCTTCAAGGAAAGTTGCCAATTTCCATATTCAAATCCCCAAAGCTCACTGATTTAGATCTTTCATCAAATAACTTCAATGGTACATTGAATTTAGACATCATCAAGCACAATGAGAAGCTTGAATATCTGGATCTCTCAAACAACAAGTTGTCAATTATAGAAGACAAAAACCATAACGAGTCATTCTATGCTTCATTTCCAAAAATACAACTTCTAAGCCTGGCATCGTGCAATTTAACAAAGTTCCCTTCTTTTCTGAGTTACCAAAGAAATATTTACTCCTTAGACCTCTCAAATAATAGTCTCACAGGAGAGATTCCCCTTTCCATTTGTAATGTGACATTGCCAACAGTGCTTGATCTTTCAAACAACAATTTAGCTGGTACAGTTCCACCTTGCCTTCTAGAAGATGCTAAATTGAATGTGCTGAACCTAAAAAGTAACAAATTAAGTGGGCCGTTGCCACAAAATGTTAGTCAAGCATGTGGACTTCGTACAATAAATCTGAATGGAAATGCAATAAATGGAAGTTTGCCCAAATTACTGATGTATTGTAATGCTCTCGAGTTCTTAGACCTTGGAAACAATCAGATAGTGAATAGATTTCCATATTGGCTAGGCAATCTTGTAAATTTGAGAGTTCTTGTCTTAAGGTCAAATATGTTCTACGGATAAATTTCAGACGTGAAAATCAAAACAAAACGAAACAATTCGTTTTTACCCATGCTAAAAGTTCTTGACCTTTCTTCAAATCATTTCAGTGGTACATTGCCTAAAAATATTTTTGTGAATATGAAGGCTATGATGGGGGCATCAAATACAAGTTATTATTTTGACATGAGTGTAAGTTACATTCCAGATGAAAGTTCAGTGTTGAAAATATAGAAGAATAGAGGGACATGATCTCAGCTGTCCATCATTGATCAAACGGCTAGGATTAGATTTAGGAGTCAACTTCTATTTTACTTTCTTAAGTACCAACGGTACACTATTCATAGGTACCAAAAATAGAAATAATAGGCAACGGTACAATAAACGGCTATTAGCCACTGTAACATATATATACTGCAAACTACTCTGTAAAAATTACAAGGTGAATGAAAGATTTCAATTCTCCTCAGATATTCATAAAATCAGCATGGTATCAGAGCAAGGCTCGATAATCCAATAATCTCCATAACCTTCCATAATCCAAAATCAGTAGCATAAAGTACTGAAAATACCACAAGGAGAAATTCCACATAAACGCAAGGATGTCACAAATGGGGCAGCAAACATACGAAGCCACCAACCATTCTAAACTGACCAATACCTTGCTAAATGATAGAAATTATCTATCTTGGGCGAAATCAGTAACTCTATCCCTGAGTGGAAGAGAAAAAATCGAATTCATCACTGGAGAAAGCGAAAAACCCAAAATCACAGATCCAACCAAAGCCACAGAAGAACAAAAACAAACACTGAGACAATGGCAAGCCACAGATCACAAAATCATGGCCTGGTTACTAGATTCCATGGAACCTCAAATTTCTGACTTATTCCTGCATAGCAGTACCTCTTCTCATGGCCTATGGGAAGATGTGAAGTCGTTTTTCGGCCAACAACAGAATCACTCACATATTTTCAGACTCAAACAAGAAATCCACACAGCAAAGCAAGGTGCCATGACCAACACTGAATACCTTGGTCACCTCAAGAAAAAATTCGATGAACTCAAAATCTATAGACCTCTCACAACAGATCTCAAAGAGCTCCAAAAAAGGCAACAAGAAGATGAGATTTTTGTGTACCTCGCGGGTCTAGATGAAAGCTACGAAGCTGTGAGGTCACAAATAATCCTCGCACCCGAGCTCCCCTCATACTCGGCCGTCGCAGCCATGATACATCGAGAAGAAACTAGACGACAGACCATGGGTGGTTCACAAGCCAAAAACGGCGAGGAACACGAAACCCACGGCCTCGCCGCTAGAAACTTCAAAAACCCTAGTTTTCAAAATCGGCAAAATTCCAAAGATAGGTGCTCTCACTGCAAAAAAGAAGGGCACAATCAAGAGAGGTGCTGGTTCCTCCATCCACACCTTCAGCCGAAAAAATGGAAAGCTGCGGCGGAGAAATCAGGGAGAGGCGACGGAAACGAAGAGAGAAGAAGAGGGGAAAATGAGGGAGCGCACAGGGGCTACTCAGCGAAAACTCAAACCGACCCCAACTCTAGGGCTTTCTCTGCGCAGACCCAAACCGGCCCAAGTGAACCGACTTTCGGAATCGGGTCAAGCGGGTCAAATTCAAGTGGGTTGAACGGGTATAAGGCTGAGGATCAGATGCAGCAGATGCTGAAGCAGTTCTCTGTGTGGTTCACTCAACAGAACCCCTCTGGTTCATGTGGTATCGTTTCTCAATCACACAAATTTAATTTATTTGACCAAATAATTATAGATAGCGGTGCTACCGACCACATGTTTGGAAATAAACAATTTCTCATCAATTTAGACTCAACCAATAATAATCAATATGTTGTAGTAGCAAATGGTATGAGGGCAAAAATAGATGGTTTAGGAAAAATTAATCTTTTTGACAAAAAAATTGATAACATACTATATTTGAAATCATTCCCTATAAATTTAATTTCGGTAAAAAAATTAACACAAGATTTTGATTGTAATGCTATTTTCTCTTGTAAAAATGTCATATTTCAGGACCGGAAAACCGGGAAGACGATTGGGGAAGGTTTTCTTAAAAATGGACATTATATTTTGAATCTACACAAATTAGATTTATGTGCTTCCGCAAAATTAGTTAGTTGTGATCTTTGGCACAAGAGACTTGGACATCCTTCCGACAAGACTTTAACTAGTATTGTAGATTTTCCAAATTTAAATTGTATCAATTGTGATATTTGTAAAATGGCCAAACAAACAAGACTTCCTTTTTCTCATTCAAATAGTAAAAGTGAAGCTATGTTTAATTTGGTTCATTCCGATGTATGGGGACCGGCCCCAAGTAATTCATATAATGGATTTAAATATTTTGTTATATTTATCGATGATTTTTCAAGAGCTACGTGGCTATATTTGTTAAAATCAAAAGATGAAGTATTTAAATGTTTTGAAGAATTTCTAAATCTTATAGAAAATCAATTTGATACTAAACTTAAAATTTTTAGATCGGATAATGGTACGGAATTTATAAACAAAAATTTCACAAATCTTTTTAGAATTAAAGGAATTATACATCAAACAACATGCATAAACACACCCGAACAAAATGGAGTTTCGGAAAGGAAAAATAGACACTTGCTAGAAATGACACGAGCTTTATTATTTCAAAATAATGTTCCAAAAATATATTGGTCGGATGCCATTCTTTGTGCCACACATCTAATTAACCGATTACCAAGTAGTGTACTAAATAATAAAAGTCCACTCGAAATTCTTTATCAACAAAAATATAATTTAGATTATTTAAGAGTATTTGGTTGTGTATGTTGGGTTAAGACTCAAAGAAAAGATAAATTAGATTATATGTCAATAAAAACTATTTTTTTGGGATATTCTTCTTATAAGAAGGGGTATAAATGCTATGATCCAAAAAATAAAAAATTATATTTATCTAGAGATGTCATATTTTGTGAAGATGAACCGTATTTTAAAAATAAAGAAATAATCAAAGAACCACATACAAATGATCAAGTTTGCCCTATAGTACCTCACATAAACATACAAAATTCTCTACAACATGTTGATCATATTGATGAGACCTATAGTCATGAGGAAGAAATGAGTGAACATAATAATGATTTTGATAATGAAATAGAGGAAAATTCGGTGGTAAGAAGGTCATCAAGAATACCTCAACCATCTACTAGACTTAGAGACTTTGTAACATATACCGTGCAATATCCCATACAAAATTTTGTATCATATGAAAATATTTCATCCTCATACAAAGCATTTCTTACTTCGGTTAGTAAAGAAGTAGAACCACATAATTACCAAGAGGCCATAAGAAAACCAATTTGGTGTAATGCCATGAGGGAAGAATTAAATGCCTTAGAAAAAAATAAAACTTGGGTAATCGTACAATTACCAAAAAATAAAAAATCCGTAGGGTGTAAATGGGTATACAAAATTAAATATAAAAGTGATGGTACCATAGAACGATATAAGGCAAGATTAGTGGCCAAAGGATATACCCAAACCTATGGAATAGATTATAATGAAACCTTTGCACCGGTAGCAAAAATGAACACCGTTAGAATTTTATTTTCCATTGCGGTAAATAATGGTTGGAACTTATACCAAATGGATGTGAAGAATGCATTTCTTCAAGGAACACTTGAAGAAGAGGTATATATGAACCTACCACCCGGTCATAAATTGGAAAACAATCATAATCTAGTTTGTAGATTAAATAAATCAATCTATGGATTGAAGCAATCTCCACGGGCATGGTATGGAAAACTTAGCTCTTATTTAAATTCTTGCAATTTTAAAATTAGTAGTGCCGACCATTCTTTATTCATAAAAAAAGATAAAGAAAACATAACCCTTGTATTAGTATATGTAGATGATATAATAATTACCGGAAATAACATAGAAGAAATTAAAAAAACTAAAAGTCAATTAAGAGAAAAATTCGACATCAAAGACCTTGGATATTTAAAGTATTTTTTAGGAATAGAGGTAGCACACTCTAAGTTAGGCCTTTTTATTTCTCAAAGAAAATACACTTTGGACCTATTAAAAGAAACCGGAAAATTAGGTTGTAAACCGATTTCTACCCCGATTGATAACAAGTGTAAACTAAATAGTGAGGATGGTGAACCATTAGAAGACATAAACCAATTTCAAAAATTAGTAGGCAAATTAATTTATCTTACGGTTACTCGACCGGATATTTCATTTTCCGTAAGCCAAATTAGTAGGTTCATGCACTCACCAAGAACTCCACACTTAGAGGCCATACATAGAATTTTAAGATATTTAAAGAAAAACCCCGGAAAAGGAATTTGGATGAAAAACAATAAGTCTAATAAAATATGTGGCTATTCCGATGCAGATTGGGCCGGAAGTTTCGATAGAAAATCCACTACCGGTTTTTGCACATTTGTAGGCGGAAATCTAGTCACATGGAAAAGCAAGAAACAAAATGTCGTGGCTCGATCTAGCGCCGAGGCGGAATATCGTGCCATGGCATCAACCGCGAGTGAATTGACATGGCTCAAGCAACTACTCAAAGACATGGGCATTACTAGTGATCAACCCATGAAAATGTATTGTGATAACAACTCGGCACGACACATCGCATCTAATCCGGTATTCCATGAGCGAACCAAGCACATAGAAGTAGATTGCCACTTCATTAGAGAGAAGGTTCAATCCAAGGAAATAGAAACACCATATATTAAAAGCGAAGAACAATTGGCCGACGTCTTCACTAAAGGATTAGATCCTCGACAATTTGAAGATATTACAAGCAAGCTCGGATTGTACGATATATACATTCCTAGCTTGAGGGGGAGTGTTGAAAATATAGAAGAATAGAGGGACATGATCTCAGCTGTCCATCATTGATCAAACGGCTAGGATTAGATTTAGGAGTCAACTTCTATTTTACTTTCTTAAGTACCAACGGTACACTATTCATAGGTACCAAAAATAGAAATAATAGGCAACGGTACAATAAACGGCTATTAGCCACTGTAACATATATATACTGCAAACTACTCTGTAAAAATTACAAGGTGAATGAAAGATTTCAATTCTCCTCAGATATTCATAAAATCAGCATTCAGTCACATTCAAAGGGCTGAATTTTGATCTGACGTACTCAATTGACATATTCAGCTACGTTGATCTGTCAAATAATAAATTTTGGGGAAGAATAGCCAAAGAGATCGGGAATCTCAAGTCACTTGATGTGCTTAACCTATCACATAATGCACTGACTGGTGCAATTCCACAAAAAATTGCTAATTTACAGCAACTTCAAATACTGGATCTCTCCTCCAACCAGCTTTCCGGACACATCCTTCAAGACCTCACCTCTCTCACTTTTCTTTCTGCACTAAATCTCTCATACAACATTTTAGTTGGAGAAATACCCAAAGCCCGTCAGTTCTCAACCTTTTCGAATGATTCTTACTTGGGTAACCCCGGATTGTGTGGTAGTCCTTTAACAATGCAATGTGGAGCATCTCCTTCAAATCAAGGGTTTCATAAAGGCTTGCCTTCCACGTCTTCTACTGATATAATTGGGTTCTCTGTTTCTATTGGATTGGGGTTAGGTGTGGGGTTTGCCTTTGTAATTTGGGTTACGATATCATGGGAGAATGGAAGAAAGTGGTTTAATTTCTTTATAGATAGGTTTTACTTTCGACATTTTCACTGATGGATATATGTAATAGTAAATACGTACAAATAAATCACTATGTATTTTCATGAGTATGTGTTTGTTTATTAAATACCTTTTTTTTAAACACAGGTCCCAAAATGAATGGTTGGAAGTCTTTGTATGATTGTTTGTTAACAAAGGTATCAATGTGTTCAATTTGGTCTAATTGTACCATATACTGAACATAACCTTTCTTGAAACAATCTTAGGATTTGGATTGGTATGAATAAAACCTCTAAAGAAAGGTCGGAAAAATCAGTTCTTTTTTCTGATAAAAAAACCCATTTGTTGCAATGCTGCTTACTAATGTCTTCTAAAATTTACGTGGTTGGGCTCATTATTTTTATGGCTTGGTGCCTTCAAAGAAAAAGCGACTTGTCCAAAATATTCGCACAAATTTTTGTAAAGCAATCTTGAAAATTTCTTTTTCCCAAAAGCTACCAAGTGCATGCAATATTTTAAAGAACTGTCATACAACAGCTTACAAAGTATTGGAGAGTGCAGCTCCAACTAATAATTAGTGCTAATTTGCCCTTATGCTGATTGCCCTTTTGCTCGAGGCAATGTGTTGTAACTTTATCTAATTATCTTTGAGTGAGGCTATGGTGCTATGCATAGCACCAATGGCTAGTGTACTACGGCTCAATATGGTACTTTTTAAAATCCTAACGGTCGATCCGAACCGTTCAATGTGATATCCATATGAATATGTACTTGCAAACTAAATTTTATATTTTTTCAAATTTTTTTACTATTTTTTTAGATAGGTAGAAAAATCAGTGTTTTCTGAAAATTCTGGACCATCAAAATTCTACCTATCTAAAAAAATAGTAAAAAAATTCGAAAAAATATAAAATTAGTTTGCAAGTACATATTCATATGGTTATCACATTGAACGGTTCGGATCGACCGTTAGAATTTTAAAAAGTATCATATTGAACCGTAGTACACTAGTCATCCGTGCTATGCATAGCACCATAGCCTCACTCATTATCTTTTGTTAAGATTCATGTAATTTTGTTGGAATACTGAGTTAAAGTTAAGTTGGAGGCATTATGCAATGTACTGCCATGTCATACATGATGGCAATTAAGTTGGAAATCCAACATTTTTACTTTTTGTTCAGTTTTACTTATTTTTCGCTTCAATTTTATTTACTTAAGTTGGAGGCATTATGCAATGTACTGCCATGTCACCTGATGTGGTCTGCTACAATCTGTTTATTAGATTTATATCTGCCTATATCATATTGGATATAGCCAGTCCTAAACCCGGAAATTCAAGGGATAAGAGAAGTTATGGCGCATGTGCCCTTTTCATATATTATTTTATTTGTTTTAGTTTATTGCAATCGGTTATATCCTATTTATTCAAATAGGAGGATAGTTGAAGAGGGTTGTTATTTAGTATTAAACCATGATGTAAAGTAGTTGTTTTATCATTTATATATATATTGGCAGCTGTTTAATCAACTGTGTATTAATTTCAACTTGTGAGTTTTGTCTTTAAAGTGGTACATGGGTGGTACACTGAATTTATTGTTTACAGTTTATTAATCTCAACTTGTGAGTTGTGAATGTCTTGTTTTAAAACAATCTCAACTAAACAATGGTTTCTTCGGTTTTAATCGGTTGCTATATTTACATTGGTCGGTTCGGTTCTATTTTTGAAAACCGAATAAAACTTTGGTTTGCCTATTTTATTTCGGTTTTAACCGAACCGAACCGAACCGATGAACACCGCTACCAGGGTACCAAATAAAATGTATATTATGTACCTTGCGGCAAGATTCAAGTATGAAAGTAGAGATGACATGTGTGCGTAAACTTTTTGGGTTCATGCTTGTTGCACCAACTTTCCTGTTTGCGAGGCCGTGTGTGCATCAATGAGAAAAACAAAACAAATGAGGCAACAGATCACTGATTTTGTGATGGATTGTGTGATGTGTCAGACTTGTCTTTCTTGAATAGCCCGTGAATAAGCAGATTGTAGCAGACCACATCAGGTGACACACCTCTCTCAAGCATTTCATCAAACATCTCAAGGGCTCTCTTGAGATCTCCCAACTTCATACTACCACCAATGACACAATTAGGTTCAAGCCCAGATCGAGCTAGGTGCATTGTGCATTGTTTTTTTTTTTATGGGCTGGATGGATTGGGGATTTGGGGGACACAAGATGTGAATCTGATAATATCTCGCTTGTTTGGGCTCAGGTGATATGGGCTGTGTTTTTAATGAATGATGCCTACGGGCTTACTGCCAAAATAAATAAATAAAAATGGCAACTATATACAATCAAGGGAAACCATTTAGAGGAAGTCATTAGGGTACAGTAGGCCTTCTTACTACCGTCCGATCTATATCCTACCTCCCAAATAAGACATTTTCATTCCGTCCATCCCAAGCAGGTACTCCCCTAATTGGAGAGTATCGAAACAATATTCTTTTCACCGCACCAATTGTTCCTAGACTCTCAGGTCAAACTTTTTTTTTTCCGTCTCTTGCCAATTATTCACGTGTCAAGTTTCTCTAAAGTACCTCAAATTATGATAATAGATCTTAGCCGTCTGATTAGAATCCTGACTAATCTGATTCGAAGTAAAAAACAATATTGGATCGCTTTAATATGGTGTTGAGCAAATTGGACGGTCCGGATCTAAACTGAAAACTTAACTGTGGTCATATGAATTAATTATTCCCCAATCCCCACCTTACTTAATGTACACAAAAACAGCACTGACATATGAGACACATATCCAACCCAACTTGTCACAGTTAATACGTTTAAACAACGTTGTGTTTTTTGGGGCCATATCTTCTGCAGTAATTCAAAATTTGAGTTATAATCAATACCGTCTGATCAGAATCTGGGGCTTTAATATTTGTGTCAGAGCAGATCGGACATTCCAAAACTAAACTCAAATTTCTATTAACTCAGGTTGAGTGAGGCTATGGTACTTCGGCTAGTGTACTATGGCTAGTGTACTACGGCTCAATATGGTACTTTTTAAAATCCTAACGGTCGATCCGAACCGTTTAATGTGAAATCCATATGAATATGTACTTGCAAACTAAATTTTATATTTTTTCAAATTTTTTTACTATTTTTTTAGATAGGTAGAATTTTCAGTGTTTTATACAAATTCTGGACCATCAAAATTCTACCTATCTAAAAAAATAGTAAAAAAATTCAAAAAAATATAAAATTTAGTTTGCAAGTACATATTCATATGGATATCACATTGAACGGTTCGGATCGACCGTTAAGATTTTAAAAAGTATCATATTGAGCCGTAGTACACTAGCCATAGTACACTAGCCGAAGTACCATAGCCTCACTCACTCAGGTTATATGAAATCGTGTTTTCAAAAATCCTCTTTCACTAATTCTCTCTTGAGAGAGAGAAATGCCAAACAAATAGCGCCACATTATATCTAAATAATACCCCTCAAACAATGAACCCCTCTCCTCGCTCGCGTTGCCATTGCTAGAGCAGCTCCCGCCTATTTTAATATGAAGATCATGTTAGAAGGTTCAAATCGACTATTTAAACTTTGAAAATGAAGATATGAGCGGAAAGTAAAACACCATTTTTAATTCTCAAAGCAAGTTAGCCCACCTTTGTTTCTAAGCCGTGGTGCAACTAATTTGTTTTCTGATTTTCAAAGTCTAAACTGTCGATCCAAACCGTTAGATGTGATCTCTATATTAAAAATGTGCTTGGAAACCAAATTTTACATTTTTTTTTGAAACTTTTTACTATTTATTAAGTCAATTTTAAAATCGCTGATTTTAATAAACAGTGAAAATTTTCTGAATCATTGAAAACACTCATTTTAAAACTAACTTATTAAATAGTAAAAAAATTAAAAAAATGTAAAATTTAGTCTCCAAACACATTTTAATATTGATTGAATATTGAACAGTTTGGATCGAATGTTTCAACTTTGAAAATGTAAAAACCAAAACGTTTGTTCCACAGCTTAGGAACAAACGTTTTGATACTAGTCAACTTCTATATATATAAATATATATATATATGAGGAGGGATCCGATTATAACATTTTTGAGTTATCACAAAGTTACCACAACTATTTTATACATTTCAAAGTCCAAATCGTTGATCCAAACCGTTCACCATGATCTCCACAATAAATTTGCTTGCAGATCAAATTTTACATTGTTTTTGAATTTTTTTACTATTTATTAAGTATTTTACAAAAGCTAGTCAAATTCAGACAATTGAATTTTGTACCCATCTTAATAAATAGTAAATAAATTCAAAAAAATGCAAAATTTGATTTGCAAGTTCATTTTATTGTGGAGATCATGTTGAACGGTTTGGATCGACGATTTGGACTTTGAAAATGTAGAAAATGGTTGTGGTAACTTTGTGGTAACTCAAAAGTGTTGTAATCAGAACCCTCCTCTCTCTGTCTATATATATATATATAGAGAGTAGAACTAGGGTGTTCCTAAGCTCACCAAGCCTCTCGTGAACTCAACTCTAAAACCTATGGAATTGACTTCAAACGACATTTCCAAACCGTTAGATATTCAATCTATATTAAAATGTGCTTGGAGATCAAATTTTACATTTTTTGGAATTTTTTTACTATTTATTAAGCCGGTTTGAAAACCGCTGTTTTCCAATGGTGCAGAATTTTAATAAAAACAACGGTTTTCAAACCGGCTTAATAAATAGTAAAAAAATTCCAAAAAATGTAAAATTTGGTCTCCAAGCACATTTTAATATAGATTGAACATCTAACGGTTTGGAAATGTCGTTTGAAGTCAATTCAATAGGTTTTAGAGTTGAGTTCACGAGAGGCTTGGTGAGCTTAGGAACACCCTAGTTCTACTCTATATATATATATATATATATATATATATAGAGTCCGACTAGGCTAAGCCATGGTGTAAAACGACTTGGTACTCCACGTCATATCTTCATTTTCAAAGTTCAAATAGTCGATTCGAACCTTCCAACATGTTCTCCATATTGAAATGTGCTTGGAGACCAAATTTTACATTTTTTGGAATTTTTTTACTATTTATTAAGCCACTTTGAAAATCTGAAAATCCGGGTGAACAGTAGAAAACAGTAAAAATTTCTGGACCGCCGGATCAGTGATTTTCAAAGTGGCTTAATAAATAGTAAAAAAATTCCAAAAAATGTAAAATTTGGTCTCCAAGCACATTTCAATATGGAGAACATGTTGGACGGTTCGGATCGGTAGTTTGGATTTTCAAAATGGAAATAATGAGGCGTGGAGCACCAAGTCGTTTTACACCATGGCTTAGCTAAGCCCAGCACTATATATATATATATATATATATATATATATATATATATACATACATACATAAGAGGAGGGACCCACTTACAACATTTGAAAGTTACAACATCTTACAACAATTTAGTTTTGTGATTTGTAAAGTCCAAACAGTCAATCCAAACCGTTCAACATGATATCTATATTAAAAGGTGCTTGAAGATCAAATTTTACATTTTTTTCAATTTTTTTAAACATGATTAAACATGACTAACATAACCGGTCACAGCACGTTTGGTCAACGGTGTAACCATTCGCGTGCCATGACCACTCTTTATTATTTTAGTCACGATACGGCACAATACGTCAAAAATAAACTTAATCACAAAACGACACAGTACGTAACTAAAGTCATGACGTCTTAGTCACAGTAGAGCATGGTACAATACGATTTTTCCACTCTATTTGAGATCTTAAGAGAATGGCAACTAATTTTGGAGCGGATGCAGACGGACGTACGTACGGAGATTCCAATGGTGAACAAATAAAGAAGAAATGAATAGTGGTATAGTGTCGCAGTTTTTTATGAAAGGAAAAATAATAATTAACCAGTGTTACAGAAAATTAAGTCAAAAAAGGTAGACGTGTAGAAACACTGGACTTAAAAAGGAATCCAGCCAAAAGGAAGTTACTTAGTAATTACTACATTAATTGCCTGCTCACTTGTAGGGCATGCATGATGGGGTTCAGAGGGGCTCACAATATTAACTCAACCGCGTCCAGCTTGTCTTCTATTCAAAATATGGAAAATGCCAATATGCTACGTGAAGCATAGAGGGCCTCCGTGCTACGGCTTAATATTTGAGTTTTCAAAACTCTAACGGTCGATCCGAACCGTTTAACATGATCTCCATATGAATATGTACTTGCAAACCAAATTTTACATCTTTTAGAATTTTTTTTACTATTTTTTTAGATGGGTAGAAAATCACTTGATTTGAAAATTCTGTACCATTCAGATCAAGTGATTTTATACCTATCTAAAAAAAATAGTAAAAAAAAAATTCTAAAAAATGTAAAATTTGGTTTGCAAGTACATATTCATATGGAGATCATGTTGCATTGAACAATTCGGATCGACCGTTAGAATTTTGAAAACTCAAATATTGAGCCGTAGCACGGAGGCCCTCTATGCTACGCGTAGCACTGTAGCCAACTCCCCCAAAATATCTTGAAAAATATGTGTGGTTCTCGTGCAAATGAGATTTTGCGACGTTTGCATATTGGTCCTGATATTTTTTGTTTATTTTATTTGTGAAATGAATTATACTAATATCTTCGTTTTAAATTACTTGACAATTTTATAATTATTCTTTATTAAACACGTGTCACAATAATATCTAAACATATACATTCAGTTGCAACTACACATAAAATATTTTCTTTTATTTAAATTTGAAAGTGGAGGGTTTATAAGTACACATCAAAAACATTCCACTTTTAACTTACTTAAAAAGGATATACTTAATGAATTAAAATGGATATACTTAATGAATGAAAATGCACGAAACATGAATTTAGATAATTAGTGAATGTAGACAAATCACAGTAGGCACTCAAAATAATTTTATTCCATTAAGATTAGGGCGCAGCCAAGATTTTTATCATATAGTCGAACAAAATTACTGGTACGACAAACAGGTTGTAAACTATCGTGAATTAACTAATTCACATTGTTGGTTGTAGACTATTGTGAATTAACTAATTCAGAGAATGCAAGTTCAAGTTCATTATAATTTCTTGCTCAATTGTACGAGTTCATGTGTGTCGCCGGAAATTTGAGAATCTATATCCCTCAGATACCTAGTCAATTGTACGAAAAGAAAGGTCACAATATTGTTCCAGCCAGGCAAAACTAAATTTGATATCTATTGTAGATATAGGGAATCCGTATTGAGATTTGTATGGAGTTAAAAATAGTGTGAATTTATTAATTGTACCCACATATACTTTTGGTGATATAGATTAAAAAATTTGGAAGGCTATGAATGCAAATTTCTCAAATAAATAGCTAGTGCATTGATTGTTTTAAGGACCAATAATAATTATGCAGTGACAATCAATTACCAATGCATGTTTTCTCTGTTTCACTATGTTCATTGTACATAACCCAGGCATAAATGAATCATGTGTGGGTGTCGTTCGTCCACTCAAAAACTGGTCCTTGGCACCCAGTCTCAACATTTCACACATGTAGATGAGATTCTCCCATCTTATTCGGGGTGACATATATAAAAAGAGAATGAAGGAAGATTAATTCAATACTGACTACTACATATATTTTAGTATTTTATATTTCGTGGCAACAATGGTTTTGATTTTTTTTTGTTGACCCCAATAATAAAAAAAATATGGAAATTTTGTATAACCAACGGAGATTAATTCAATATATAGAAGGTTGCAGGTTGTGGATATTAAAAAATTGGATAGTTTGACCTTCAATATTTACTAAAAAAAATAGTATTTAAAAATTTCAGGAAACCAAAAATTTTTATCACAAGTTTTGATGAAATCAAAAGTTAATTAAAAAAATGTGTAACATGCATCAATCCAATTCACAAAATGTTCATGAAGAATATTAATTTCATAAAAATCTAGGATCCTGAAATTAAATAAAACTGGTTATATTGAAACCAAATTAAACAAAATTGATGAATGTGACTTGGGAGCCTGAAGTCAAGTCTCCTATGCAAAGACCAGAGCATCCATTACTTGTTATTAATGAAGTCAAGTTTCCTATGCAAAGACCCCGTAATTTCAACCTTTTGACTCGAGTCTTCTTTTTTGTATCAACTTGTATAATAAATGAAGAAGTGTACAGCTAAGGAGGAGAATAATTCATTGTAACTTTGAGGCTTTGAGCAAACAAATAATAGCTCATTCATAGCTAAGGGCCCGCTATCAGCATCATATATTGGCCTTCTTTTTGCTATTTGTTTATTTCTTGCTCAATCTAAAAATTATAGTCAGTCTGCTGGTAAATCGAAACATAAAATTATTAACTCACATATATAGGCCTTCTTTTTGGCTCACAATATTATTAACTCAGCCGCTCCACATATGACGCGACACAGTTTTTAATGAGTACGGCTTCATTCCCTGCACTGGCAGGGCTGCACAGTCCAAAAGATTTTCATTTCTGTTTAAAAATTATGATAACTGACTTGCATTTTGGACTAATTTTTAATGATTTATACGCAGGTAGTCATGAACATCAAGCAAGTCCTGATCAGCGCAAGATTGGCAATCACAAGACGATGGAAAAAGATCGGGAAGATTGGCAATCACAAGTCCTGATCATCGTCGCCGGGTACAAGGACCAGCTCGACAGGGTCCTCAAGCTTTCAGATCTGCCCTACTACGAAGATTTGAAAGACTACGATGATGTAGATTCTGCGGAGCAGATGAGTACCGAGGAGCCGGATTTCTCAGGAATTCACTCCGCGGCAACTTCTGATGCAGCATTCGAGGCAGCTGGTCTTGCAGTGGTACATATATTTTTATATATTGTAATATCATATACATTGTGAAACCTAACTTATTTATCTATTTCAGGGAGCTAGATTTACCGCGGGGAGATGAGCAGGAGGACAGAACAGATGCACCATTTGAGTTTCACTTGGGCTCTCTCAGTACGGTGCATATTCTCAAGATTACCCATCTCCTACGTTTCACACTCAGTAGGAGCCAGTACCACAATATGTTGGAATTGAGACGTCAATTCCAATTAATTAAGTTTGGACTACGTGTTATATGATTAATATATCACATACTGTCAATAATATTATGAGGAATAATATAAGATATGCCTAAATGTGATTGACTGAAATAATGGCATAGTACGTAATTTCGCTAAGTTTTGGGGCACGAATGCATATAGAACATAATGTAAATTAATTATAATTGTTGATGGACCAATTATAATTAATTCAACTAATACTAGTGATAAATGTAAGAATTATTGTTTGGGCCTAATCAATTGATTGGATCAAGATACCAAACAAAATGGGCCAAAAATATATAACATTTATGTAAATTAATTATAATATGCATATATTTGATCAATTATATCAATCAATTATACGATTTTTTTATCAGCCAAATATAATTGATTTGTATAATTGAATAGAAAAGGAAAATATGTTATGCATATTTGATTGGTTACCAAAAATGCACAAACGAATATCTTTGAGAAAATATGTCATATATTATGTATAATTTTTGACATGAATTATAAGATCTCTCAAAGATACATTTTCACTAGTATAAAAGGCGCTGGGTCTCCAAGCAATCCGGGTAAGAAAATTTTTAGTGCACATGTGTTGTGCATAGCCACCTTATTCTCCCTCCATTAGAGAATAATACTCTTGAGCTCCGTTCGTGACTCGAGAGAGAAGAAAGGCACCAGGGCTTGCTTGGAAGGACTCGAAAGCGTACAAATCAAGCACCATCTCAAGTCAACTCGTATCAAGTGAAGTTTGCAAGTGAGATTGCAAAGCATGGATCCAAGTAAGTAACTAATGCTTCCGCTGTGTATTTTAATTTTTTTTCTTGCGCGGAGTTTTGAGTTTAGGAATTGCAATTGCTAGTTAATTTAGGAATTTGGTATTTGGCTCTTTAACCTAAATTAAAATTGCACCCCTTACACAATACACTCAAGAGGAGCCGGCCCCACAGCAGGATGTCTCGTATCCACCTGTCTACTCTTCAGAGGATACACATGACGTTATTTTCGGTCTTGGGGCCGATCAGGGACCATCTGAGGAGTATAGATTTGGGGAGATACAGGAGGAGGTCCCACCACAGCCACCACGAGAGTATGAGCTCTTGGCACAGAGAGAGCGGCGAAGTAAGAGAGTTAGGAGAGATAGGGTGCCGTACACACTACCGAGTAGGTAGAGAGATAGTCAATTGTACGAAAAGAAAGGTCACAATATTGCCAGGCAAAACTTAATTTGATATCTATTGTAAATATAGGGAATCCGTATTGAGATTTGTATGGAGTTAAAAATGGTGTGAATTTATTAATTGTACCCACATATACTTTTGGTGATATAGATTCAAAAATTTGGAAGGCTATGAATGCAAATTAATTTCTCAAATAAATAGCTAGTGCATTGATTGTTTTAAGGACCAATATTAATTATGCAGTGACAATCAATTACCAATGCATGTTCTCTCTGTTTCACTATGTTCATTGTACATAACCCAGGCATAAATGAACCATGTGTGGGTGTCGTTCGTCCACTCAAAAACTGGTCCTTGGCACCCAGTCTCAACATTTCACACTTCAAAATATTGGCGAACATTTTTTTTGAAGTATATGTGGGTACACTATTGGCTAGGCATATATATACACTATTTTTTAGATTTTTTTTTTGCTAATTTTATTAAATTGATAGAAAATAACTTGATTGAAAATTCTGAACCATTCAAAAGGAATGGTTTTTTACCTATCTAATAAAAAATAATAAAATAATTCTAAAAAATGTAAAATTTGTTTGGCAATTACATTTTCGTATGTAGGTCATGTTTAACTGTTTGGATCGACTGTTTGAACTTTAAAAATAGAGATATAGATTCATAACAAGAGTTGATCCGTAATATGGATGTTACCATAGCCTCACTCTTCAGATATTATCGTGGACGTATTTTTGAAAAAGGCATTTTAAATCGAAGATATTAGTATAATTTATTTGACAAAAAAAATTGCAGCCTTAATTCATAACCTTTCAAATTTTGAATTCATATCCTCTGCATTAACTCAAAAGAGAATCTTTTGAGTTAATGAATCTCAACTGTCCGATCTGTTTTAAGATTCGTGTGAATTATATTTGCACTAATATTAAAGGGCCCCTATGTTATAGACACGAACCGGATTGACTCTGTTTAAAATCAAACGGTTGAAATTCATTAACTCAAAAGATTCCCTTTTGAGTTAATGCAGAGGATACGGATCCCCAAATTTTTGGGCCACACCGACACATGCATTCAGGACACTGTGCAAAACAAACTGGACGCGCTTGTATTAAATGTGAGCACCTGTGGAACCCGTGACGCGTTGTCTGCTAGAAATTATGATGAACTTAAGTTTGCATCTTCTGTATTAACTCACATGTTGAATTTAGAATATCGACCTTCCGATTAGAATTCGAATCAATCCGACTCATGTATGTAATATATAAACTTTTTAATATTCGTGCTAATACGGATCGAATGGTTTGGATTCGTAGTGCAGAAACTCAGAATTGAAAAAGTTACTGCATCCAATATAAATTTCATAAACTTTGGGGTTTTCGGACCATGTGGAGTCAGTCATGAGTCAGGTCATGTCTGCATCTTTTTGACTTTCAAATAAAAGTGGTGCACCATTATTTGTCCTTTTGCATACAACTGGTTCACGATCATCGGAGAAATATCTGAACCATTTATCTAATAGCACCATTATTTCTTGGAGGTCTCTCAGAAAATATAAGCATGGAAGGCAAAATCGGCCGTTTCGGAGCGGAATCGGACGGTGCCGATTCGATTTCAGGCCGATTTACATGGATAGTGCATATTTCAATCAATTTCGTCCGTCCCGGTCCATTTCGGAATAATTCCAGTCAAATTTTAGCCGAAACATACCGATTTCACCGAAACGGCCGATTCCAATTAAATTCGGCTGAAATGCAAATTAATGAACAAACACAAAAAAATTTTGAGCTCGGCGTGGATCGAAACCATGTCCTTCAACTAAGGGGGCAAAGCTATTTAGCACCACACCATCCAACTTTTGTTGTTATATAACACAACTCATTTATATATAACAATTGTAATTCACTAATTTGTACCAATCCATTCTGACAAAAAAGTCCGATTTTCCGATCCGATTCGGCCAATTCCGACCGATTTTTCCGATCCGGATCGGAATCGGACGGCACCGATCCTGATTCCGATTCCGATATTTCCTTCTATGAATAGAAGCCATTCTCTTGAGATTCCAAAACCGAAAACCTATCCCCTTTGAAAACAGGTATGTGTTTCAAAATAGTGTATACAAACCACACCTGTGGAAACTCCACATACAAAGTTCCGAAATCTATTCTCTCAATTTAGACTATGTTCGGATGCACTAAGAATAACATTATTCTTAGAATAGCATTGCTATTCGGAACAAGGGCAATCCAAACGAGAAATAGAGCTATTCGGAATAGGGAGAATATGACTATTCGCTATTCTTACAAAAATATGGAATAGCATTTGTTGCTTTCAATATTAATACTAATCTAATATTTAAACTAATATTATATTACATTTAATATTTAAATTAATAATATATTGTATTATATTTAATCTTATATTATATTTAATACTAATCTAATATTTAAAATAATATTATATTACATTTAATATTTAAATTAACATTATATTATATTATATTTAATCTAATATTTTATTTAATACTAATATAATATTTAAAATAATATTATATTACATTTAATAATTAAATTAATTTTATATTGTATTATATTTAAACTAATATTATATTACATTTAATCTAATATTTATTTAATACTAATCTAATATTTAAAATAATATTATATTACATTTAATATTTAAACTAATATTATATTACATTTAATCTAATATTTTATTTAATAACTAATCTAATTTTTAAAACAATATTATATTACATTTAATATTTAAACTAATATTATATTACATTTAATATTTAAAATAATATTATATTACATTTAATATTTAAACTATTATTATATTACATTCAATCAAATATTTTATTTAATAGTAATCTAATTTTTAAAATAATAGTATATTACATTTAATATTTAAACAAATATTATATTACATTTAATATTTAAACTAATATTATATTACATTTAATCTAATATTTTATTTAATACTAATCTAATATTTAAATTAATATTATATTACATTTAACATTTAACCTAATATTATATTATATTTAATATTTAAACTAATATTATATTATATTTAATATATTATTTTATTTAATACTAATCTAATATTTAAAATAATATTATATTACATTTAATATTTAAATTAATATTATATTGTATTATATTTAATCTAACACATAAATTATTACTCTATTCATTCTCTCCAAACTCTATTCCAAATATGCAACCCAAACAATTTTTTCACTATTCCGAATATATAGCTCGAGTTAGCACTGTTATTAAAAAATAGCTATTCTTATTTACTATTCTAAACAATAGATATTCTAACTATTCTAGAGTTCATCCAAACGTATCCATAGAGTGTAGAGGGAGTGAATCAAATTCTTACCCTTTGTGTCCGCTTCTTCTACTCGCACTGTTTCGGAAGCACAGTCTAAGCAAACACGATTTTCGTTCTAACTTGACGACTGGAGTCAAAAGTCATGCAAGCGCAAGTTCCCTTTTCCCCACTGTCTTAATCAGTCCGCGTTCCATTAAAGTTTTGCTTTTTTGGTTTTTTTATTTTTAATTCATATTCATGGTTATATATATCGATATACATATTAAAGAACCACTCCAAATTACCTTGCTTCCTCTTCTTTTTTCACTCCTGCAATGGCACATGTTGCACTTGTTTCCATATTACTTGTTCTCTTCTCCTTCTCCGTCAAAACCACCACTCTAACACAAGCCAAATGCATGCCTGACCAACGTCATGCCTTGATTCAACTCAAGCAAGATTTCGACACCACTGAACTCCATTCATGGAATGCAAGCACCGACTGTTGCATATGGGATGGCATCACATGTGATGAGCAAACCGGTATGGTGACTTCACTATACCTTACCGGCCTGTCCATCTCGGGTAAACTGAACCCGGCTTTGTTCAATCTCAGCTCTCTTCAGCACCTTGACCTTTCTTCGAACTTCTTCTATAATATTACCCTTCCACAAACCGGGTTTGATCGACTTGGAAATTTAACCCATCTCGACTTATCCCATTCTCGATTTGCCGGTCAAGTTCCGATCAGCATTTCTTCCCTCACAAACCTTATCTCACTTGACTTATCAGACTATGAAAATCCCATGTATCTTCATGACACAGGCCTAAAAATCTTACTCAGCAACCTCACCAAGCTCCAAGTTCTTCGCATGGATAATGTTGACATTTCACTAAATGGATCTGAGTGGGGCAACGCAATTTTTCAAGTTGGCCCAACTCTTCAAGAGCTATCCATGTCAGATTGTGGATTAAGGGGTAACTTTCCGGATGAAATATTTCACCTTACAAATCTTACAAAACTTTATTTATCTTCAAATTCAATGTTGTCAGGTCCATTAGATTCAATTGGAAATCTCCAATATTTATTGGAATTGAGTCTTGACGGCTGTAACTTCTATGGAGAAGTTCCGCCTTCAATAACAAACCTTACAAGACTCCAATGATTGGACTTAGGGTCAAACAGATTGACAGGTGCGATACCCATGTCATTGTTTTCTCACCCTTCTTTGCAATCCCTTTCTCTATCATATAACCAATTGTCAGGATTTCTACCTGAGTTCTCAAATGGATCATCAAAGTTGGAATTTATTTACATTGAGAACAACAATCTTCAAGGAAAGTTGCCAATTTCCATATTCAAATCCCCCCAGCTCACTGATTTAAATCTTGCATCAAATAACTTCAATGGTACACTGAATTTAGACATCATCAAGCACAATGAGAAGCTTGAATTTCTGGATCTCTCAAACAACAAGTTGTCAATTATAGAAGACAAAAACCATAACCAGTCATTCTATGTATCATTTCCAAAAATAAAACGTCTGGGGTTGGCATCGTGCAATTTAACAAGGTTTCCTTCTTTTCTGAGTTACCAAACAAATATTCAGTACTTAGACCTCTCAAATAATAGTCTCACAGGAGCGTTTCCCCTTTCCATTTGTAATATGTCATTGCTAAGGGATGTTGATCTTTCACATAACAATTTAACTGGTACAGTTCCACCATGCCTTCTAGAAGGTGCTTCATTGCATGAGGTTATCCTGAAAAGTAACAAATTAAGTGGGCCATTGCCACAAAATATTAGTCAACCATGTGGACTTAAAGCAATAAATCTGAACGGAAATTTTATTAATGGAAGTTTGCCCAAATTACTGATTTATTGTAATGGTCTCGAGATCTTAGACGTGGGAAACAATCGGATAGTGAATAGATTTCCCTATTGGCTGCGAAATCTTGAAAATTTGAGAGTTCTTGTCTTAAGATCGAATATGTTTTATGGACAAATTTCTGACGTGAAAATCAAAACAAAAGGAAATTATTCCTTTTTCCCCATGCTAAAAATTCTTGACCTTTCTTCAAATCATTTCAGTGGTACATTGCCAAAAAACTTTTTTGTGAATCTGAAGGCTATGATGGGTGTATCAAATACAAGTTTTCCAGATTTGAATTTTATGTTAAATGGGCTTCTTACTCCATATACAGCTTCAGTCTCGTATAAAGGGCTGAGTTTTGATCTGAAGGACAAAATTGGCATATTCAGTTACATTGATCTGTCAGATAATGAATTTTGGGGTAGAATACCCGAAGAGATAGGGCACCTCAAGGCACTTGATGTTCTTAACCTTTCACATAATGCTCTGACCAGTTCAATTCCACTGGAATTCGCTAATTTACAGCAACTTCAAATGCTGGATCTCTCCTCCAACCAGCTTTCCGGACACATCCCTCAAGAACTCACCTCTCTCACTTTTATTTCTGCACTAAATCTCTCATACAACAATTTAGTTGGAGAAATACCCGAAGCCCGTCAGTTCTCAACCTTTATGAATGATTCTTACTTGGGTAACCCCGGATTGTGTGGTAGTCCTTTAACAATGCAATGTGCAACAGCTCCTTCCAATCATGGGATTTATAAAGGTTTGCCTTCAAAATCTTCTGCTGATATAATTGGGCTCTCCGTTTCTATTGGATTGGGGTTAGGTGTGGGATTTGCCTCTGTAATTTGGGCTACCATATCATGGGAGAATGGAAGAAAGTGGTTTAATTTGTATATAGATAGGTTTTACTTTCGATATTTTCACTGATGGATATATGTAAGATCTTTGTAATAATAAACGGGTATAAATCACCATGTATTTTCATGAGTGTGTGTTTATCTGTTAAATATCTTTTTTATACACAAAGGTCGCAAAATATCTACCAGATGCTCATGAATGCTGCCTTTGTAACAACAGCTCCTCTTGTAATTTTCAGTTCAATGTCAAGCCTATGGGCACTTGCTCAAAAAAAAAAAAAAAAAAATTATCAATGTGTTGGATTTGTTCTAATTGTACGATAAACTGAACATAAACTTTCTTGAAACAATCTTGGAATTTGGATTGGTATGAATAAAATCTCTAAAGAAAGGTCGGAAAAATCAGTTCTCGTTATTTCTGGTAGACTTCCATTTGTTGCAATGCTGCTTACTAATGTCTCCTCAAATTTACGTGGTTGGGCTCATTATTTTTATGGCTTGGTGCCTTGAAAGAAAATGTGATCACTTGTCCAAAAATATTCGCACAATTTTTTGTAAAGTAATCTTGAAAATTTCTTTTTCTTTTTTTGTAAAGCTACCAAGTGCATGCAATATTTTAAAGAACCGTCGAGGGATAAGAGAAGTTCTGGCGCATGTGCCCTTTTTATATTTTTTTTGTTTTGTTTTGGTATATAGCAGTTGGTTATATCCTATTTATTCAAATATAAGGATAGTTGAAGAGGGTTGTTATTTAGTATTAAACCATGATGTAAAGTAGTTGTTTTATCAATAATATATATATATATATATTGGCAGCTGTTTAATCAACTGTGTATTAATTTCAACTTGTGAGTTTCATCTTTACAGTGGTACATGGGTGGTACAATATTTCATATTATTGCTGAATTTATTGTTTACAGTGTATTAATCTCAACTTGTGAGTTTTGAATGTCTTGTTTTAAAACAATCTCAACTAAAGTTCGGTTTGTTCAGTTTATTTTAGTTGGGTTTTCATCGGTTGCTATATTTATATTGGTCTGTTCGGTTAACCGTATAAAATTTGGTCTGCCTATTTTATTTCCGTTCTAACCGAACCGAACCGATGATCACCCCTACCAGGGTACCAAATAAAATGTATATTGTGTACCTTGCGGCAAGATTCAAGTATGAAAGTAAAGATGACATGTGTGCGTAAACTTTTTGGGTTCATGCTTGTTGCACCAACTTTCCTGTTTGCGAGGCCGTGTATGCATTTATGAGAAAAACAAAACAAATGAGGCAACAGATCACTGATTTTGTGATGGATTGTGTGATGTGTCAGACTTGTCTTTCTTGAATAGCCCGTGAATAAACAGATTGTAGCAGACCACATCAGGTGACACACCTCTCTCAAGCATTTCATCAAACATCTCAAGGGCTCTCTTGAGATCTCCCAACTTCATAGTACCACCAATGACCGTGATGTAGGTGACAAAATTAGGTTCAAACCCAGATCGAGCTAGGTGCATTGTGCATTGTTTTTTTTTTTAAGGGCTGGATGGATTGGGGATTTGGGGGACACAAGATGTGAATCTGATAATATCTCGCTTGTTTGGGCTCAGGTGATATGGGCTGTGTTTTTAATGAATGATGCCTACGGGCTTACTGCCAAAATAAATAAATAAATAAAGAAAAATGGCAACTATATACAATCAAGGGAAACCATTCAGAGGAAGTCGTTAGGATACAGTAGGCCTTCTTACTACCGTCCGATCTATATCCAACCTCCCAAATATTACATCTTCATTCCGTCCTTCCCAAGCCTGTACACCCCTAATTGGAGAGTATCCGAACAATATTCTTTTCACCGCACCAATTGTTCCCAGGCTCTCAGGTCAAACTTTCATTTTTTCGTCTCTTGCCAATTATTCACGTGTCCGGTTTCTCTAAAGTACCTCAAACTATGATAATAGATCTGAGTCATCCGATTAGAATACTGACTAATCTGGCTCGAAGTAAAATACAATGGATCGCTTTATATGGTGTTGAGCAAATTGGACGGTCCGGATTTAAACTGAAAACTTGAGTTAACTCTGGTCATATGAATTCATTATTCCCCAATCCCCACCTTATTTAATGTACACAAAAACAACACTGACATATGGGAAACATATCCGACCCCACTTGTCAGTTAATACGTCTAAACAACGTTGTGTTTTTTGGGGCCATATCTTCTGCAGTAATTCAAAATTTTGAGTTATAATCAATACCGTCTCATTAGAATCCAGGCCTTAAATATTCGTGCCAGAGCAGATCGGACGTTCCAAAACTAAACTCAAAATTTCTATTAACTCAAGTAATATGAAATAGTGTTTTCAGAAATCCTCTTTCACTAATTCTCTCTCTCTCTCTCTCCCTCGACAAATGCCAAACAAATCGCGCCACATTATTTCTTCCCATAATACCCCTCAAACAATGAACCCCTCTCCTCGCTCGCGCTACTGTCGCTAGAGCAACTCTCGCCTATTTTAATATGAAGATCATGTTAGAAGGTTCAAATCGACTATTTGAAATTTGAAAATAAAGATATGAGCGGAAGTAAAACATCATTTTTAATTCCCAAAGCAAGTTAGTTCATCTACATATATATATAGAGAGAGAGAGAGTGAGAATGGCTAATATACAAACGTTTGTTCCTGGACTCAGGAACAAACAATTCGGTTCTCCGATTTTCAAAGTTCAAACAGTCGATCCATACCATTAAATATTTAATCTATATTAAAATGTGCTTGGAGACCAAATTTTATATTTTTTAGAATTTTTTTACTATTTATTAAGATGGTTTGAAAATCGCTGATTTTATTAAAATTCAGCACCATTGAAAAACAGCGACCTTCAAACCAGCTTAATAAATAGTAAAAAAATTCTAAAAAATATAAAATTTGGTCTCCAAGCACATTTTAATATAGATTAAATATCTAACGGTTTGGATCGACTGTTTAAACTTTGAAAATCAGAGACCGAATCGTTTGTTCCTGAGTCCAGGAACAAACGTTTGTATATTAGCCATTCTCTCTCTATATATATATACATATATATAGTACGGCTAACGCGTTTCCTCTAGTATATCAACAGTATGCTTCCAGCCTTGAAAATCTATCGAATCGGCATCAAACGACAAATCCAAACCTTTCAAACCAATGTCCTTAACGAGAGCTTCGTTTCCATATAAAAAAATTTAATTTTCAAATTTATTTACCATCAAGTCAAGCGGTCAAAATATGAAGGATTTTGTGCGCATTTTAATGCCATATTTTGCTCATTTTTTGACCACTTGACTTGATAGTAAATAAATTTGAAAATTAAATTTTTTTATATGGAAACGAAGCTCTCCGTAAGGAGATTGGTTTGAACAGTTTGGATTTGTCATTTGAAGCCCATTCGATAGATTTTGGAGGCCGGAAGCATATTGTTGATATACTAGAGGAAGCGCGTTAGCCGTACTCATATATATATATATATATATATGAGTAGAACTAGGGTGCTCTTAAGCTCACCAAGTCTCTTTGTGAGCTTAACTCAAAAATCCATCGGATTGGTTTCAAGAGACGCATTCAAACCGTTGAAACCGATCTACTTCACGAGTGATGAGCGTACATGTCAAATTTATAAATTTTCAAACTAATTTAGTATAAAGTCAAGCGGTCAAAAAATGATGAAAAATGAACACATTAAAATTAACTTATAAACCATCTTTTTTTTAACCATTATCCTATAGAGTAATTGATAAATATTAAATTATGAATGATAATTACAGTGTGTCCCGCCATTGCTTTTAGTTAAGAATGATAATTATTAACTTATTGAAAAGGCAAAAAAAGGCGGACTTTAATTAGGAGCATCTTCAGTCAGTGTGTCCTGCAATTGCTTTTATTTATTTATTATTTCTTGAAAAGAACTTGTTTAGTTTATTAAGATTCGTTCTCATCCAACCCTGTTAATTATTAATTACAATGCCCTACTCGATGCATTGAGCAATAAGAGAAAAACAAGTAATTAATTACTTTAATATTGATAACTTGTAGTTCATCAATAATTGTCACGTTAGTCTGTGGAGCACAATACGGACCGCTGTTCCCCACCTCAGTTGAATTCACATCCTCTGAGATATCTCAAACTTTGAGTTGATATGTGGAAAATCCGAATTGTTTAAATTCATTCTGCATGAATCTCAGAGCATAATAATACTGGCCCTCTGCATTTCGAATAGCCACAGAAAAAGAATTGACCCGGTTTTTGATAAACTGAAAATTTAAAATATCTCAGAGGATACTGAGTCATAGTAATCATGCATGCATGTTACTGCTCGGAGAACTCACATTTTAAATCCTATATGTATTCTACTCGTTAACTAATTAAGTGAGTTAAGAATCAATGTTTGATACAGTGACAAAGGTAACATTGTCCTTCATAATATAAGAGGTTGCAGGTGTGAAATCTGAATGGAGCTCTTTTATAAATAGTAAATAATTAAATAGTTTTACCTCCAATTTTTATTTAAATAATAATAATACTATATCTAACAATATTCTGATATAACATTCTATTGACAGTGTAAAGAGGGAAATAAGAGGAGGAATATTCAATCATGGCATAAAGGATCTTATAGATTTTGACAATCTATATGATCGAATCTCACTATTTCCTCATAAACATAGACAAATTCAATCGTGAAATCTAAAGAGTCTACTATTTTTTTTTTTTTTAAGAGGAGATGAAAGTTTATTTATTTTATACAATTTGAGAAATAGCAAGGTTGAGCATAATAAAATAATAAAATTATTAACTGATTCAAATCAAATAATTTTGCATCTAAACTACATTTATTTAGACAAAAATCAATTATACTAAATATATAAATATGCATTATAAATTAATTATTCAAATTATTATAAAAATGAGTAATTAATTATACAAACCAATTTGTTTAGTGCAGTCAATTGGTTTTACGATTTCCATTCTAGCTTTACGACTGGACTCAAAAGTCATGTAAACGCAAGTTCCCTTTTCCCCCACTTACCTAACATTCAAACACTCACATGCAAATAATTGAACAAGTGTCTCCACTTGTAGCTAAGGAGGACAAGAATTAATTATAAATTTGATCAAACACTCACATGCAGTTGTTTGTTGCTGAATCAGCATCATATATATATATATATATATACAGCACTATATATATATATATATATATATATATATATATATTCCTCTTTTTTTCTACTTGTTTCTTTTTTATGTCAATCTAAAACTCAAAGTCGTGTTATGGGTAATAAAAAACAAATTCTACTAGATGTATAGACCTTTACGCTTTCTTAAGCAGTCAATGTCTTCCGCGTTCCATTGAAGTTTTGCTTTCTTGGTTTTTTTATTTTTAATTCATATTCATGGTTATATATATCGATATACATAAATTTCCACAATTAAAGAACCACTCCAAATTGCCTTGCTTCCTCTCTTTTTTCACTCCTGCAATGGCACATGTTGCACTTGTTTCCATTTTACTTCTTCTCTTCTCCTTCTCCGTCAAAACCACCACTCTAACACAAGCCAAATGCATGCCTGACCAACGCCATGCCTTGATTCAACTCAAGAAAGATTTCAACACCCCTGAACTCCTTTCCTGGAATGCAAGCACCGACTGTTGCATATGGGATGGCATCACATGTGATAAGCAAACCGGAATGGTGACTGCACTAAACCTTAGCAATCGGCTCTCGGGTGAACTCAACCCGGCTTTGTTCAATCTCAGCTCTCTTCGATACCTCAACCTTGCTGACAACAACTTCTACAATATTTCCCTTCCACAAACCGGGTTTGAGCGACTTGGAAATTTAACACATCTCGACTTATCCTATTCTGGATTTGCCGGTCAAGTTCCGATCAGCATTTCTTCCCTCACAAACCTTATCTCACTTGACTTATCAGACTATGAAAATCCCAATCCCATGTATCTTCATGACACAGGCCTAAAAATCTTACTCAGCAACCTCACCAAGCTCCAAGTTCTTCGCATGGATAATGTTGACATTTCACTAAATGGATCTGAGTGGGGCAACGCAATTTTTCAAGTTGGCCCAACTCTTCAAGAGCTATCCATGATGGATTGTGGATTAAGAGGTAACTTTCCGGATGAAATATTTCACCTGACAAATCTTACAAAACTTGCTTTAGCTGTAAATTCAATGTCAGGTCCAATAGATTCAATTGGAAATCTCCAATATTTATTGGAATTAACTCTTTACGGCTGTGACTTCTATGGAGAAGTTCCGCCTTCAATAACAAACCTTACAAGACTCCAAGTATTGAACATATTTTTAATAGATTGTCATTGTTTTCACACCATTCTTTGGAAATATTTGATCTATCATATAATCAATTTTCAGGAAAGTTGCCAATTTCCATATTCAAATCCTCCCAGCTCACTTTTATAAATCTTGAATCAAATAACTTCAATGGTACATTGAATTTAGACATCATCAAGCACATTGAAAAGCTTGAAATTCTGGATCTCTCAAACAACAAGTTGTCAATTATAGAAGACAAAAACCATAACGAGTCATTCTATGTATCATTTCCAAAAATAAAATTTCTGAGGTTGGCATCGTGCAATTTAACAAGGTTTCCTTCTTTTCTAAGTTACCAAACAAATATTGACATCTTAGACCTCTCAAATAATAGTCTCACAGGAGCGATTCCCCTTTCCATTTGTAATATGTCATTGCTAATGGCTGTTGATCTTTCACATAACAATTTAACTGGTACAGTTCCACCATGCCTTCTAGAAGGTGCTTCATTGAATGAGCTTAACCTGAAAAGTAACAAATTAAGTGGGCCATTGCCACGAAATTTTAATCAACCATGTGGACTTAAAGCAATAAATCTGAACGGAAATTTTATTAATGGAAGTTTGCCCAAATTACTGATGTATTGTAATGCTCTCGAGGTCTTAGACGTGGGAAACAATCGGTTAGTGAACAGATTTCCCTATTGGCTGGGAAATCTTGAAAATTTGAGAGTTCTTGTCTTAAGATCGAATATGTTTTATGGACAAATTTCAGACGTGAAAATCAAAACAAAAGGAAATTATTCCTTTTTCCCCATGCTAAAAATTCTTGACCTTTCTTCAAATCATTTCAGTGGTACATTGCCAAAAAACTTATTTGTTAATCTGAAGGCTATGATGGGTGTATCAAATACAAGTTCTCCAGATTTGTATTTTGAGTTTGGTTATAGTTTCACTCCATAAACTTATTTGTTAATCTGAAGGCTATGATGGGTGTATTAATCTCAACTTGTGAGTTGTGAATGTCTTCTTTTAAAACAATCTCAACTAAACAATGGTTGGTTCAGTTTTAATCGGTTGCTATATTTATATTGGTCTGTTCGGTTAACCGAATAAAATTTTGGTCTACCTATTTTATTTCGGTTCTAACCGAACCGAACCGATGAACACCCCTACCAGGGTACCAAATAAAAAGTATATTATGTACCTTGCGGCAAGATTCAAGTATGAAAGTAAAGATGACATGTGTGCGTAAACTTTTTGGTTTCATGCTTGTTGCACCAACTTTCCTGTTTGCGAGGCCCTGTGTGCATCAATGAGAAAAACAAAACAAATGAGGCAACATATAACTTATTTTGTGATGGATTGTGTGATGTGTCAGACTTGTCTTTCTTGAATAGCCCGTGAATAAGCAGATTGTAGCAGACCACATCAGGTGACACACCTCTCTCAAGCATTCCATCAAACATCTCAAGGGCTCTCTTGAGATATCCCAACTTCATACTACCACCAATGGCACAATTAGGTTCAAGCCCAGAGCTTGTTTGGGCTCAGATGATATGGGCTGTGTTTTTAATGAATGATGCCTACGGGCTTACTGCCAAAATAAATAAATAAATAAAAAATGGCAACTATATACAATCAAGGGAAACCATTTAGAGGAAGTCATTAGGATACAGTAGGCCTTCTTACTACCGTCCGATCTATATCCTACCTCCCAAATAAGACATTTTCATTCCGTCCGTCCCAAACTTGTACTCCCCTAATTGGAGAGTATCCAAACAATATTCTTTTCACCGCAACAATTGTTCCCACACTCTCAGGTCAAACTTAGAGGTGCTATCGGGTCGGGTAGGGTCTGGATACTATTATATTTGGACCCGTACCCTAAAAGTGTTCGGGTCTGAATTTCGATTCATATATTTATTTGTTTCAAATCGGGTCGGGTCCGGAAACGGATACCTATCTACCCATAGATATTTCGGGTCCAATCTTTCGGTTCCAGGTAGATACATATCCATAATTTGTTTATGGATGATCGGGTCCGGTTCGGATTCAGGGCGGGCCCGAATCTAGAGCGGGTACATGTTGCAACTCACAAGCATTTGAGAAACACTTTACGTTTTTTCTTAAACATCTCACATAATATATCATTATAATATAAATAAAAATCTGCTCCAGAATATTGAAGGTGGGATAAGTATAGAAAGTAAAATATTGGAGATGGTGATTTCATTATATGGTTGCAAAATCCAGGAATAGAAGTAAAATGGATCGCTTTAATCTGGTTCGAAGTAAAATACAACGGATCGCTTTAATATGGTGTTGAGCAAATTGGACGGTCTAGATCTAAACAGAAAGCTTAACTCTGGTCATATGAATTCATTATTCCCCAATCCCCACCTTATTTAGTGTACACAAAAACAGCACTGACATATGGGACACATATCCGACCCCACTTGTCAGTTAATACGTCTAAACAACGTTGTGTTTTTGGGGCCATATCTTCTGCAGTAATTCAAAATTTGAGTTATAATCAATACCGTCTAATTAGAATATTGGACTTTCATATTCGTGCCAGAGTAGATAGGATGTTCCAAAACTAAACTCAAAATTTCTATTAACTCAGGTAATATGAAATCATGCTTTCAGAAATGGTCTTTCACTAATTCTCGCTCGAGAGAGAAAGAGACAATGTAGGGCGCAGACAGGTGCACTGAGGGTGCGGTTATGTGAAATGTTTCAGGGTTCAGTGCTCTCTATTTGTTGGTCATGAGGAGGGCATCGAACTTGGGACATTCTTTTCTCTCTGCTATCATTTGGGTTCACCCTCGATGGGCCTACCGTCCATAATCGGTCCATCTAGAGAGTTTATTGATTGTGGGGACGTTTAACTGCTGATGGGCGCAAACTCCCACCATTAATTACATCAGCAGACCCTTCTGAGTCAAACTGAATACCTCGTTCATTCCAGGATTTGTGCCTATGTCTGTGTGAACTGAATAATGGGGCTAAGAGAGGGGCTCATGTACTTACGGGATTTGGTTGGTTCTCGCTATTGGACATGTGTGTGTGCATATGTGTTTTATGATGCATAAGCGATCATGAAGTTTCATATTATGCACAATACGTTTGTTACTTTTATTTATTTATTTGGACCATCCTTTATGCTTGAGAAATACATATGTGTATTTTATTTATAATTTATTCATGAAGAGAATCATTTAAATTTGGGGTACAAGGGTCTTTTGATAATTTCAGGAGTTGGTTGATGTCTGGACATATTTAATTTTGATTTAGAAACATAGAGGGTTTAATTTGGGTTCATTTGGAGTTGGTTTGAGTCAATTTGGACTTGAAACAAGAAAGTTTGGTTTGAGTCAATTTGGACTTGAAACAAGAAAGTTATGGTCAAAAAGGACTTAAAAGGGCTTGTCTGTGAATTCTTCTTGTTGGGGGTTTACAGGTGCAAGAAGGGTTTTCTTTATTTATCGTTTGGGCTTTGAGATTTGTATTGGGCTTGATTACTGAATTTTATAATCTGTGCTTCGGCTCTAATTTATTGGGCTTTGGAACTAATTTATTGGGCTTCGGCCTATTGACCAGCAGACCCGGCGCCTCAGGAGCCGTTAGGCTAGGTTTGAACATGGACTCTCGGATTGAGTTATTGCGTCAAGATCCGTGCTCCTTTTCAAATCTTTATTTTGGCGCTTTGATCATGCACCTCTATTTTGCTTTAATCTTTGTGCTAAGCTTGATGCGGGTTAGGGGTTATCCTAGCATTGGGGTTCTTGAGCTCCGGCGGTGCTCCAGTCATGATAAGACTGGAGAAGGGTATGGTTAGAGTCGCCTCAGTGTCAGGAACATATTTCACCACTTCTCAGCCTCCGGTGATCATCGGAAGTGGCGGTCCTGGTTGAGTGTATACTTATCGGTACCGGCTTGAGTTTTGAACCGGTTCCTTCATGCTTCCTTGCTATTTCCTTCAATTGATCGGTTGTTTGGCATCGCCTTGAGCTATTAAAGCTTCAGGTGGTGTCAATTTGGGTTTAGGTCAAGCCTTAAGCTCATTTCAGACTTTAAGTTCTCGGTTCAGTACCGATTTGGTACTGGCATGGGGAACATAGGCTTTGAGTCATAGCAGGTAGCTGAGAGGGTGGTAATTGAGAAATTTACAGTATGGCCTTTCATTTTATTCAATTGGCAAAAGAGACTTGTTGTTTAGTTTTGACAAAGGCCGAGGGGCTCTAGTTGCTGCTGCCTTCATGTTCTTCATGGCTTATACTCAATTCTTTTACAATTGAATTTGTAGACACTTCAAGGAGGTTCCTGGGGCAAGGTTGATGTGAGTTTTGGAGGTTTATACAAGCTTCCTTCTAATTTTGATTTGGGTTTCAAGGAGGCTATTTGGCTCAGGAATTTGATAAGGCTGGCAGCTTGTTAGATTTTCAATTCTTCCTGGATTTTCTGGGATTTGTATGTTCATGTCTAGGATGGGTTCATGGAATTCCCTGTCGGCTCTCAGGTCCAGAGGGCATCTATAGCACAAGTTTTTCCATTTTTTTGTAACAGTGCATACCAGCACAGTGTTCCAGATTGGTCCCTCAGATGTGATTCATTTTTCTCTTAATTTTGAACTTAAGAGCATGATTCAAATTTACAGAAGACCTTCTAATACGTGTCAGGGTTCTTACTGAATTTTATCAGTTCTTAATGAATTTTCTTTCATTGGTTTTCACTCAATTTTGTATCAACACCTCTGCTGTTCAAGATTTCAGACTGACCAGACTTTGAAATTTAATTCTCAGCAATTGGCTAAACAGATTTTTGTTTTCTTTTATGGAAATGTAGAAGAAAGTCTAATCTACATGCATGCCAATTTTTAGGATTTTTGTAATTCTGTAGCTATTTTTAACAGATGTTTAAATGTAGGAGCAGACTGGTAAAAGATGCAGTTTTAACAGTTTTTTTGTATTTCAGAAAACTAAATTTTAGAAATAGCTAATAAATCACAGAAAAATGTTATGAATGTAAAATTCGTGTCCATTTTGAGTGTCTTGAAGTTCTCTACATGCTAATGTGGTTGTTTTGGGTTTTGGTCCCTATATCAGTCTGCACTGACTGGTTTACCAGAACAGGTCGATTTCTTGTTTTTTGGTGTTTGCCTTGTACAAGTAGTGCAATACTTGCTTTGCTTTTGACCTGGTATTGAGGATGATACTGAGACAGTATTTAGACATTATTTTGGGGCTTATTTAGACATAAATTTTAGACTGACAGGGATATTGGATATATCTTAGAGCTTTGCTCTAATAAACAAGTATGAACCACAATGTATTTTTCTTGAGTGTGTGTCCTTGTCTATGTAATGCCTTTTTCTATCCAGAAAGGTAACATAATGTTTGGTAGGATTTATTTATGATGGTCTGCTAACAAAGGCATTAATGTATACACTAGTTCATAAACAAAACTTCTGTTAAAAGAACCTTTGGCAGCCCCTTTTTGGGTTTGTTGTTGCAATGTTTAAGCTAAAATGGATACTTGAGTAGAGAGTGAATTCTGATGCTATAAGTTAGGGGTAATTCATATTTGCGATATCAAGCCTTAAATATGGCTAAAAAACTTTATCATAATTGAACCAGTCAAAAAAATATTTTTCTTATGGTTTTATTATTTCCTAACATTTCAATTATATATTTTTATTTCGACTTTCTAATTTAAGTTTAAAAATGTTCAAATCTCGAAGATAATATTCAATTATAAAAAAAAAAACTATGTGCAAGAAGGATATAAGAAAAGTCTCCTGTCCAAATCCAAATACATATATTGGGCGGTTGGGCCTAAATATCAATAAGAAAAGTACAAGGCCCAAATACAACTCATACTTTCTGACCCACATTTTTGGCCCACAAAATATGTTCATATGATGTTTTGTTTTGAGATCCATCTATTAGTAATTTAACATCAAGAGAGTCGAGCGAGCCTACTAACTCTATATATATAACCCAATTTTATAGATCGTTTATTTTGACAGTCTCCTCTTCCTTTTGATATTGTTTTTGTTTTCTATACAGGTGTTTGCTCTCTAATCTAGTATCCACTTGATATTATTAATTGTTGGATTAATTTTTTTTTTTTTGGCACTCTTTATCAGCAGTGTTAGTGACGAAGTCTTTTCAAAATAGAACAAGACAAAAATAAAGCACTTTGTGGTAGGTTATTTTTGCACTAGAGATTATTGAAGGATAGTCAAAAGGCAATACAAGAAATTTTTGATTTGGCAAAGCAAACTCCTTTCAATAAATTTTATTGGTATTTAATCAGTATTTTCATCTTAGCATCTCATTAATTAAGCCATCCACAAAGATAGTAAAATTATTAACAAATTTTTTTTATTGCCTTTTTTATTTTTATGGCCTTTAATTAGTTTTCTCCACATCTACACATCCACACATCTACACATTTTTTGTGGCCTTTTATTAGCTTTTTATTAATTTGTTGCTTTTATCTAATTACATAAAAGAATAGAAATTTTTGATCTAATTTTTCATCATACTTTTAAATATAAGCAATATAATATAATAAAGAATGAAAGCAGGTATAAATTCTAGAGGAAATCATAAGATATGTGAGATTGTGAAAAAAGAAAAGAAAAACTAGCATCACACTGTTTGTGTGGCGTAGATTGTTTACATCCAGATGGAAACGACAAGAAATGAAGATAAAGAATTCACTCAGCATATTTAGTTTCCTTGATCTATTACAAAATATATTTTTGGAGGAATAATACCTTTTGTTTCTATAGATTTCTCTAATATAGTCCATGATTTAACATACAGGTCTTACTTCAAAGCCTACAAAAATTAGATGATTTATGAGAGATCTAGAGTATGTATCAGACATGACGAAATGCACAGCTCGATCGTCTCTATTGCTAGTATTAAATTCTCCCAACCTAATCTCCCTCCATCCATCTTCTCTTGTCTGAGATTTTTCTTGCCAGATGACCAGTGAGTAAATTGAACTTATCTGGCCTATTGAACTGTCATTGATCCATTGAGTAATTCTGAGAGACAGCGTGTTTGGCGTTCCTTTAAAGATAATATAGGCAACATAGTTCCTCTTGGGGGAGAGATCTTTGCAATGTATTGCTCCTTTAATCTTTATTGTTGTTTCTATCGGATCCTGTATTGATGGATATTGTTTATGTAGCAGTATTATCTTTGCTCCGCTCAACAAATCCAATCTTAAACTCTTTTTTCCACCGAACATGCAAACAAAAAGTAAACAAAATCTTAGAAAATTCAAAATATGGTATGTATAAAGTGCAAACATATATACTGCTTTATTTCTTGTAGTGCTCATTGCTCACAATTATTATTCACTTATTGTTTCTTCTCACGACAGTTCAGTCCGAATATTGGGTACTATTATTAATACATAGCTTTCCATGGGGACCGTTCTGCATAAAAAAATGTGATTTTCTACGAAAATAAATGTTGCTAGATTGAATCAATTCACAACATATTGAAAGAAATTTTATTTTGAATATTGTCTTTTCAAATCAACAAAACAAACGACGTTTTTTTTATACTTTTGAGAAATAGCTGAGAAAGAACATAATTTATTTTTGGATAAATATAATAAATGAAAAAAGAACAATAAGATCACCTTCGTGCCGCCATCTAGAATGATCCAATTGTGGCAGAGGTGGAGGTAAAGCTCCTTCTTTGAGACAAGTAGCTGCTGGACATCAGTCTCTGCACGGTAAAGGATCAATGAGAGATCTGCAGGCAGGAAACTTCGCAATAAATTGACTGAATAAGCCATTGATTTAAATGTGGTGCATACAGCTGCAGATCGGCATGAATCCTTTGGGGAGGTTAATTTCATCATTATCATTAGACAGTCCATCGGTAGTCGAGAGATGTGGCCTTGCATCCCTTTGTTGTCGCTGCCATTGCCATTGGAAATGGTGGTAGCTTTCATGGCATGAAATTAATTCGCCTTCATTTTTTATTTTGTACAATTAACTCTTGTTATTATGAATGCTTGTTTGAACAATGTTGAATCCTATATATGTCAAACTTTTTTTTTTATGAAACATATGTCAATATAATTAAGACATATTTACAAGGAAATATTTTTCCATTTTCCTCCCTTCGGATGCTTCAATAGTTTCATGTTTCACAAATTTATGTTGCTATATCTTAATATAGATTTGTACTATTAATGTTGTGTATGATTTTGTAAATATTTAGATAATTTATATGAATTTTTTTAGCATCTGAATAATTTTGTGAATTTTTCTACACACTCAGATAATTTATATGAATTTTCTAAACTTTTCTGGACATTTTCTGGAATTTATTTAAATATATAAAGCCTGAGGGTATTTCTGTGATTTTCAGGATCTTCAGGACCTTCTATACATAATTCTGAGTGTTGTGGATCAATTTCATAATTTTTAAGTGTCACACCCCTGATTTGACCATCCGAAGCGTGATTATCACATCATCATCGCACTTTTCCTTGGTCCGTCAACCTACGTCGCCAACAGAAAGGAAAACAAAATACAAAACGGAGTCAGCTACAAAGCTCAGTAACCGGTTATTTAAGGACTCGCTTATCTATAATTGGCTTAATTTAACAACTATTCAAACAGGCTGGATTAATCCACACAAATGTACATCAAATTATATATGCATTTTTAACCGGCGATAGCACGTCGGTCTAGGTTATCCGTAAAACAAATCACATAATATGCACACATGTGTAATCCCTGCCACAGACGATTCCCACATTCTCATAACACAATTCCTTAAACCGCCAATCCAATAGGAAATCCATCCAACATAGGAAGGCCGCCAATCCACTGGGAAGTCCAACCAACAGTGAGATGCTACAAGCACAATTCAAATATGCCATCATAATTCAACATGCAATATCAATATTCAAATAAATCATACAAAACGAAAACACATATTATAGAGAAGTCCGGTTACTTGATAGCGAGATATTCAGAATATCAAAGTGGTTTACAACGACAGTTCAGAATCACTGCGACGTAGTTGGAATTCGAATTCAACTGATCAGAGGGAAGAGAAGTGTCTCAGATATAGAACACAGAGAGAAGAGATGTCTATAAATTATGATATTTTAATCTATATATATAATCGGAATGGTGCATTAATTTATCGGGAGTCCAAATGACAAATAGAAACTGATCCGAAACCGTGGAGTTAATATAATTATTAAATAAATTTTTTTATCAGATAAAAACTGCTCTGAAACCGTCTGGCACCTCTTTAATTTTTTTTTCTAAACGGTTATACTAGGAAATTTGTTGAAATGATTTAATTATATATTAGAATTTTCATATATGTATTTAACTTTATAAAATATAACAAAAATAAATTCTAAATGTTCTAATTCAGTAATTGTATATCACTATTATATTTTTACGAAATGTTACATTAAGGCTGAGTTGGTAAGTTTTCAAGTCAAAAGGACTTTGCTATAAACCTGTTGGTGTTTTTGTTCGGCTTTTCCATCTCCTTGGGCCTTTATTTGTTTATCGTTTTGGGCTTTAATCTTCTCTCTAGAAAGAATGAAGGAAGATTAATTCAATACTGACTACTACATATGGTTTTGATTTTTTGTTGTTGACCCCAATAATAAAAAAAAATATGGAAATTTGGTATAACCAACTGAGATTAATTCAATAGAAGGTTGCAGGTTGTGGATATTAAAAAATTGGATAGTTTGACCATCAATATTTACTAAAAAAAAAATAGTATTTAAAAATTTCAGGAAACCAAAATTTTTCATCACAAGTTTTGATGAAATCAAAAGTTGATTAAAAAAAATGTGTAACATCATGAATCCAATTCACAAAATGTTTATGAAGAATATTAATTTCATAAAAATCTAGGATCCTGAAATTAAATAAAACTGGTTATATTGAAACCAAATTAAACAAAATTGATGAATGTGACTTGGGAGCCTGAAGTCAAGTCTCCTATGCAAAGACCAGAGCATCAATAATTGTCCATTACTTGTTATTAATGAAGTCAAGTTTCCTATGCAAGGACCCCGTAATTTCAACCTTTTGTATAATAAATGAAGAAGTGTACAGCTAAGGAGGAGAATAATTAATTGTAACTTTGAGGCTTTGAGCAAACAAATTAATAATAGCTCATTCATAGCTAAGGGCCCGCTATCGGCATCATATAGGAGGCCTTATCAAACAGATGATGCAATATTCTTTTAAGATAGTGTTATTCTTTTGGACAAACCTTTATTTTAAAAATAGATATTTTGTATACTTATCTATAAAACTAGCAAAAGGTTTTAAAAAAATATAAAATTTACTTTACAAGTATATATTTTAATATGAAGAATATGTTGAAGTGTGGGATGGACTGTTTGAAATTTAAATACAGACACAAAAATGTAAGACATAATTGGAGCACGAAAAAAATGACAAAATTAGCTCTTTTAAAACAATTTTGTTTGGGTTGTTGACCTGAGAAGACTAAGCTGCCACTATTTTCCTGTCCCACTTCCCTCAATTTTTCGACTCATCAAAAGTAATTAACTGCTTACCTAACATTCAAAGATCAAATTAAGACTTCAATTTATGCTAGTGCATGTTCCCTTTTCCCAGCTTACCTAACATTCAAAGAAATCCCATTGCTGTATTTTTTATCAAAGAAAAGGGCCCACTATCAGCATCATAGGCTTTCTTTCTTTCTGCTTGTTTATTTTCAAAATCAACTTTGTTCTTCTCTTTGTGACTTAAGATGACTCGATCACTTCACAATCAGTCAAAGTCATGCGCGTTCCATTAATTTTGAGGTTTCTTAGTTTTTTTTATTTGTATGTTTGGTCTTATATATATCATACTCAACTAATTTCAATCAAGCACCGCTCCAAGGTGACACAAACCAATACCCGCTACACTATTTGCTACAGATTCTCTTCATCAGTTTAAATATTAAATAATGAAGATTAATTAAATTAAAGAGATAAATAATTTAAAATAATCACACATTTTTCTCTAAAAATGGAGTATTCAGATCACTAATTGATTATTGTTAAAGTAATTTTTGGTTTTGTACTAATTTTCAGTTATTAATTACTTTTAGTAGGCGATCTAGCACACAAGTAGTAAAATTTGACTTCAAAACAATATTTACAGTTGTCCATATGAAATTGATGTTATAATAAATTTTTGATGTGGACTTAGAGAGAGAAGAGATAAGTTTAATGTGATCTATCATAGAGAGTAGAACAAGGGTGTTCCTAGGTGCACCAAGTCTTTTTGTGAACTCCACTCTAAAACCTATCGAATTGGCTACAAACGACAAATTCAAACCATTGAAATCCTTCTACTTTACGGGTGATGCATCTACATGTAAAAATTTTAAACTTTCAAATTAATTTAGTATAAAGTCAAGTGGTGAAAATTAGAAGGTTTATAAATTAATTTTAATGCAATCATTTTTTGGACGCCTTTTGACCACTTGACTCTATAGAAAATTAATTTTAAATTTTAAATTTTCATGTAGATGCATCACTCGTAAGGTAGAAAGATTTCAACAGTTTGGATTCATCGTTTGAAACCAATCCAATAGGTTTTAGAGTTGAGTTCACAAAAAGACTTGGTGCACTTAGGAACACCCTTGTTCTACTCTCTATCATATATCCAAAATGTTACATGTATTAATTATTTATATATAGGTTCGGTTTCCGTGAATGAAACTAATTATGATTTATTATATATGTGGAAAGAGTTAAAAAAAATATTGGCAAATACTTTGTAGTTTTCTTTTTTAAAATAATATTTGACATAAAAAACAAGTGTCGAATAATAATATTATATCATTTTAATGGATCATTTAACGAGATCAGAGAAAATCAATGAAAATGTTAACAATAAAATAAACATATTAGAAAAAAGATAAATATTTGACAAAGTTACATGATTTTTTTCATTTAAATGTCTCTTCGATTCCGTCAATGCACCTAATTATATGTAGTTCATTATTATCTATGTGAAAAGAGTAAAAAAGTATTGGTAATACTTATATATTTCTTTTTTAATTTAAAATTTAACAGAAAAAATTATCTAATAATAATATTTTTTTATTTTAATATTTTTTTTAATGATAAATCAGATAAAATCTATTAAAACACACTGTAAAGAATAATGGTCTTTTGAAATATATTTTTCTATTTAGAAAAAAGAAATAACACTTATGTTTTTATTATTTGATTTGAACAATGGTTTCTAAGAGTTGTTATAAGGATAACAATACAAAATAATAAAAGAAACAAAAATACAAAATTCCAAACTGTGATTATCATTTTTTTTTAAAACAACACTATCAAAACTTTTGCAAGAGTAAGTGCTTAAATTTGAGCTTTTTTATAAACTTGTACTTGGTCGAGCATTTTCTACATGTTCCGTTCAATAAATTTTTCGGTTGTTGACCTGAGAAGATTAAGCTGCCACTAATATCCTATCATACAATTCCCTAACTTGACGACTGGGCTCAAAAGTCGTGCATGCACGTTGTATTTTCCCTGCTTACCAAAAATTCAAAGGCCAAAGAACTTATATAAGAAGTTAAAGAACTGGATGGCATATCTATTTAATCATGTATAACGTATATAAGAAGTTAAAGAACTGTAGATCTGGTAAAGATAATGTGAAGAAACAGACCAGAGTTGTGAGGACAGCATCAAATCGTGTTATTACTTATTATTAAATTATGTTTTGTTACAAGGAAAAACAAACTTAATTTTTATTAGATATTCGGACTTTTTAGGTGGATAAACACAGTGAAAGAGAGAAAGATGAAGGAGCCGTTGCCTTGTTGTCAATGTAATAGAAAATCAACCGACATTTTTAAAAATACCCTAAGTTAAGCACAAATTATTAAAAATGCCCACGGCCCCCTTTTTTTATTAAAAATGCCCAAACCGGCCAATTATTGGCCGGACCGATTAAATCCCCCAACCGGCCAATAATTGGCTGGTCCTGATTAAAATTTCCGACCGGCCAATTATTGGCCGGTCCCGTGATTTTTTTTTTTTTTTTTTTTTTAGAGAAAAATTGCTAAAATGCTGAAATGAAATCTAACACAAAAAAATTGAATTGTTTTTTTAAATATTTTAGACGTGGGAAACAATCAGATAGTGAACAAATTTCCCTATTGGCTGGGAAATCTTGAAAATTTGAGAGTTATTGTCTTAAGTCGAATATGTTTTATGGACAAATTTCAGATGTGAAAATCAAAACAAATGGAAATTATTCCTTTTTCCCCATGATAAAAATTCTTGACCTTTCTTCAAATCATTTCAGTGGTACATTGCCAAAAAACTTTTTTGTGAATCTGAAGGCTATGATGGGTGTATCAAATACAAGTTCTCCAGATTTGGATTTTGAGTCTTGTTCAAAGGGCTGAGTTTTGATCTGAAGGACAAAATTGGCATATTCAGTTACATTGATCTGTCAGATAATGAATTTTGGGGTAGAATACCCGAAGAGATAGGGCAACTTAAGGCACTTGATGTTCTTAACCTTTCACATAATGCTCTGACCGGTTCAATTCCACTGGAATTCGCTAATTTACAGCAACTTCAAATACTGGATCTCTCCTCCAACCTGCTTTCCGAACACATCCCTCAAGAACTCACCTCTCTCACTTTTCTTTCTGCACTAAATCTCTCATACAACAATTTAGTTGGAGAAATACCCGAAGCCCGTCAGTTCTCAACCTTTTCGAATGATTCTTACTTGGGTAACCCCGGATTGTGTGGTAGTCCTTTAACAATGCAATGTGCAACAGCTCCTTCCAATCATGGGATTTATAAAGGTTTGCCTTCAAAATCTTCTGCTGATATAATTGGGCTCTCCGTTTCTATTGGATTGGGGTTAGGTGTGGGATTTGTCTCAGTAATTTGGGCTACGATATCATGGGAGAATGGAAGAAAGTGGTTTAATTTCATTATAGATAGGTTTTACTTTCGACATTTTCACTGAGGGATATCACTTTTAAATCACCATGTATTTTCATGAGTGTGTAATTTGGGCTAGGATCTTTGTATAAATAAACGGGTATAAATCACCATGTATTTTCATGAGTGTGTGTTTTCCTATTATATATGTTTTTTTATACACAACGGTCACAAAATGTCTACGAGATGCTCATGAATGCTGCCTTTGTAACAACATAAACTGAACGTAAACTTTAATGTCAAGCCTATGGGCACTTGCTCAAAAAAAAAAAAAAAAAAAATTATCAATGTGTTGCATTTGTTCTAATTGTACCATAAACTGAACGTAAACTTTAATGAATCCTCATGTGTCTTGTAGATTTTAGTTCAATTTAATGTCAAGCCTATGGGCACTTGCTCAAAAAAAAAAAATTTATCAATGTGTTAAATTTGTTCTAATTGTACCATAAACTGAACATAAACTTTCTTGAAACAATTTTGGAATTTGGATTGGTATGAATAAAATCTCTAAAGAAAGGTCGGAAAAATCAGTTCCCGTTATTTCCGGTAGACTTCCATTTGTTGCAAAGCTGCTTACTAATGTCTCCTCAAATTTACGTGGTTGGGCTCATTATTTTTATGGCTTGGTGCCTTAAAAGAAAAAGCGATCACTTGTCCAAAAATATTCGCACAATTTTTTGTAAGTAATCTTGAAAATTTATTTTTTTTATTGAAAAGGTACCAAGTGCATGCGCCCTTTTCATATTTTTTTTGTTTTATTTTAGTTTATAGCAGTTGGTTATATCCTATTTATTCAAATATAAGGATAGATGAAGAGGGTTGTTATTTAGTATTAAACCATGATGTAAAGTAGTTGTTTTATGATTAATATATATTGGCAGCTGTTTAATCAACTGTGTATTAATTTCAACTTGTGAGTTTCATCTTTACAGTGGTACAATGCTTCATATTTTTGCTGAATTTATTGTTTACAGTGTATTAATCTCAACTTGTGAGTTATGAATGTGTTGTTTTAAAACAATCTCAACTAAAGTTCGGTTTGTTCGGTTTAACCGAACAAACCAAATTTTATTTTGGTTCGTTTTAATCGGTTGCTATATTTATATTGGTCCATTCGGTTAACCGAATAAAATTTTGGTCTGCCTATTTTATTTTGGTTCTAACCGAACCGAACCAATGAACACCCCTACCAAGGTACCAAATAAAATGTATATTATGTACCTTGCGGCAAGATTCAAGTATGAAAGTAAAGATGATATGTATGCGTAAACATTTTGGGTTCATGCTTGTTGCACCAACTTTCCTGTTTGCGTGGCCCTGTGTGCATCAATGAGAAAAAAAAAAACAAATGAGGCAACATATAACTTATTTTGTGATGGATTGTGTGATGTGTCAGACTTGTCTTTCTTGAATAGCCCGTGAATAAGCAGATTGTAGCAGACCACATCAGGTGACACACCTCTCTCAAGCATTTCATCAAACATCTCAAGGGCTCTCTTGAGATCTCCCAACTTCAAACTACCACCAATTTATTAGGTTCAAGCCCAGAGCGTGTTTGGGCTTGTTTGGGCTCAGCCGATATGGGCTGTGTTTTTGATGAATGATGCCTACGGGCTTACTGCCAAAATAAATAAATAAATAAAAAATGGCAAATATATACAATCATGGGAAACAATTTAGAGGAAGTCATTAGGATACAGTAGGCCTTCTTACTACCGTCCGATCTATATCCTACCTCCCAAATAAGACATTTTCATTCCGTCCGTCCCAAGCCTGTACTCCCCTAATTGGAGAGTATCCAAACAATATTCTTTTCACCGCACCAATTGTTCCCAGACTCACAGGTCAAACTTAGAGGTGCTATCGGGTCGGGTAGGGTCCGGATACTATTATATTTGGATCCGTACTCTAAAGTGTTCGGGTCCGAATTTCGACCCATATATTTGTTTCAAATCGGGTCGGGTCTAGGTCTAGATACCTATCTACTCATAGATATTTCGGGTCCAATCTTTCGGTTCTGGGTAGATATATACCCATAACTTGTTTATGGATGATCGGGTCCGGTTCGGATCCGGGGCGGTTCCGGATCCAGAGCAAGTATATTTCGCAACTCACAAGAATTTGAGAAACATTTTACGTTTAAATAAAATTATAATTTCTTAAACATCTCACATAATATATCATTATAATATAAATTAAAATATGCTCTAAAATATTGAAGGTGAGATAATTTTAGAAAGTAAAATATTGGAGATGGTGATTTCATTATATGGTTGCGAAATCCTGGAATAGAAGTAAAATACAACGGATCGCTTTAATATGGTGTTGAGCAAATTGGACGGTCTAGATCTAAACTGAAAACTTAACTCTGGTCATATGAATTCATTATTCCCCAATCCCCACCTTATTTAGTGCACACAAAAGCAACATTGACATATGCGACACATATCCGACCCCACTTGTGAGTTAATACGTCTAAACAACGTTGTGTTTTTGGGGCCATAGCTTCTGCAGTAATTCAATATTTGAGTTATAACCAATACTGTCTGATCAGAATCTGGGGCTTCTATATTCGTGCCAGAGGAGATAGGACGTTCCAAAACTAAACTAAAAATTTCTATTAACTCGGGTAATATGTAATTGTGTTTTCAAAAATCCTCTTTCACTAATTATCTCTCGAGAGAGAGACAATGTAGGGCACAGAAAGTTGGACTGAGGGGTGCGGTTATGTGAAATGTTTCAGGGCTCAGTTCTCTCTATTTATTGGTCATGAGGAGGGCATCGAACTTGGGACATTCTTTTCTCTCTGCTATCCTTTGGATTCACCCTCGATGGGCCTACCGTCCATAATTGGTCTATCGAGAGAGTTTATTGATTGTGGGGACGTTTAACTCCCGACGGGCGCAAGCTTCCACCGTTAATTATATCAGTAGATCTTTCCGAGTCAAACTGAATGCCTCGTTCATTACAGGATTTGTGCCTATGTCTGTGTGAACTGAATAATGGGGCTAAGAGAGGGGCTCATGTACTTACGGGATTTGGTTGGTTCTCGCTATTGGACATGTGTGTGTGCATATGTGTTTTATGATGCATATGCGATCATGAAGTTTTATATTATGCACAATACGTTTGTTGCTTTTATTTATTTATTTGGACCATGTCTTATGCTTGAGAAATACACATGTGTATTTTATTTATAATTTATTCATGAAGAGAATCAATTAAATTTGGGGTAAAAGGGTCTTTTCATAATTTCAGGAGTTGGCTGATGTCTGGACATATTTAATTTTGATTTAGAAACATAGAGGTTTTAATTTGGGTTCATTTGGAGTTGGTTTGAGTCAATTTAGACTTGAAACGAGAAAGTTCTGGTCAAAAAAGACTTAAAAGGGCTTGTTTGTGAATTCTTCTTGTCGGGGCTTACAGGTGCAAGAAGGGTTTTCTTTATTTATCGTTTGGGCTTTGAGATTTGTATTGGGCTTGATTATTGAATTTTATAATCTGTGCTGGGCTTCGGCTTTAATTTATTTGGGCTTTGGAACTAATTTATTAGGCTTTGGCATTTAGCTATTAAGCTTTGGGCTTTCAGATTTAAACGGTAGGTTTCAAGATTCAGGCAGAGGCTTCGCATCGGCCTATTGACCAGCAGACCCGGCGCCTCAGGAGCCGTTAGGCTAGGTTTGAACATGGACTCTCGGATTGAGTTATCGCGTCAAGATCCGTGCTCCTTTTCAAATCTTTCTTTTGGCGCTTTGATCATGCACCTCTATTTTGCTTTAATCTTTGTGCTAAGCTTGATGCGGGTTAGGGGTTATCCTAGCATTGGGGTTCTTGAGCTCCGGCGGTGCTCCGGTCACGGCAAGACTGGAGAAGGGTATGGTTAGAGTCGCCTCAGTGTCAGGAACATATTTCACCACTTCTCGGCCTCCGGCGATCATCAGAAGTGGCGGTCCTGGTTGAGTGTATACTTATCGGTACCGGCTTGAGTTTTGAACCGGTTCCTTCATGCTTCCTTGCTATTTCCTTCAATTGATCAGTTGTTTGGCATCGCCTTGAGCTATTAATTAAAGCTTCAGGTGGTGTCAATTTGGGTTTAGGTCAAGCCTTAAGCTCATTTCAGACTTTAAGTTCTCGGTTCAGTACCGATTTGGTACTGGCATGGGGAACATAGGCTTTGAGTCATAGCAGGTAGCTGAGAGGGTGGTAATTGAGAAATTTACAGTATGGCCTTTCATTTTATTCAATTGGCAAAAGAGACTTGTTGTTTAGTTTTAGCAAAGGCCGAGGGGCTCTAGTTGCTGCTGCCTTCATGTTCGTCATGGCTTATACTCAATTCTTTTACAATTGAATTTGTAGACATTTCAAGGAGGTTCCTGGGGCATGGTTGAATTTGGGTTTCAAGGAGGCTATTTGGCTCAGGAATTTGATAGGGCTGGCAGCTTGTCAGATTTTCAATTCTTCCTTGATTTTCTGGGATTTGTATGTTCATGTCTAGGATGGGTTCATGGAATTCCCTGTCGGTTTTCAGGTCCAGAGGGCATCTATAGCACAAGTTTTCCATTTTTTTGTAACAGTGCATACCAGCACAGTGTTCCAGATTTGTCCCTCAGATGTGATTCATTTTTCTCTTAATTTTGAACTTAAGAGCATGATTCAAATTTACGGAAAACCTTCTAATACGTGTCAGGGTTCTTACTGAATTTTATCAGTTCTTAATGAATTTTCTTTCATTGGTTTTCACTCAATTTTGTTTCAACACCTCTGCTGTTCAAGATTTCAGACTGACCGGACATTGAAATTTAATTCCCAGCAATTGGCTAAACAGATTTTTGTTTTTTTTTATGAAAATGTAGAAGAAAGTCTAATCTACATGCATGCCAATTTTTAGGATTTTTGTAATTCTGTAGCTATTTTTAACAGATGCTTGAATGTAGGGGCAGACTGGTAAAAGATGCAGTTTTAGCAGTTTTTATGTATTTCAGAAAGCTAAATTTTAGAAATAGTTAATAAATCACAGAAAAGTTCTATGAATGTAAAATTCGTGTCCATTTTGAGTGTCTTGAAGTTCTCTACATGCTAATGTGGTTGTTTTGGGTTTTGGTCGCTGTATCAGTCTGCACTAACTGGTTTACCAGAACAGGTCGATTTCTTGTTTTTTGGTGTTTGCCTTGTACAAGTAGTGCAATACTTGCTTTGCTTTTGACCTGGTATTGAGGATGATACTAAGACAGTATTTAGACATTATTTTGGGGCTTATTTAGACATAAATTTTAGACTGACAGGGATATTGGTCTGGAGGATCAATACAATGAAAGAGACCAGACATCAACCTTTTATAATATTTTTAATTGCAAGGAAATCCTTTATGCATGTTTATATATACTTATTAAATGTTTTGAGAGTCACAACTCACAAGGCTGCCAAGTACACCTTTGGAGTGACTGACCCATTGTACCTTCATCTCATGACTTGCATATAGACCTTTATAAGTTTCTTTTTATTACATATATAAGATTTTATCTATTGATCCAAATCTGAAACTAAAGCCATGGAAGTGACTGAGACCCAGATCAGGAAGAGATCTCCCTTATACACAGAACATATATATATATATATATATATATATATTTTATATTCTTTTAAGACAAAGCATACTTAATATATTTTTATAGAGGATCCTTGGATACCAACTGAGTTCTGTGGCATGCACAGTTGCTTTCAGGTATTTAAACCTTCATCCTTCCCTGTTATTACTATTGACAAAGAAAATAAAAGAAGGACAAAACCAGTACATGTTTTCTCACATTGATTGAGTGATACACATACTGACATGCCCAAGAAATCGAACTAAAAGAGATGAAGCTCCAATCTTTAATATAGATATATTTTTATAATGTTTATTTACCAGAATTTAGTTTTATACCTAAGAGATTATGGCTGGTCCTCTCAGTAAGAAAGAACTTGTCGAACACTCATTTTCCTATCAAGACGACCTAAGGTGCTCTCACTAGTCCTCTCCTAAGAAAGAACCTTGATTGAGCATTTTTTTCCTACCAGTTCAAATGCAAAGAAAAAGGAAAAAGCAGAAGAGAGAAGTGAAGAAAAAGGCAAAACAGTAAGGAACAAATTCAATCTCCGAGTAAGGAGTCTTTATTTCATCCATGGTGTTTACATCAAAACCTTTTGAGTCTTTCTATTGCAAGAGATTTGAGGCTGACTGGGAGCTAGTCCATGTGAGCCGAGTGTACAGGAGAGGGCATGAGGCGTTGGGGTGCATCACTCCAATTCAGCTGGGTTTTGTTTTGAGCCTAAACACTGATTGGTTGAAGGGATATGGGGACCTCCGGTCAGATTAAATGACAAAGAGATGGGTAGGCCTGTTAAACGAGTCGGGCCGACTCATGGACTTTGAGTTGGGCTCTTGAATGAGTCAAATTGAGCTGAGTTCAATTTGAGTTTAATCCAACTCGGTTCGAACTCGAAATAATCCATCACTAACCTAACCATGTCGAGCCGAGTCGAGCTGAGCTGAGTTTGCGAGTCGAATCTCTTTGCGCACCATCTCTCTCAGATCGCTATATCTTCTACTCGCCTCTCTTTGCCCTTTGCACTTTGCCCTCAAGTGGTTCAACTTGGCTCCATAGCTGCTCGGTTCCACTAACTCGATGGAATTCGACTATCAGAATTCAAAGCGTGCAAGTAAACGCATCAGAATAGTATTTTATTGACATTCACGATGGTTGATTCCCATCAGTTCCAATATTTTATTGACATTGACGATGGTTTATTCCCATCAGAATTGCGCTGAAGTACTTGTAGCTTCAGAATTTGGTACCTGCTCCTAACTCGATGGAATTCAACATCTTTATTAACGAGCCGAGTTCGGACCAAGCCGAGAGGATCAAATGGACCGAGTAGAGCCGGACTTTTTTCTTGATATTTGATCTGAGTCCGAGTTGGACCTTCAATAAAGGTTGATAGAGCCGGACCGAGTTTTGGGTTTGATCCGGCCCATTAGCTGGTCTAGGGATGGGCGCCTCTATCATCCATTCGGCCCAGGCCCAATTACAATTTTTTATTTCCTTCGGCTGGGCCCGTGTGCATTTCCTTCATCTTTTCTCGGCAGCCCACTTTAACTCAAGGCCGATTATTTTAGTTCAACACAAACCGTGAACACATCTTCCAAATTTCATGATGAATCTATTCATCCCTCCATTTTAACATTTTAAATGGACACCTCAATTTCTTCGTTTTTAGCTCTTTTATGTATTTCTAAATTCCAACTTTTTAGGGTCAAACACACAAATGCCAAACAAATCGCTCCACATTATATATTCCCATAGTACCCCTCAAACAATGAACCCATCTCCTCACTCGCGCTGCCGTCGCCGGAGCAGCTCCCACCTATTTTAATATGAAGATCATGTTAGAAGGTTCGAATCGACTATTTAAACTTTGAAAATGAAGATATGAGCGGAAAGTAAAACACCATTTTGGGGTTTATTCCTTGTTTCAAGAAACTCTGTGTAATTATCTATTTCAGCAATGAAATGGGCCTTGTTGCCTCTTTTAAAAAGAAGAAGAAGTAAAACACCATTTTTAAGTCCCAAAGCAAGTTAGCCCACGTTTGTTCCTAAGCCGTGTTGCAACTAATTGGTTTTCCGATTTTCAAAGTCTAAACTGTCGATCCAAACTGTTAGATGTAATCTCTATATTAAAAATGTGCTTGGAAACCAAATTATACATTTTTTGGAACTTTTTACTATTTATTAAGTCAATTTTAAAATCACTGATTTTAATAAACAGTGAAAATTTTCTGAATCATTGAAAACACCGATTTTAAAACTAATTTATTAGATAGTAAAAAAATTAAAAAATGTAAAATTTAGTCTCCAAGCACATTTCAATATTGATTGAATATTGAACGGTTTGGATCGAATGTTTCAACTTTGAAAATATAAATACTGAAACGTTTGTTCCACAGCTTAGAAACAAACGTTTTGATATTAACCAACCTCTATCTATCTATCTATATATATATAGAGAGAGAGAGAGATAGAGAGAGAGAGAGTGACTAAGCTACAAACGTTTGCACCAAGGCCTTGGTGCAAACGATTCGGTTCTCCGATTTTCAAAGTTCAAATAGTCGATCCAAACCGTTAGATATTTAATCTATATTAAAATGTGCTTGGAGACCAAATTTTACATTTTTTTGGAATTTTTTTACTATTTATTAAGCCACTTTGAAAATTACTGATCCGGGTGAACAGTAAAAACAGTGCAATCAAATTCTGGACCATGTGATCAGCAATTTTCAAAGTGGCTTAATAAATAGTAAAAAAATTCCAAAAAAAATATAAAATTTGGTCTCCAAGCATATTTTAATATAGATTATATATCTAACGGTTTGGATCGACCATTTGGACTTTGAAAATCCAAAAACCATTCGTTTTCACCAAGGCCTTGGTGCAAATGTTTGTAGATTAGGCACTCTATAAATATATATATATATATATATATATATAGATAGAGAGAGAGAGAGAGAGTGGCTAAGATACAAACGTTTGCACCAAGGCCTTGGTGCAAACAATTCGGTTCTTTGATTTTCAAAGTTTAAACAATCGATCCAAACCGTTAGATATTTAATCTATATTAAAATGTGCTTGGAGACCAAATTTTACATTTTTTGGAATTTTTTTACTATTTATTAAGCCACTTTGAAAATTGCTGATTCGGGTGAACAGTAAAAATAGTGCAACCAAATTCTAGACCATGTGATCAGCAATTTTCAAAGTGACTTAATAAATAGTAAAAAAATTCCAAAAAAATGTAAAATTTGGTCTCTAAGCAGATTTTAATATAGAGATCACATCTAACGGTTTAGATCGAGCGTTTGGACTTTGAAAATTGGAAAACCATTTGTTTGCACCAAGGCCTTGGTACAAACGTTTGTATCTTAGCCACTCTCTCTCTCTCTCTCTCTCTCTCTATATATATATATATATATATATATATATACACTTATAGTGGAGGGATCCACTTACAACATTTAAAAGTTACAACATCTTACAATAATTTACTTTTGTAATTTTTAAAGTCCAAACAATCGATCCAAACCGTTCAACAATTTACTTTTGTAATTTTACAATTTTTCAATTTTTTTACTATTTCTTAAGTTTTTTAGAAAAGTGTTATTTTTAGATAATTTTGGACCACTGAAAAACAACAGTTTTGTAAAATACTTAATAAATAATAAAAAAAATTCAAAAAATGTAAAATTTGATTTTCAAACACATTCGGTTTGGATCGACTATTTAGACTTTAAAAATCGTAAAACTAAATTGTTGTAAGATGTTGTAAGTGGATCCCTCCTCATATATATATATATATATATATGAGGGATGCTTCGGTGGACATAAGGACCTATTTGTAAAATGAACATATTTTCATTTTCAAAGTTCAAACAGTCGATCCGACCGTCCAACATTATCTCCATATTAAAATGTACTTGGAGGTCAAATTTTACATTTTTTTGAATTTTTTTACTATTTATTAAGATGGTTACAAAATCGTTCTTTTCAGACCATTGAAAAACAGCGATTTTGTAACCATCTTAGTAAATAGTAAAAAAATTCAAAAAAATGTAAAATTTGACCTCCAAGTACATTTTAATATGGAGATAATGTTGAACGGTCAGATCGACTGTTTGAACTTTGAAAATGAAAATATATTCATTTTACAAATAGGTCCTTATGTCCACCGAAGCATTCCTCATATATATATATAGAGAGAGAGAGAGAGAGCAAAGCTAGGGTGTGATGTGCTCACCAAGAGGGTTTGGTGAGCACAACTCTAAAAGTATATCCGATCGACTTCAAACGACGAATTCAAATCGTTAAATTCATGTATTCATGAGTGATGCATGTACATGCAAAATTTTGAAAGTTTCGAATTTATTTGCTACAAGGCCAAGCGGTAAAAGAAAGGAACTTTTTATAAGTTATTTTATAAGTTGTTTTATATATTCATTTTTCATCATTGCTTTGACCGCTTGACCTTGTAGCAAATAAATTCGAAACTTTCAATATTTTGCACGTACATGCATCACGCTTGAAGTACATGAATTTAACGTTTTGAATTCGTCGTTTGAAGCCGATCTGACTATATATATAATGGCTTATATACAAACGTTTGTTCCTGGACTCAGGAACAAACAATTCGGTTCTCTGATTTTCAAAGTTCAAACAGTCTATCCAAACCGTTAGATATTTAATGTTATATATATTAAAATGTGCTTGGCGATCAAATTTTACATTTTTTAGAATTTTTTTACTATTTATTAAGATGGTTTGAAAATCGCTGATTTTATTAAAATTCTGCACCATTGAAAAACAACGACCTTCAAACCAGCTTAATAAATAGTAAAAAAATTCAAAAAAATGTAAAATTTGGTCGCCAAGCACATTTTAATATAGATTAAATATCTAACGGTTTTAATCGACTATTTGAACTTTGAAAATCGGAGAACCGAATCGTTTGTTCCTGAGTCCAGGAACAAATGTTTGTATATTAGCCATTCTATATATATATATATATATATAGAGAGAGAGAGAGAGAGAGAGAGAGAGAGAGAGAGAGAGAGAGGAGGGATCCACTTACAACATTTGTAAGTTACAACATCTTACAACAATTTAGTTTTGAGATTTCCAAAGTTCAAACAGTCGATTCAAACCGTTCAACATGATCTTGTACACACGTACTACTACATAAAATATTTTATTTTTATTCTGAAAGTGGAGATTTGTGAATACATCAATCAACAAACCTCAACTTTCTAACTTAATTTCAAATAAAGATAATGAATGAGAAAGCTGAATCATGCATTTAGATGTTTAATTTGTGAATGCAAACTAATCACATTTGGGTACTCTTAAAAGAATTTTACTCCATTAAAGCTGGAACCTAGTCACTAAATATAAACAAATATAATTTTATTCCATTATACGAACTTGGGAAAACAAAAGAAACACATACAACTGGTAACAGGAGGCGAGGCCCAACCAATTAAGCCGCTTTGCGTAGATACTTGGTTTTTGGCTTTGGGATTAGAGTGAGAAAAATGACATGCTGGAACTAGCTCCAGCACGGAACATAATGGTTACGACATCGAATGGTACGACATATGTGTCGGTTACGTGCATACTGTGATTAGTTCTCGACAAAAAAAGACATGATATGACATGGAAATCGCCTTAGTCACGGAAACACAGCATGAAACACGGAACGGTATGAAGACGCACGAGATACCGCATGCCACTTTTTTTCTAACATACTTCATTTTAAAATTTCTAAGAATTGTTGTACATATTTAGGGAAATTTTCTTAATATTTTCAATAAACAAATTTATAATTACAAAAAAATAGTTAAATATGATTAAACATGACAAACATAACCAGTCACGGTGTAACCATTTGCGTGTCATGACCACTCCTTATCATTTTAGTCATGATACGACACAATACGTGAAAAATTGACTTAATCACAAAACGACACAGCACGTAGCTAAAGTCATGACATGTTAGTCACAATAGAGCATGGTCCGTACAATACGATTTTTCCACTCTATTTGAGATCTTAAGAGAATGGCTACTAATTTTTGAGAGGATGTAGACGGATGTACGAAGATTCCAATGGTGAACAAATAAAGAAGAAATGAATAGTGGTCTAGTGGAGCAGTTTTTTATGAAAGGAAAAATAATAATTGACCATTGTTACAGAAAATTAAGTCAGAAAAGGTAGACGTGTAGAAACACTGGACTTAAAAAGGAATCCAGCCAAAATGAAGTTACTTAGTAATTACTACATTTATTGCCTGCTCACTTGTAGGGCATGCATGATGGGGTTCAGAGGGGCTCACAGTATTAACTCAACCGCGTCCAGCTTGTCTTCTACCCAAAATATGAAAAATGCCAATATGCTACGCGTAGCATAGAGGGCCTCCGTGCTACGGCTCAATATTTGAGTTTTCAAAATCCTAACGGTCGATCCGAACCGTTCAACATGATCCATATGAATATGTACTTGCAAACCAAAGTTTACATTTTTTTGAATTTTTTTACTTTTTTTTAGATAGGTAGAAAATCACTTGATCTGAAAATTTTGTACTATTCAGATCAAGTGATTTTATACCTATCTAAAAATATAGTAAAAAATTCTTAAAAAAATGTAAAATTTGGTTTGCAAGTACATATTCATATGGAGATCATGTTGAACAGTTCGGATCGACCGTTAGGATTTTAAAAACTCAAATATTGAGCCGTAGCACGGAGGCCCTCTATGCTACGTATAGCACCGTAGCCAACTCCCCCAAAATATCTTCAAAAATATGTGTGGTTCTCGTCCAAAAGATATTTTGCAACATTTGCATATTGGTCCTGATATTTTTTGTTTATTTCATTCGTGAAATGAATTATACTAATATCTTCGTTTTAAACTACTTGACAATTTTATAATTATTCTTTATTAAACACGAGTCCACAATAATATATAAACATATACATTCAGTTGCTACTACACATAAAATATTTTCTTTTATTTAAATTTGAAAGTGGAGGGTTTATAAGTACACATCAAAAACATTCCACTTTTAACTTACTTAAAAAGGATATCCTTAATGAATTAAAATGGATATACTTAATGAATGAAATGCACGAAACATGAATTTAGATAATTAGTGAATGTAGACAAATCATAGTTAGGCACTCAAAATAATTTTATTCCATTAAGATTAGGGCGTAGTCAAGATTTTTATCATACAGTCAAAAAAATTTACTTGTACGACAAACAGGTTGTAAACTATCGTGAATTAACTAATTTACATTGTTAGTTGTAGACTATTGTGAATTAACTAATTCAGAGAATGCAAGTTCAAGTTCATTATAATTTCTTGCTCAATTGTACGAGTTCATGTGTGTCGCTGGAAATTTGTGAATCCATATCCCTCAGATTCCTAGTCAATTGTACGAAAAGAAAGGTCACAATATTGTTCCAGCCAGGCAAAACTTAATTTGATATCTATTGTAGATATAGGGAATCCGTATTAAGATCTGTATGGAGTTAAAAATAGTGTGAATTTATTAATTGTACCCACATATACTTTTGGTGATATAGATTCAAAAATTTGGAAGGCTATGAATGCAAATTTCTCAAATAAATAGCTAGTGCATTGATTGTTTTAAGGACCAATATTAATTATGCAGTGACAATCAATTACCAATGCATGTTCTCTCTGTTTCACTATGTTCATTGTATATAACCCAGGCATAAATGAACCATGTGTGGGTGTCGTTCGTCCACTCAAAAACTGGTCCTTGGCACCCAGTCTCAACATTTCACACATGTAGATGAGATTCTCCCATCTTATTCGGGGTGACATATATAAAAAGAGAATGAAGGAAGATTAATTCAATACTGACTACTACATATATTTTAATATTTTATATTTCGTGGCAACAATGGTTTTGATTTTTTTTTGTTGACCCCAATAATAAAAAAAATATGGAAATTTTGTATAACCAACGGAGATTAATTCAATATATAGAAGGTTGCAGGTTGTGGATATTAAAAAATTGGATAGTTTGACCATCAATATTTACTAAAAAAAAAATAGTATTTAAAAATTTCAGGAAACCAAAATTTTTTATCACAAGTTTTGATGAAATCCAAAGTTAATTAAAAAAAATGTGTAACATGCATCAATCCAATTCACAAAATGTTCATGAAGAATATTAATTTCATAAAAATCTAGGATCCAAAAATTAAATAAAACTGGTTATATTGAAACCAAATTAAACAAAATTGATGAATGTGACTTGGGAGCCTGAAGTCAAGTCTCCTATGCAAAGACCAGAGCATCAATTCCGGGGACCAGAGCATCAATAATTGTCCATTACTTGTTATTAATGAAGTCAAGTTTCCTATGCAAAGACCCCGTAATTTCAACCTTTTGACTCGAGTCTTCTTTTTTGTATCAACTTGTATAATAAATGAGTAGTGTACAGCTAAGGAGGAGAATAATTCATTGTAACTTTGAGGCTTTGAGCAAACAAATAATAGCTCATTCATAGCTAAGGGCCCGCTATCAGCATCATATATCCGAAATGTTTATATATAAGAAAATAAATTAAAAAAATATTAAAAATGACAAACTGTTTCTAGGATTTCGAAAAATAAGAACGCTGGTATATGCCATGGCGTGGCATACTCCAGCCCGTCAGAAAAAAACAGAAAAACAAAAAAAAAATTAAAAATACGGGACGCCATGGCATATCCCGACCCGGGAAAAATAAAAAAAACATATAGGGACGCCATGGCATATCCCGACCCGGGAAAAAAACGTAAAAAAAAAAAAAAAAAAAAACCGGGACGCCATGCCATACTCCGGCCCTAAAAAAAATAAAAAAATCAATTTTTTTTTCTGCTGTGTTCAGTCAGAAATCCAATAATTTTGATCAGATTCAAAATTCATTTTAGAGAAAATGGCTACATGGATTTTTGTGTTCTTTATATCAAAATAAAGGTATGAAAGTCTAGTTTTCAGATAATATAATTTCTCTATACAAAAATATTACAGATTGGTACAGTTTTAGCGATTAATTGACAGAGGTCAGAATTCAGAAAAGCTGAAATTCCAGTGAGCAGTCCTATAATTTTGACCAGATTCAAAATTCAATTTAGAGAAAATGGCTACATGGATTTTTGTGTTCTTTATATCAAAATAAAGGTATGAAAGTGTAGTTTTCAGATAATATAATGTCTCTATACAAAAATATTACAGATTGGTACAGTTTTAGCGATTAATTGACAGAGATCAGAATTCAGAAAAGCTGAAATTCCAGTCAGAAATCCAATAATTCTGACCTCTGTCAATTAATCGCTAAAACTGAATCAATCTATAATATTTTTATATAGGAAAATTATATTATCTGAAAACTATACTTTCATACCTTTATTTTGATATAAAGAACACAAAAATCCATGGAGCCATTTTCTCTAAATTGAATTTTGAATCTGATCAAAATTATTGGACTGCTCACTGGAATTTCAGCTTTTCTGAATTCTGACCTCTGTCAATTAATCGCTAAAACTGTACCAATCTGTAATATTTTTGTATAGAGAAATTATATTATCTAGAAACTAGACTTTCATACATTTATTTTGATATAAAGAACACGAAAATCCATATAGCCATTTTCTCTAAAATGAATTTTGAATCTGATCAAAATTATTGGATTTCTGACTGGAATTTCAGCTTTTCTGAATTCTGACCTCTGTCAATTAATCGCTAAAACTGTACCAATCTGTAATATTTTTGTATAGAGAAATTATATTATCTGAAAACTACACTTTCATACCTTTATTTTGGTATAAAGAAAACAAAAATTCATGTAGCCATTTTTTCTAAATTGAATTTTGAATCTGGTCAAAATTATAGGACTGCTCACTGGAATTTCAGCTTTTCTGAATTCTGACCTCTGTCAATTAATCGCTAAAACTGTACCAATCTGTAATATTTTTGTATAGAGAAATTATATTATCTGGAAACTAGACTTTCATACCTTTATTTTGATATAAAGAACACAAAAATCCATGTAGCCATTTTCTCTAAAATGAATTTTGAATCTGATCAAAATTATTGGATTTCTAACTGAACACAGCAGAAAAAAAAATTGATTTTTTTTTTTTTTTTTAGGGCCGGAGTATGGCATGGCGTCCCTTTTTTTTTTTTTTTTACGTTTTTTCCCCTGGTCGGGATATGCCATGGCGTCCCTATATGTTTTTTTTTTTCCTGGGTCGGGATATGCCATGGCGTCCCGTATTTTTAATTTTTTTTTTTTCGTTTTTTTCCGACGGGCTAGAGTATGATGCGACACAATATATAGGCCTTCTTTTTGGCTCACAATATTATTAACTCAGCCGCTCCACATATGACGCGACACAGTTTTTAATGAGTACGGCTTCATTCCCTGCACTGGCAGGGCTGCACAGTCCAAAAGATTTTCATTTCTGTTTAAAAATTATGATAACTGACTTGCATTTTGGACTAATTTTTAATGATTTATACGCAGGTAGTCATAAACATCAAGCAAGTCCTGATTAGCGCAAGATTGGCAATCACAAGTCCTGATCATCGTCGCCGGGTACAAGGACCAGCTCGACAGGGTCCTCAAGCTTTCAGATCTGCCCTACTACGAAGATTTGAAAGACTACGATGATGTAGATTCTGCGGAGCAGATGAGTACCGAGGAGCCGGATTTCTCAGGGATTCACTCTGCGGCAACTTCTGATGCAGTATTCGAGGCAGCTGGTCTTGCAGTGGTACATATATTTTTATATATTGTTATCATATACATTGTGAAACCTAACTTATTTATCTATTTCAGGGAGATTTACCGCGGGGAGATGAGCAGGAGGACAGGACAGATGCACCATTTGAGTTTCACTTGGGCTCTCTCAGTACGGTGCATATTCTCAGGATTACCCATCTCCTACGTTTCACACTCAGCAGGAGCCAGTACCACAGTACACTCAAGAGGAGCCGGCCCCACAGCAGGATGTCTTGTATCCACCTGTCTACCCTTCAAAGGATACACATGACATTATTTTCGGTCCTGGGGCCGATCAGGGACCATCTAAGAAGTATAGATTTGGGGAGATACAGGAGAAGGTCCCACCACAGCCACCACGAGAGTATGAGCCCTTGGCACAGAGAGAGCGGCGGAGTAAGAGAGTTAGGAGAGATAGAGTGCCGTACACACCACCGAGTAGGTAGAGAGATAGTCAATTGTACGAAAAGAAAGGTCACAATATTCTTCCAGCCAGGCAAAACTTAATCTGATATCTATTGTAGATGAGATAGGAGTAGGTCCGATGGGCATCGGACCTACATTTAGGTTCAATTAGCTCTAGGACCGTATGATTAACATCAAGATCTATGCGCACGGAAATTGATACAGACTTGCACGGATTTTGATATAGAGCACACTAATCTTGATACAAATCGAATGGTCATAACACCCATCGAACCAAGGTAGGTCCGATGCCCATCGAACCAAGGTAGGTCCGATGCCCATCAGACCTACTCTGATTCCATTGTAGATACAGGGAATCCGTATTGAGATTTGTATAGAGTTAAAAATAGTGTGAATTTATTAATTGTACCCTCATATACTTTTGGTGATATAGATTCAAAAATTTGGAAGGCTATGAATACAAATTTCTCAAATGAATAGCTAGTGCATTGATTGTTTTAAGGACCAATATTAATTATGCTGTGACAATCAATTACCAATGCATGTTCTCTCTGTTTCACTATGTTCATTGTACATAACCCAGGCATAAATGAACCATGTGTGGGTGTCGTTCGTCCACTCAAAAACTGGTCCTTGGCACCCAGTCTCAACATTTCACACTTCAAAATATACGTGGGTACACTATTGGCTAGGCATATATATACACAATTTTTTAGATATTTTTTTGCTAATTTTATTAAATTGATAGAAAATTCTGAACCATTCAAAAGGAATGGTTTTCTACCTATCTAAAAAATAGTAAGATAATTCTAAAAAATGTAAAATTTGTTTCGCAAATACATTTTCGTATGTAGATCATGTTTAACTGTTTGGATTGACTGTTTGAACTTTAAAAATAGAGATATATATTCATAACAAGAGTTGATCCGTAATATGGATGTTACCATAGCCTCACTCTTCAGATATTATCGTGGACGTATTTTTCAAAAAGGTATTTTAAGACGAAGATATTAATATAATTTATTTGACAAAAAAAATTGCAGCCTTAATTCATAACCTTCCAAATTTTTGGGCCACACCAACACATGCATTCAGGACACTGTACCAAACAAACAGGACGCGCATGTATTAATTGTGAGCACCTGTGGAACCCGTGACGCGTTGTCTGCTAGAAATTATGATGAACTTAAGTTTGCTTCCTCTGTATTAACTCACATGTTGAATTTAGAAAATTGACCTTCCGATTAGAATTCGAATCAATCCGACTCATGTCTGTAATATATAAACTTTTGAATATTCGTGCTAATACGGATCGAATGGTTTGGATTCGTCGAGCAGAAACTTAGAATTGAAGTTACTGCATCCAATATAAATTTCATAAAGTTGGGGTTTTCGGACCATGTGGAGTGTCCCTCATGAGTCAGGTCATGTCTGCATCTTTTTGACTTTCAAATAAAAATGTTGCACCATTATCTTTTTTCCTTTTGCATACAACTGGTTCACCATTTATCTAATAGCACCATTATTTCTTGGAGGTCTCTCAGAAAATAGAAGCCATTCTCTTGAGATTCCAACACCGAAAACCTATCCCCTCTGAAAACAGGTACGTGTTTCGAAGTAGTGTATACAAACTACACCTGTGGAAACTCCACATACAAAGTTCCGAAATCTATTCTCCCGATTCAGAGTGTAGAGGGAGTGAATCAAATTCTTACCCTTTGTGTCCTCTTCTTCTACTCACACAGTCTAAGCAGACACGATTTTCGTTCTAACTTGACGACTGGAGTCAAAAATCATGCAAGCGCAAGTTTGGATCGACTATTTGGACTTTGAAAATGTAAAAACGGAAGTGTTTATTCCACTGCCAAGGAACAAACGTTTTGATATTAGCCAACGAGTAGAACTAAGGTGTTCTTAAGTTGACCAAGCCTCTTTGTGAGCTTAACTCAAAAATCTATCGGATTGACTTCAAACGATGCATCCAAACTGTTGAAATCGATCTGCTTCATGAATGATGCGTTTATATGTTAAATTTTAAAAAATTTAAACTAATTTTTAAACGGTAAAAAAAAGAGATGATTTATACATTAATTTTAATGAGTTTTATTTTTCATCATTTTTTGACAGCTTGACTTTATACTAAACTAGTTCAAAATATTATAAATTTGACATGTAAATGCATCACTCGTGAAATAGATCAATTTCAACAGTTTGAATTTGTTGTTTGAAGTCAATCCGATAGATTTTTGAATTAAGCTTACAGAGAGACTTGTTGAGCTTAAGAACACCCTAGTTCTACTCTTAGCCAACCGGCTAAATTACTTCCGGAAACACTTCGACCGAAGTGCTTATTGGGTGAAATTTTAATACTTGATGTTTGAAACGTCAATCTAAGTAACTCAATAAATTGTTTATATAATAAGCATGTAGCATACTGATTTTTACTGTTTTCGGATTTTTTAAACTATTTTTTATGATTTTTGATATATAGTCTCTTTTGGCTTAAAAATACTTTTATTTTTAAGACAAAAAATCCATCTTTCAAAAATTGTAAAAAATAGTTAAGAAATTTCAAAAATAGTAAAAATCTGTATTCTACATATTTAGTATATAACTAATTTATTGAGGTATTTAGTTCAACGTTTCGAACATCATACAGTTAAATTTGAACCGTAAGTACTTGATCAAATTGTTTCCGGAAGAAATTTAGCCGGACTATATATATGTATATTCGAAATCTATTCCCCCAATTCAAAGTGTAGAGGGAATGAACCAAATCCTTAGAGCAGACACGATTTCCGTTCTAACTTTACGACTGGACTCAAAAGTCATGTAAACGCAAGTTCCCTTTTCCCCACTTACCTAACATTCAAACACTCACATGCAAATAATTGAACAGGTGTCTCCACTTGTAGCTTAGGAGGACAAGAATTAATTATAAATTTGATCAAACACTCACATGCAGTTGTTTGTTGCTGAATCAGCATCATATATATATATTCCTCCTTTTTGCTACTTGTTTCTTTTTTATATATATATTCCTCCTTTAGGCTTTCTTAAGTAGTCAATGTCGTCCGCGTTCCATTAAAATTATGCTTTCTTGGTTTTTTTTATTTTTAATTCATATTTATGGTTATATATATCGATATACACAAATTTCTACAATTAAAGAACCACTCCAAATTGCCTTGCTTCCTCTCATTTTTTAACTCCTGCAATGGCACATGTTGCACTTGTTTCCATATTACTTGTTCTCTTCTCCTTCTCCGTCAAAACCACCATTCTAACACAAGCCAAATGCATGCCTGACCAACGTCATGCCTTGATTCAACTCAAGCAAGATTTCGACACCCCTGCAGTCCTTTCATGGAATGCAAGCACCGACTGTTGCATATGGGATGGCATCACATGCGATAAGCAAACCGGAATGGTGACTGCACTAAACCTTAACAATCAGCTCATCTCGGGTAAACTCAACCCGGCTTTGTTCAATCTCAGCTCTCTTCAGCACCTCTACCTTTATTTTAACAACTTCTATAAACTTCCACAAACCGGGTTTGATCGACTTGGAAATTTAACACATCTCGACTTATCCTATTCTGGATTTGCCGGTCAAGTTCCGATCAGCATTTCTTCCCTCACAAACCTTATCTCACTTAGCTTATCAGGTGACATGTATCTTCATGACACAGGCCTAAAAACCTTACTCAGCAACCTCACCAAGCTCCAAGTTCTTAACATGGATAATGTTGACATTTCACTAAATGGATCTGAGTGGGGCAACGCAATTTTTCAAGTTGGCCCAACTCTTCAAGAGCTATATATGTCAGACTGTGGATTAAGAGGTAACTTTCCGGATGAAATATTTCACCTTACAAATCTTACAGAACTTGATTTATCTTCAAATTCAATGTTGTCAGGTCCATTAGATTCAATTGGAAATCTCCAATATTTATGGGAATTGAGTCTTGACGGCTGTAACTTCTATGGAGAAGTTCCGCCTTCAATAACAAACCTTACAAGACTCCAAGTATTGGACTTAGGGTCAAACAGATTGACAGGTGCGATACCCATGTCATTGTTTTCACACCATTCTTTGGAAGAGTTTGATCTATCAAATAACCAATTTTCAGGAAAGTTGCCAATTTCCATATTCAAATCCCCCCAGCTTGAAATTCTGGATCTCTCAAACAACAAGTTGTCAATTATAGAAGACAAAAACCATAACGAGTCATTTTATGCTTCATTTCCAAAAATACAACTTCTAAGGCTGGCATCGTGCAATTTAACAAAGTTCCCTTCTTTTCTGAGTTACCAAACAAATATTGCCATCTTAGACCTCTCAAATAATAGTCTCACAGGAGAGATTCCCCTTTCCATTTGTAATATGTCATTGCTAATGGAAATTGATCTTTCACATAACAATTTAACTGGTACAGTTCCACCATGCCTTCTAGAACTTGCTTCATTGAATGATCTTAACCTGAAAAGTAACAAATTAAGTGGGCCATTGCCACAAAATATTAGTCAACCATGTGGACTTCAAGCAGTAAATCTGAACGGAAATTTTTTTAATGGAAGTTTGCCCAAATTACTGATGTATTGTAATGCTCTCGAGGTCTTAGACGTGGGAAACAATCGGATAGTGAACAGATTTCCCTATTGGCTGGGAAATCTTGAAAATTTGAGAGTTATTGTCTTAAGATCGAATATGTTTTATGGACAAATTTCAGACATGAAAATCAAAACAAAAGGAAATTATTCCTTTTTCCCCATGCTAAAAATTCTTGACCTTTCTTCAAATCATTTCAGTGGTACATTGCCAAAAAACTTTTTTGTGAATCTGAAGGCTAGGATGGGTGTATCAAATACAAGTTCTCCAGATTGGGATTTTGAGTATGATCTATATTACACTCGATATATAGCTTCAGTCTTGTTCAAAGGGCTGAGTTTTGATCTGAAGTACAAAATTGGCATATTCAGTTACATTGATCTGTCAGATAATGAATTTTGGGGTAGAATACCTGAAGCGATAGGGCAACTGAAGGCACTTGATGTTCTTAACCTTTCACATAATGCTCTGACCGGTTCAATTCCACTGGAATTTGCTAATTTACAGCAACTTCAAATACTGGATCTCTCCTCCAACCAGCTTTCCGGACACATCCCTCAAGAACTCACCTCTCTCACTTTTCTTTCTGCACTAAATCTCTCATACAACAATTTAGTTGGAGAAATACCCGAAGCCCGTCAGTTCTCAACCTTTTTGAATGATTCTTACTTGGGTAACCCCGGATTGTGTGGTATTCCTTTAACAATGCAATGTGAAGCAGCTCCTTCAAATCGTGGGATTTATAAAGGTTTGGCTTCAAAATTTTCTGCTGATATAATTGGGCTCTCCGTTTCTATTGGATTGGGGTTAGGTGTTGGATTTGTCTCAGTAATTTGGGCTACGATATCATGGGAGAATGGAAGAAAGTGGTTTAATTTGAATATAGATAGGTTTTACTTTCGATATTTTCACTAATGGATATATGTAAGATCTTTGTAATAATAAACGGGTATGAATCACTATGTATTCTTGAGTGTGTGCGGTTGTCGATGAAGTACTTTTTTTGTCCACAAAGGGCACATAATGTATGGTAGGAACTCTTTATCTGATTATCTGTTAAATTTTGATTTTGTCTAAGGGTGCCATATATTGAACTTAACATTGAAATAAAAAAGAGTATTACGATCTAGAATTCCTAATATTGAAATAAAATGACCACAATATTTGCTTGGATTGGTGTAACATAGAGCGTGTAAAATCCTAGAAATTTGAAACACGATATCATAAAATGTCAAGTTGAAAATATGAAAGATATGGAGGTCTTAGTTCAAAAGTACTTACATTTAATCCATCCTAATTCATTCTAAATATTCCTTGGCTGAAATTGAGTTTACCTTAGTTGTATTCCATTTAAAGAATATATATATATATATATATATTCTCCCATCTTATTCGGGGTGACATATATAAAAAGAGAATGAAGGAAGATTAATTCAGTACTGACTACTACATATATTTTAATATTTTATATTTCGTGGCAACAATTGTTTTGATTATTTTTGTTGACCCCTATAATAAAAAAAATATGGAAATTTGGTATAACCAACGGAGATTAATTCAATAGAAGGTTGCAGGTTGTGGATATGAAAAAATTGGATAGTTTGACCTTCAATATTTACTAACAAAAAATAGTATTTAAAAATTTCAGGAAACCAAAATTTTTCATCACAAGTTTTGATGAAATCAAAAGTTAATTAAAAAAAATGTGTAACATGCATGAATCCAATTCACAAAATGTTCATGAAGAATATTAATTTCATAAAAATCTAGGATCCTGAAATTAAATAAAACTGGTTATATTGAAACCAAATTAAACAAAATTGATGAATGTGACTTGGGAGCCTGAAGTCAAGTCTCCTATGCAAAGACCAGAGCATCAATAATTGTCCATTACTTGTTATTAATGAAGTCAAGTCTCCTATGCAAAGACCCCGTAATTTCAACCTTTTGACTCGAGTCTTCTTTTTTGTATCAACTTGTATAATAAATGAAGAAGTGTACAGCTAAGGAGGACGATAATTAATTGTAACTTTGAGGCTTTGAGCAAACAAATAATAGCTCATTCATAGCTAAGGGCCGGCTATCAGCATCATATATATTGGCCTTATTAAACAGATGATGCAATATTGTTTTAAGATATTGTTATTCTTTTGGACAAACCTTTATTTTAAAAATAGATATTTTGTATACTTATCTATAAAACTAGCAAAAGGTTTTAAAAAAATATAAAATTTACTTTACAAGTATATATTTTAATATGAAGAATATGTTGAAGTGTGGGATGGACTGTTTTAAGACATAATTGGAGCACGAAAAAAATGACAAAATTAGCTCTTTTAAAACAATTTTGTTTGGGTTGTTGACCTGAGAAGACTAAGCTGCCACTATTTTCCTGTCCCACTTCCCTCAATTTTTCGACTCATCAAAAGTAATTAACTGCTTACCTAACATTCAAAGATCAAATTAAGACTTCAATTTATGCTAGTGCATGTTCCCTTTTCCCAGCTTACCTAACATTCAAAGAAATCCCATTGCTGTATTTTTTATCAAAGAAAAGGGCCCACTATCAGCATCATAGGCTTTCTTTCTTTCTGCTTGTTTATTTTCAAAATCAACTTTGTTCTTCTCTTTGTGACTTAAGATGACTCGATCACTTCACAATCAGTCAAAGTCATGCGCGTTCCATTAATTTTGAGGTTTCTTAGTGTTTTCTTTAATTTTGAGGTCTTATATATCATACTCAACTAATTTTAATCAAGCACCGCTCTAAGGTGACACAAACCAATACCCGCTACACTATTTGCTACAGATTCTCTTCGTTGTAAAAGCTACAAATTCAGTTTAAATTCAACAGGTGCATGCATACAGATAAATATTAAATACATGAAGATTAATTAAATTAAAGAGATAAATAATTTAAAATAATCACACATTTTTCTCTAAAAATGGAGTATTCACTAATTGATTATTGTTAAAGTAATTTTTTATTTTGTAATAATTCTCAGTTATTAATTACTTTTAGTAGGCGATCTAGCACACATATAGTAAAAAATTTACTTCAAAACAATAATTACAGTTGTCCATATGAAATTGATGTTATAATAAATTTTTGATGTGGACTTAGAGAGAGAAGAGATAAGTTCAATGTGATCTATCATAGAGAGTAGAACAAGGGTGTTCCTAGGTGCACCAAGTCTTTTTGTGAACTCCACTCTAAAACCTATCGAATTGGCTACAAACGACAAATTCAAACCATTGAAATCCTTCTACTTTACGGGTGATGCATCTACATGTAAAAATTTTAAACTTTCAAATTAATTTAGTATAAAGTCAAGTGGTGAAAATTAGAAGGTTTATAAATTAATTTTAATGCAATCATTTTTTGGACGCCTTTTGACCACTTGACTCTATAGAAAATTAATTTTAAATTTTAAATTTTCATGTAGATGCATCACTCGTAAGGTAGAAAGATTTCAACAGTTTGGATTCATCGTTTGAAACCAATCCAATAGGTTTTAGAGTTGAGTTCACAAAAAGACTTGGTGCACTTAGGAACACCCTTGTTCTACTCTCTATCATATATCCAAAATGTTACATGTATTAATTATTTATATATAGGTTCGGTTTCCGTGAATGAAACTAATTATGATTTATTATATATGTGGAAAGAGTTAAAAAAAATATTGGCAAATACTTTGTAGTTTTCTTTTTTAAAATAATATTTGACATAAAAACAAGTGTCGAATAATAATATTATATCATTTTAATGGATCATTTAACGAGATCAGAGAAAATCAATGAAAATGTTAACAATAAAATAAACATATTAGAAAAAAGATAAATATTTGACAAAGTTACATGATTTTTTTATTTAAAATGTCTCTTCGATTCCGTCAATGCATTATATGTAGTTCATTATTATCTATGTGAAAAGAGTAAAAAAGTATTGGTAATACTTATATATTTCTTTTTTAATTTAAAATTTAACAGAAAAAATTATCTAATAATAATATTTTTTTTATTTTAATATTTTTTTAATGATAAATCAGATAAAATCTATTAAAACACACTGTAAAGAATAATGGTCTTTTGAAATATATTTTTCTATTTAGAAAAAAGAAATAACACTTATGTTTTTATTATTTGATTTGAACAATGGTTTCTAAGAGTTGTTATAAGGATAACAATACAAAATAATAAAAGAAACAAAAATACAAAATTCCAAACTGTGATTATCATTTATTTTTGAAAAACAACACTATCAAAACTTTTGCAAGAGTAAGTGCTTAAATTTGCGCTTTTTATAAACTTGTACTTGGTCGAGCATTTTCTACTGTTCCGTTCAATAAATTTTTCGGTTGTTGACCTGAGAAGATTAAGCTGCCACTAATATCCTATCATACAATTCCCTAACTTGACGACTGGGCTCAAAAGTCGCGCATGCAGGTTCTATTTTCCCAAAGAACTTATTGTTAGAGTTGGATTTAAATTGATGTTGCAAATACTGTATGGTATCTGCATGGTCATAATCTCACAAATGCTGTATGGTAAGATATGCATTACGTTCATCATATTTGCATTGCACTGAAAAGAAAATGTACTAAATTCAAGTCAATGGCATTCAGTGAAATTAGTAGTTAGAGAGTGATTGTCGCAATCGATTTGAAGTTGTGGAAAGAATGGTAGTTGTCCAAATTTATGTTTGTCAATATCTTTGTCTGAATTGAATATTTTGAAGGTGTGTAGACGCATAATTTTGAAATATAACAATTAAAATGTAACTTAAAACTTTATTTTTAGTATTATCCATGCAAATGAAAAATGATGAAATTGATTACAAACCGTTCATCGAAGAACAAATTTTATAGCAGTCTATATTTAACATCATTTGATGAAACATGTAATTAATGATATTCAAATTGCACGAGAGATGGACACAAGAATCAATAACTTGATCAAACATGTGCATGTAGTCGGCGGAAACTCGCACATAGAACATGGATGGCATATCTATTTAATCATGTATAACGTATATAAGAAGTTAAAGAACTGTAGATCTGATAAAGACAATGTGAAGAAACAGACCAGAGTTGTGAGGACAGCATGAAATTGTGTTATTACTTATTAGTTAAACTATGTTTTGTTTCATGGAAAAATAAACTTAATTTTTATTAGATATTCGGAATTTTTAGGTGGATAAACACAGTGAAAGAGAGAAAGATGAAGGAGCCGTTGCCTTGTTGTCAATGTAATGGAAAATCAATCCATCATGTCCCTAAAATTCTTGCGGTGTGGAAAGAAATTCCAAAAAGGAGAGAGTAGTGCTCCTCCGTATGTGGAAATCAAATGGTGGGGTTACCATATGGAACAAAGAATAATATGCCCACTCAAAATAGGAAAAGCCAATACACAATATGTCACGGGATAAGCGTTCTAGTTCTGATCACATTTAAAAACGAAAAAAATACACTAGTTTCTTTCCAATTGCAATCAATTACAAATGACAAAATCTGATTGGAGAACCTTTTTCTAAAAAAAAATTGTTTTTAAAAAAATAGAAGGATTACAATATTTTATGTATTTACCTAGAAGTGACTTTTGAACCGGGATCAATAACTCCCATTCAAAACATTATTATTATTTTTCAATATTTTAATTTTTCTTATAGCCGCAAAAAATCTGGCCTGAAAAATGTTGAACTAGGTTATTTGTCGCAATCTTTCTAATAAATTAAATTATATAGTATTTCATCTATTTTTAAAGAAATATATAAAATATTTCTAATATTTCTATACAAAAAATAAATATATTATAACATTTTATGTTTAAAAAAAAACTTAAAACTGGGAGATTAAATTCCGGTTTTGGAATTCCAAAACATAACCGGGAATTTAATTTCCGGTTCCACAAACTGGAAACTTTTTTCCCAATTTTGAACTATCTAGAACTGGAAATTTATTTTGCGGAAAGTTTGTATGAAACCGGGAATTTAATCTCCAGTTTAGACAGATTTCGAAATCCAACGTACTAAGGTGTAGACTTGTAAATTATTTATTAATTTTGGATATTAATAAAAATTTCGGTCCAATTATCATGTGTTTTTTATACTAAAGATGACGACAAAAATGTATAAATTAGGACTTTTAAAATAACTGACAAAATTTGGACTACTCTACATAAAATAACTACTCTACAAAATTATCATGTGTTTTTTCTACCAGTAAGTTTTGAATACACTACTCTCCATAAAATAACTGACAAAATTTGGACTTTCAAAACAAATTATTGTCTTTAAAAATAACTAAGGTCCCACTATTTTCCTGTCCCACTTCCCTGACTTTACGACTTGGACTCAAAAGTCATTCCCTGCTTACCTAACATTACCACTATTTTTCTTAGTGCATGTTAGTGCAAGTTCCCTTTTCCCTGCTTTACCAAATATTCAAAGAAATCCCATATTACTGAAAATAGTAAATATACTACTTCTTTATGAAAAAATTAAAACATTATTTTGCAACGGGATTCTTCTTCCAAGAGTGGTCTTCATATTTATTATCAAGTGTCCCCACTTGTACCTAACGAGGTCAAGAATTAATAATAACATTGATCAAAGAAAGGGCCGGCTATCAGCATCATAGGCTTTCTTTCTTGCTTGCTGTTGTTTCCTTTCACATTCTAAGTCATCCCTCTAAAATTCAAAGTCGTCCTATGGGAAACAAATACATAATTCTGCTAGAGGTAAAGAACTCTGTTTTGCGCCTCATGACTTGACATGGCTCCATCACTTCACAATCAGTAAAAGTTATGCGCGTTCCACTAATTTTTCTCTTTCGTAGTTTTTTTTTTTAATTCTTATGTATGTTCTTATACATATCATACTCAACAAATTTCAATCAAGCACCCCTCCGAGTTGTCTGGCTTGCTCTTTTTCTCTCCAGCAATGACACTTGCTGCACTTATTTCCATATTCCGGTTTTGGAATTCCAAAACCATAACTGGGAATTTAATTTCCGGTTCCGCAAACCGGAAACTTTTTTACCGATTTCGGACTGATTAGAAATGGAAATTTTTTTGCAGAAAGTTTGTATGAAACCGGAAATTTAATCTCCGGTTTCGACAGATTTCGAAATCCAACGTACCAAGGTGTAGATTTGTAAATTATTTATTAATTTTGGATATTAATAAAAATTTCGGTCCAATAATCATGTGTTTTTTATACTAAAGATGACAACAAAAATGTATAAATTAGGCGTGGAAATAATTTTTTTCAATTCTCTTTTAATGATGGAGAAGGTTCGCAAGCTCCTCCTAATCTCAAAAATGTTATTTCTTTGTCATCAGGACAAAACTAAAAATAAATTAGTTGTAAGATAAAAATCATAAGGGTAAAACTATTACTTCACAACGCTGTTATTAATATTTTATTTTATTTTGTGGACCAGTGCAAACCCCAATCCCTGACCCCACATTAAATTTTAAATAAATTTATACTGCAGAACAAAGATATAATATTATAGGTAAGCAAGAATTAAATGGATCAAAAACTGGCAAATTATTTTGACATCTGACCATGACATCTAGCAAATTATGCTTGGAGACCAAATTTTATATTTTTAGAATATTTTTACTATTTATTAAGATGGTTTAAATATCGTTGTTTTCAATGAATAGTGCTGAAAAATACTTCAAAGCAGTGATTTTCAAATCATCTTAATAAATAGTAAAAAAATTCCAATAAATGTAAAATTTGATCTCCAAGCACATTTTAATATAGATTGAATATTTAATGGTTTGGATCGACTGTTTTAACTTTGGAAATCGGAAAATGACTTGGTAGCACCGGAGAGCAAGGAACAAACGTTTTGATATTAGCCACTCTCTCTCTCTCTCTCTCTCTCTCTCTCTCTCTCTCTCTCTCTCTATGTATATATATATATATAGGAAAATGTTAATATGCTATGCGTAGCATATAGGGCCTCGTGCTACGGCTCAATATTTGAGTTTTCAAAATCCTAACGGTCGATCCAAACCGTTCAACATGATCTCCACATGAATATGTACTTGCAAACCAAATTTTACATTTTTTAGAATTTTTTTACTATTCTTTTAGATAGGTAGAAAATCACTTGATCTGAAAATTCTATACCATTCAGATAAAGTGATTTTCTACCTATCTAAAAAAATAGTAAAAAAGTTTAAAAAAATGTAAAATTTGGTTTGCAAGTACATATTCATATGGAGATCATGTTGAACGGTTCGGATCGACCGTTAGGATTTTGAAAACTCAAATATTGAGTTGTAGCACGGAGGCTCTCTATGCTACGCGTAGCACCGTAGCAAACTCCTATATATATGTATATATATATATAGAGTGATGCTATGGTGCTTTGGGAAGTAAAGAGGGTGTTTTACTTCCCGCTCATATCTCTATTTCTAAAGTTCAAATAATCAATCTGAACTCCTCAACATGATCTTTATATTAATATGTGCTTGGAGACCAAATTTTACATTTTTTGGAAATTTTTTACTATTTTTTTAGAATTTTTGAAAATCAGTGTTTTTGTGATTTTTTTATTGTTTTTTTATTGTTTTTTAGAATTTTTTATTGTTTTTTTGAAAATGGAGATATGAGCTGGAAGTAAAACCCCCTCTTTACTTCCCAAAGCAGGATAGCTTATCCCTATATATATATATATATATATATATATATAGGTGGGCTAATATCAAAACGTTTGTTCCGGAGCCTTGGTGCAACCAATTGATTTTTCAATTTTCAAAGTCCAAATGGTCGATCCAAACAGTTAGATGTGAGCTCTATATTAAAATGTGGTTGGAGGCCAAATTTTAAAATTTGGAATTTTTTTACTATTTATTAAGTCAGTTTTAAAATCGCTGATTTTCATAAATAGTGAAAAATTTTAGAATCATTGAAAACAACGATTTTAAAACTGACTTAATAAATAGTAAAAATTTCAAAAAAATGTAAATTTTGGTCTCCAAGCACATTTTAAAATAGATTGAATGTTGAACAATTTGGATCGACTATTTGGACTTTGAAAATGTAAAAATGGAAGTGTTTATTCCATGGCCAAGGAACAAGCGTTTTGATATTAGCCAACGAGTAGAACTCAGGTGTTCTTAAGCTAACCAAGCCTCTTTGTGAGCTTAACTCAAAAATCTATCGGATTGACTTCAAACGATGCATCCAAACTGTTGAAATCGATCTACTTCATGAATGATGCGTTTATATGTTAAATTTTTAAACTAATTTTTAAACCGTAAAAAAAAAAAAACATGATTTATACATTAATTTTAATGAGTTTTATTTTTCATCATTTTTTGACTGCTTGACTTTATACTAAACTAGTTCAAAATATTATAAATTTGACATGTAAATGCATCACTCGTGAAATAGATCAATTTCAATAGTTTGAATTTGTTGTTTGAAGTCAATCCGATAGATTTTTGAATTAAGCTTACAGAGAGACTTGTTGAGCTTAAGAACACCCTAGTTCTACTCTTAGCCAACCGGCTAAATTACTTCCGGAAACACTTCGACCGAAGTGTTTACGGGGTGAAATTTTAATATTTGATGTTTGAAATGTCAATCTAAGTAACTCAATAAATTGTTTATATAATAAGCATGTAGCATACTGATTTTTACTGTTTTCAGATTTTTTTAACTATTTTTTATGATTTTTGAAATATAGTCTCTTTTGGCTTAAAAATACTTTTATTTTTAGGACAAAAAATCCATCTTTCAAAAATTGTAAAAAATAGTTAAGAAATTTTAAAAATAGTAAAAATCTGTATTTTACATATTTAGTATATAACTAATTTATTGTGGTATTTAGTTCAACGTTTCGAACATCATACAGTTAAATTTGAACCGTAAGAACTTGGTCAAATTGTTTCCGGAAAAAATTTAGCCGGACTATATATATGTATATTCGAAATCTATTCCCCCAATTCAAAGTGCAGAGGGAATGAACCAAATCCTTAGAGCAGACACGATTTCCGTTCTAACTTTACGACTGGACTCAAAAGTCATGTAAACGCAAGTTCCCTTTTCCCCACTTACCTAACATTCAAACACTGACATGCAAATAATTGAACAGGTGTCTCCACTTGTAGCTAAGGAGGACAAGAATTAATTATAAATTTGATCAAACACTCACATGCAGTTGTTTGTTGCTGAATCAGCATCATATATATATATTCCTCCTTTTTGCTACTTGTTGCTTTTTTATATATATATTCCTCCTTTAGGCTTTCTTAAGCAGTCAATGACGTCGTCCGCGTTCCATTAAAGTTATGCTTTCTTGGTTTTTTTTATTTTTAATTCATATTCATGGTTATATATATCGATATACATATTAAAGAACCACTCCAAATTGCCTTGCTTCCTCTCATTTTTTAACTCCTGCAATGGCACATGTTGCACTTGTTTCCATATTACTTGTTCTCCTCTCCTTCTCCGTCAAAACCACCACTCTAACACAAGCCAAATGCATGCCTGACCAACGCCATGCCTTGATTCAACTCAAGCAAGATTTCAACACCACTGAACTCCATTCATGGAATGCAAGCACCGACTGTTGCATATGGGATGGCATCACATGCGATAAGCAAACCGGTATGGTGACTGCACTAAACCTTCCCGACCAGTCCATCTCGGGTAAACTGAACCCGGCTTTGTTCAATCTCAGCTCTCTTCAGTACCTCAACCTTTCTGAAAACTACTTCTTTAATATTACCCTTCCACAAACCGGGTTTGAGCGACTTGGAAATTTAACACTTCTCGACTTATCCAACTCTGGATTTGCCGGTCAAGTGCCGATCAGCATTTCTTCCCTCACGAACCTTATCTCACTTGACTTATCAAACTATGAAATTCCCAATCCCTTGTATCTTCATGACACAGACCTAAAAATCTTACTCAGGAACCTCACCAAGCTCCAAGTTCTTCGCATTGATATGGTTGACATTTCACTAAATGGACCCGAGTGGGGCAACTCAATTTTTCAAGTTGGCCCAACTCTTCAAGAGCTATCCATGTTATATTGTGGATTAAAGGGTAACTTTCCGGATGAAATATTTCACCTTACAAATCTTACAAAACTTGATTTATCTTACAATCCAATGTTGTCAGGTCCATTAGATTCAATTGGAAATCTCCAATATTTATTGGAATTGGGTCTTGACGGCTGTAACTTCTATGGAGAAGTTCCGCCTTCAATAACAAACCTTACAAGACTCCAAGGATTGAGCTTAGGGTCAAACAGATTGACAGGTGCGATACCCATGTCATTGTTTTCACACCATTCTTTGGAAGTGTTTGATCTATCAAATAACCAATTTTCAGGATATCTACCTGAGTTCTCAAATGGATCATCAATTTTGGAAACTATTGAATTTGAGAACAACAATCTTCAAGGAAAGTTGCCAATTTCCATATTCAAATTCCCCCAGCTCACTTATATAGATCTTTCATCAAATAACTTCAATGGTACACTGAATTTAGACATCATCAAGCACATTGAGTACATTGAATATCTCGATCTCTCAAACAACAAGTTGTCAATTATAGAAGACAAAAACCATAACGAGTCATTCTATGCTTCATTTCCCATAATAGATGCTCTATATCTAAGTTACCAAATTGACAATTGACAAGGTTTCCTTCTTTTCTAAGTTACCAAACAAATATGGACACCTTAGACCTCTCAAATAATAGTCTCACAGGAGAGATTCCCCTTTCCATTTGTAATATGTCATTGCTATTCGTTATTGATCTTTCACATAACAATTTAACTGGTACAGTTCCACCATGCCTTCTAGAAGGTGCTTCATTGAATGAGCTTAACCTGAAAAGTAACAAATTAAGTGGGCCATTGCCACGAAATATCAATCAATCATGTGAACTTGAAGCAATAAATCTGAACGGAAATTTTATTAATGGAAGTTTGCCCAAATTACTGATGAATTGCCAAGCTCTCGAGGTCTTAGACGTGGGAAACAATCGGATAGTGAACAGATTTCCCTATTGGCTGGGGAATCTTAAAAATTTGGGAGTTCTTGTCTTAAGATCGAATATGTTTTATGGAAACATTTCAGAGGTTGAAATTCAAACAAAAGGAAATGATTCCTTTTTTCCCGTGATAAAAGTTCTTGACCTTTCTTCAAATCATTTCAGTGGTACATTGCCAAAAAACTTTTTTGTGAATCTGAAGGCTATGATGGGTGTATCAAATACAAGTTCTCCAGATTTGTATTTTGAGTTTGATCTAAGTTTCACTCCATATGTAGCTTCAGTCTCGTACAAAGGGCTGAATTTTGATCTGATTGACGAAATTGGCATATTCAGTTACATTGATCTGTCAAATAATGAATTTTGGGGGAGAATACCCGAAGAGATAGGGCAACTCAAGTCACTTGTTGTTCTTAACCTTTCACATAATGCTCTGACCGGTTCAATTCCACTGGAATTTGCTAATTTACAGCAACTTCAAATACTGGATCTCTCCTCCAACCAGCTTTCCGGACACATCACTCAAGAACTCACCTCTCTCAGTTTTCTTTCTGCACTAAATCTCTCATACAACAATTTATTTGGAGAAATACCCGAAGCCCGTCAGTTCTCAACCTTTTCGAATGCTTCTTACTTGGGTAACCCTGGATTGTGTGGTAGTCCTTTAACAATGCAATGTGCAACAGCTCCTTCCAATCATGGGATTTATAAAGGTTTGCCTTCAAAACCTTCTGCTGATATAATTGGGTTCTCCGTTTCTATTGGATTGGGGTTAGGTGTGGGATTTGCCTCTGTAATTTGGGCTACAATATCGTGGGAAAATGGAAGAAAGTGGTTTAATTTCATTATAGATCGGTTTTACTTTCGACATTTTCACTGAGGGATGTCACTTTTAAATCACCATGTATTTTCATGAGTGTGTAATTTGGGGTAAGATCTTTGTATAAATAAACGGGTATAAATCACCATGTATTTTCATGAGTGTGTGTTTTCCTATTATATATCTTTTTTTGTACACAACGGTCACAAAATGTCTACGAGATGCTCATGAATGCTGCCTTTGTAACAGCAGCTCCTCTTGTAATTTTCAGTTCAATGTCAAGCCTATGGGCACATGCTAAAAAAAACAAAAATTTATCAATGTGTTGAATTTGTTCTAATTGTACCATAAACTGAACATAAACTTTCTTGAAACAATCTTGGAATTTGGATTGGTATGAATAAAATCTCTAAAGAAAGGTCGGAAAAATCAGTTCTCGTTATTTCTGGTAGACTTCAATTTGTTGCAATGCTGCTTACTAATGTCTCCTCAAATTTACGTGGTTGGGCTCATTATTTTTATGGCTTGGTGCCTTAAAAGAAAATGTGATCACTTGTCCAAAAATATTCGCACAATTTTTTGTAAAGTAATCTTGAAAATTTCTTTTTCTTTTTTTGAAAAGCTACCAAGTGCATGCAATATTTTAAAGAACCGTCGAGGGATAAGAGAAGTTCTGGCGCATGTGCCCTTTTCATATATTTTTTTTTGTTTTGTTTTAGTTTATAGCAGTTGGTTATATCCTATTTATTCAAATATAAGGATAGTTGAAGAGGGTTGTTATTTAGTATTAAACCATGATGTAAAGTAGTTGTTTTATCATTAATACATATTGGCAGCTGTTTACTCAACTGTGTATTAATTTCAACTTGTGAGTTTCATCTTTACAGTGGTACATGGGTGGTACAATATTTCATATTATTGCTGAATTTATTGTTTACATTGTATTAATCTCAACTTGTGAGTTGTGAATGTCTTGTTTTAAAACAATCTCAACTAAACAATGGTTTGTTCGGTTTACCAGACAAACAAAAATTTATTTTGGTTCAGTTTTAATCGGTTGCCACATTTATATTGGTCCATTCGGTTAACCGAATAAAATTTTGGTCTTCCTATTTTATTTCGGTTCTAACCGAACCAAAACGATGAACACCTCTACCAGGGTACCAAATAAAATGTATATTATGTACCTTGCGGCAAGATTCAAGTATGAAAGTAAAGATGAGATGTGTGCGTAAACATTTTGGGTTCATGCTTGTTTCACCAACTTTCCTGTTTGCAAGGCCGTGTGTGCATCAATGAGAAAAACAAAACAAATGAGGAAACAGCTCACTGTTTTTGTGATGGATTGTGTGATGTGTGAGACTTGTCTTTCTTGAATAGCCCGTGAATAAGCAGATTGTAGCAGACCACATCAGGTAACACACCTCTCTCAAGCATTTCATCAAACATCTCAAGGCCTCTCTTGAGATCTCCCAACTTCATACTACCACCAATGACAGTGATGTAGGTGACACAATTAGGTTCAAGCCCAGAGCTAGGTGCATGGTGCATTGTTTTTTTTTTTATGGGCTGGATGGATTGGGGATTTGGGGGACACAGATGATACGAGCTGTGTTTTTAATGAATGATGCCTACGGGCTTACTGCCGAAATAAATTAATAAATAAAAATGGCAACTATATACAATCAAGGGAAACCATTCAGAGGAAGTCGTTAGGATACAGTAGGCCTTCTTACTTCTTTTTTGATTAAAAGGCTAAAGCTCATTTCATTGAAGAAAAGTTAAATTACATCCTACATATTGTCTTAATACCGTATAGCACCAACACAAAAGTCCCTGACAGTAAGAACAAGCAATAGAAGTATCATAGCTAAGATAAACCACCACAGCAGCTTAAAACCCGCCATAAACTGAATACCTACCAAGTATAACAATCCATAGGTAAAACTAAGCCACTCATTGGGGCTGTGGACAAAAAAGGAAACTACAAATTTTGGCTGAACAGCCCAAAGTCTTCTAGTTGGCAGCCTCATATATCACCATTTGATTCCCGGCCATCATCAAGTCTGCGGCATCTTCAGGTGCAACATCATCTGGATGCCAGCTAGAGAGAGGGAGTACATCAGTATCCACTGGGAGCCACAAGGTGGTGGAGTCAGCAACCTTCGGTGTCACCCGACCTGCCTAATAATGCACAAGTGAAATAATAAGCAAAATAAGTTGTCGCACTGTTTTGCGCTTACCATTGGCAAAGCAGAGGTCGTTGCGGTGTTTCCATAAAGTCCAGCAAACTGCACTAAAAACCAATAAGAAAGCTATTCGATGTGAATTAGGTAGCTGAAGAGCAAACTGAATAACATCAAAAAATCGTGACCACTGAATACTAACACTTTGACAAGATCCCAAAAAGAACCATATCTGTTTTGTAAAAGGGCAAGACACAAATAAATGATTAACAGTTTCAGATTGTTGGCAAAATTGGCACTTATCCAACCCTGAGTAGGCCTTCTTACTACCGTCCGATCTATATCAAACCTCCCAAATAATACATCTTCATTCCGTCATTTCCAAGCCTGTACAGCCCTAATTGGAGAGTATCCAAACAATATTCTTTTCACCGCACCAAGTGTTCCCACTCTCAGGTCAAACTTTTTTTTTTTCGTCTCTTGCCAATTATTCACGTATCCGGTTTCTCTGATGTACCTCAAACTATGATAATAGATCTGAGTCATCCGATTAGAATACTGACTAATCTGGTTCGAAGTAAAATACAATGGATCGCTTTTATATGGTGTTGAGCAAATTGGACGGTCCGGATTTAAACTGAAAACTTGAGTTAACTCTGGTCATATGAATTCATTATTCCCCAATCCCCACCTTATTTAATGTACACAAAAACAGCACTGACATATGGGAAACATATCCGACCCCACTTGTCAGTTAATACGTCTAAACAACGTTGTGTTTTTTGGGGCCATATCTTCTGTAGTAATTCAAAATTTGAGTTATAATCAGTACCGTCTCATTAGAATCCAGGCCTTAAATATTCGTGCCAGAGCAGATCTGACGTTCCAAAACAAAACTCAAAATTTCTATTAACTCAAGTAATATGAAATAGTGTTTTCAGAAATCCTCTTTCACTAATTCTCTCTCTCTCTCTCTCTCTCGATCGATCGACAAATGCCAAACAAATCGCTGATTTTATTAAAATTCAGCACCATTGAAAAACAGCGACCTTCAAACCAGCTTAATAAATAGTAAAAAAATTCTAAAAAATGTAAAATTTGGTCTCCAAGCACATTTTAATATAGATTAAATATCTAACAGTTTGGATCGACTGTTTGAACTTTGAAAATCAGAGAACCGAATCGTTTGTTCCTGAGTCCAGGAACAAACGTTTGTATATTAGTCATTCTCTCTATATATATACACACACACACACACACACACACATATATAGTACGGCTAACGCATTTCCTCTAGTATATCAACAATATGCTTCCAGTCTTGAAAATCTATCGAATCGGCTTCAAACGACAAATCCAAACCTTTCAAACCAATGTCCTTAACGAAAGCTTCGTTTCCATATACAAAAATTTTATTTTCGAATTTATTTACCATCAAGTCAAGCGGTCAAAATATGAAGGATTTTGTGCGCATTTTAATGCCATATTTTGCTCATTTTTTGACCACTTGACTTGATAGTAAATAAATTTGAAAATTAATTAATTTTTTATATGGAAACGAAGCTCTCCGTAAGGAGATTGGTTTGAACGGTTTGGATTTGTCATTTGAAGCCCATTCGATAGATTTTGGAGGCCGGAAGCATATTGTTGATATACTAGAGGAAGCGCGTTAGCCGTACTCATATATATATATATGAGTAGAACTAGGGTGCTCTTAAGCTCACCAAGTCTCTTTGTGAGCTTAACTCAAAAATCCATCGGATTGGTTTCAAGCGACGCATCCAAACCGTTGAAACCGATCTACTTCACGAGTGATGAGCGTACATGTCAAATTTATAAATTTTCAAACTAATTTAGTATAAAGTCAAGCGGTCAAAAAATGATGAAAAATGAACACATTAAAATTAACTTATAAACCATCTTTTTTTTAACCGTTATCCTATAGAGTAATTGATAAATATTAAATTATGAATGATAATTACAGTGTGTCCTGCCATTGCTTTTAGTTAAGAATGATAATTATTAACTTACTGAAAAGGCAAAAAAGGCGGACTTTAATTAAGAGCATCTTCAGTCAGTGTGTCCTGCAATTGCTTTTATTTATTTATTATTTCTTGAAAAGAACTTGTTTAGTTTATTAAGATTCGTTCTCATCCAACCCTGTTAATTATTAATTACAATGCCCTACTCGATGCATTGAGCAATAAGGACAACATGTAATTAATTAATTTAATATTGATAACTTGTAGTTCATCAAGAAATGTCACGTTAGTCTGTGGAGCACTGTTCCCCACCTCAGTTGAATTCACATCCTCTGAGATAACTCAAACTTTGAGTTAATATGTGGAAAATCCGAATTGTTTAAATTCATTCTGCATGAATCTCAGAGCATAATAATACTGGCCCTCTGCATTTCGAATAGCCACAGAAAAAGGATTGACCCATGTTTTTGATAAACTGAAAATTTAAAATATCTCAGAGGGTACTGAGTCATAGTAATCATGCATGTTACTGCTCGGAGAACTCACATTTTAAATCCTATATGTATTCTACTCGTTAACTAATTAAGTGAGTTAAGAATCAATGTTTGATACAGTGACAAAAGTAACATTGTCCTTCATAATATAAGAGGTTGCAGGTGTGAAATCTGAATGGAGCTCTTTTATAAAAGTAAATAATTAAATAGTTTTACCTCCAATTTTTATTTAAATAATAATAATACTATATCTAACAATATTCTGATATAACATTCTATTAACAGTGTAAAGAGGGAAATAAGAGGAGGAATATTCAATCATGGCATAAAGGATCTTATAGATTTTGACAATCTATATGATCGAATCTCACTATTTCCTCATAAACATAGACAAATTCAATCGTGAAATCTAAAGAGTCTACTATTTTTTTATTTTTTTTAGAGGAGATGAAAGTTTATTTATTTTATACAATTTGAGAAATAGCAAGGTTGAGCATAATAAAAATAATAAAATTATTAACTGATTCAAATCAAATAATTTTGCATCTAAACTACATTTATTTAGACAAAAATCAATTATACTAAATATATAAATATGCATTATAAATTAATTATTCAAATTATTATAAAAATGAGTAATTAATTATACAAACCAATTTGTTTAGTGCAGTCAATTGGTTTTACGATTTCCATTCTAACTTTACGACTGGACTCAAAAGTCATGTAAACGCAAGTTCCCTTTTCCCCACTTACCTAACACTCAAAACACTCACATGCAAATAATTGAACAAGTGTCTCCACTTGTAGCTAAGGAGGACAAGAATTAATTATAAATTTGATCAAACACTCACATGCAGTTGTTTGTTGCTGAATGCTGAATCAGCATCATATATATAAATTCCTCTTTTTTGCTACTTGTTTATTTTTTATGTCAATCTAAAAATCAAAGTCGTGTTATGGGTAATAAAAAACAAATTCTACTAGATGTATAGACCTTTACGCTATCCTAAGCAGTCAATGTCGTCCGCGTTCCATTAAACTTATGCTTATATTTCTTGGTTTTTTTTTTTATTTTACTAGATGAACAACAAGGGACACCATGGCTCATGCTAGCCCAAAATGAAATTCAATTTTTTTTTATGCTATGTTAAGTGAGAAATCCAATAATTTTGATCAGATTCAAAATTCATTTAAGAGAAAATGACTACATGGATTTTTGTATTATTTATATCAAAATAAAGGTATGAAAGTCTAGTTTCCATATAATATAATTTCTCTATACAAAAATATTACAGATTGGTACTTAAATATTCGTGCCAGAGCAGATCGGACGTTCCAAAACTAAACTCAAAATTTCTATTAACTCAGGTAATATGAAATAGTGTTTTCAGAAATCCTCTTTCACTAATTCTCTCTCTCTCTCTCGCTCTCGACAAATGCCAAACAAATCGCGCCACATTATATCTTCCCACAATACCCCTCAAACAATGAACCCCTCTCCTCGCTTGCACTACAGTCGCAAGAGCAACTCTTGCCTATTTTAATATGAAGATCATGTTAGAAAGTTCGAATCGACTATTTGAACATTGAAAATGAAGATAAGAGCGGAAAGTAAAACATTATTTTTAATTCCCAAAGCAGGTTAGTTCATCTCTCTCTCTCTCTCTCTATATATATATAGTACGGCTAACGCGCTTCCTCTAGTATATCAACAATATGCTTTCAGCCTTGAAAATCTATCAAATCGGTATCAAACGACAAATCCAAACCTTTCAAACCAATGTCCATAACGAGAGCTTTGTTTCCATATAAAAAAATTTAATTTTCGAATTTATTTACCATTAAGGCAAGCGGTTAAAATATGAAGGATTTTGTGCGCATTTTAATGCCATATTTTGCTCATCTTTTGACCACTTGACTTGATAGTAAATAAATTTGAAAATTAAATTTTTTTTATATGGAAATGAAGCTCTCCGTAAGGAGATTGGTTTGAACGGTTTGGATTTGTCATTTGAAGCCCATTCGATAGATTTTGGAGGCCGGAAATATATTGTTGGTATACTAAAGGAAGTGCGTTAGCCGTACTCATATATATATATATATATATATGAGTAGAACTAGGGTACTCTTAAGCTCACCAAGTCTCTTTGTGAGCTTAACTCAAAAATCCATCATATTGGTTTCAAGCGACACATCCAAACCGTTGAAACCGATCTACTTCATGAGTGATGAGCGTACATGTCAAATTTATAAATTTTCAAACTAATATAAAGTTAAGCAGTCAAAAAATGATGAAAAATGAACACATTAAAAATGAATACATTAAAATTAACTTATAAACTATCTTTTTTTAAACCGTTATCCTATAGAGTAATTGATAAATATTAAATTATGAATGATAATTACAGCGTGTCCTGCCATTGGTTTTAGTTAAGAATGATAAATATTAAATTACTGAAAAGGCAAGAAAGGCGGACTTTAATTAAGAGCATCTTCAGCCAGTGTGTCCTGCCATTGCTTTTAGTTATTTATTATTTCTTGAAAAGAACTTGTTTAGTTTATTAAGATTCGTTCTCATCCAACCCTGTTAATTATTAATTACAATGCCCTACTCGATGCATTGACCAATAAGAGAAAAACAAGTAATTAATTACTTTAATATTGATAACTTGTAGTTGATCAAGAAATGTCACGTTAGTCTGTGGAGCACAATACGGACCGCTGTTCCTCACCTCAGTTGAATTCACATCCTCTGAGATATCTCAAACTTTGAGTTGATATGTGGAAAATCCGAATTGTTTAAATTCATTCTGCATGAATCTCAGAGCATAATAATACTGGCCCTCTGCATATTCGGGCGAATAGCCACAGAAAAAGAATTGACCCGGTTTTTGATAAACTGAAAATTTAAAATATCTCGGAGGATATTGAGTCATAGTAATCATGCATGTTACTGCTCGGAGAACTCACATTTTAAATCCTATATGTATTCTACTCGTTAACTAAATAATTGAGTTAAGAATCAATGTTTGATACAGTGACAAAGGTAACATTGTCCTTCATAATATAAGAGGTTGCAGGTGTGAAATCTGAATAGAGCTCTTTTATAAATAGTAAATAATTAGATAGTTTTACCTCCAATCTTTATTTAAATAATAATAATACTATATCTAACAATATTCTGATATAACATTCTATTAACAGTGTAAAGAGGGAAATAAGAGGAGGAATATTCAATCATGGCATAAAGGATCTTATAGATTTTGACAATCTATATGATCGAATCTCACTATTTCCTCATAAACATAGACAAATTCAATCGTGAAATCTAAAGAGTCTACTATTTTTTTTTTTTTTAGAGGAGATGAAAGTTTATTTATTTTATACAATTTGAGAAATAGCAAGGTTTAGCATAATAAAAATAATAAAATTATTAACTGATTCAAATCAAATAATTTTGCATCTAAACTACATTTATTTAGACAAAAATCAATTATACTAAATATATCAATATGCATTATAAATTAATTATTCAAATTATTATAAAAATGAGTAATTAATTATACAAACCAATTTGTTTAGTGCAGTCAACTGGTTTTACGATTTCTGTTCTAACTTTATGACTGGACTCAAAAGTCATGTAAACGCAAGTTCCCTTTTCCCCACTTACCTAACACTCAAAACACTCACATGCAAATAATTGAACAAGTGTCTCCACTTGTAGCTAAGGAGGACAAGAATTAATTATAAATTTGATCAAACACTCACATGCAGTTGTTTGTTGCTGAATGCTGAATCAGCATCATATATATAAATTCCTCTTTTTTGCTACTTGTTTATTTTTTATGTCAATCTAAAAATCAAAGTCGTGTTATGGGTAATAAAAAACAAATTCTACTAGATGTATAGACCTTTACGCTATCTTAAGCAGTCAATGTCGTCCGCGTTCCATTAAACTTATGCTTTAATTTCTTGGTTTTCTTTATGTTACTAGATGAACAACAAGGGACACCATGGCTCATGCTAGCCCAAAATGAAATTCAATTTTTTTTTATGCTATGTTCAGTGAGAAATCCAATAATTTTGATCAGATTCAAAATTCATTTAAGAGAAAATGGCTACATGGATTTTTGTATTCTTTATATCAAAATAAAGGTATGAAAGTCTAGTTTCCATATAATATAATTTCTCTATACAAAAATATTACATTGGTACAGTCTTAGCGATTAATTGACAGAGGTCAGAAATCAGAAAAGCTGAAATTCCAGTGAGCAGTCCTATAATTTTGACCAGATTCAAAATTCAATTGAGAGAACATGGATACATGGATTTTTGTGTTCTTTATATCAAAATAAAGGTATGAAAGTTTAGTTTTCAGATAATATAATTTCTCTATACAAAAATATTACAAATTGGTACAGTTTTAGCGATTAATTGAGAAATTATATCAAAATGCATTATACTTCTCTATACAAAAATTGAACCAATCTGTAATATTTTTGTATAGAGAAATTATATTTTCTGGAAACTAGACTTTCATACCTTTATTTTGATACAAAAAATGTAAAAATCCATGTAGCCATGTTCTCTAAAATGAATTTTGAATCTCATCAAAATTATTAGATTTCTCACTTAATATAGCATAAAAAAAAATTGAATTTCATTTTGGGCTAGCATGGGCCATGGCGTCCCTTCCTCACTTTTTTACTTGTTCACCAGGAGACAAAAAGGAAAGATAAGGTAAAGAACTTCATGCGGTCATTAAGAAGTATTTTTCAAATCAGAGTCGGTCAACTGGTGACAAAAGAAGAATTTTCAAATCCAATGTACAACGAAAATGTGAAAGAAGAGACTAGAGTTGTAATCAGAATATTCAAATAGTGTTACTAGTGATTTTATTTTTTGTTACTTACAAAATAAAAGTTCTTTTTATTAGATATTATGATTTGCAAAACGAAGGATCTTTTGTAGGCAACCTTATGAATTTTACATTCTTATATTTGTATGAAATTTTCCATCACAGGATCAAGGCCATTTGTCTATGGTGGCTAACTGATGCTCTTATACACACAAATTAATACTTTATAATATTTTTGTTAGGAATAAATTATAAATAAATAATAATTAAGAAATAAGTATAGAGAATTGCTTGCTTCCCTATAAAGGAGCACATGCTATGTTTGGCTGGATAAGTCTTCAATTTAATTTCACACACTGATTATTCAAGTCTCTCTTGAATTCTGTCCATAATTTTTTTCTTTGGAATTGCAATCACTCCACATCAGTTATTTTATTAATGTTTGTTTCTAGTTTCTACATTCCACAATTTACTAGAATGATTCTCTGTTGAGAAGGTTCTTCAAAAGAGATTTTGATATTATTAAATCATAGTTATTTCATTGATATACTTAATATCTTTGAAAAAAAACTCTGAACATCATAGGCCTTCTTTCTTGCAATCATAGTAATTATGTATTTCTATTTAACATACATGTATATAATTATTGTTTGAGGGCTTGATGAATGAACACACAAAGTTTCTCTTTTTTGGCTTTTGTAAATGGAAAGAATATTACATCCATTGACTCCACAATAGTTGGTGTTAGGTCAACACGCTGCATAAACTATATAAAGGAACTGGTGTTGTGTATGTAAAAACTCTACCAAGGAAAAGAGACTGAGAATGGATACACTCTTTACAAAACTAGAAGAGGCCTCTCATGCTGGAGATGTTAATTCATTAAAAGAGCTTCTCGAGAAAGACAAGCTCTTGCTCGAGAAATTGATTGTGAGAACATCAGTGAGAGATAACCCCCTACATGTTGCAGCAACACTTGGACATGCTGATTTTGTTCGCGAGTTATCTATCACAAATCTGACCTTGCGAAGGAGCTCAACAGCCAGGGGTTGTCACCTCTGCATTTGGCTGCTGCCCACGGTCATGTCGCTGTAGTGAAGGAGTTGTTGAAGGTAATGAATATGATCAGTTCATTTTGATATATCTGATTAAAAATATATGGCTATTGATGGTAAGTACTTTGCTTACAAAAAGAGTGCAGTTTAGGTCCAATGGCCATCGGAATTAAATTTGGGTCCGATGGGAATCTGAGCTGTCCGATGCGCATTGAAATTCGTGTGCACAAATCTCAGAGCTGAGTTCACACGAATCTTAAAGTGCACGGACTACTCTGATGCCCATCGGAACCAAAAATACATCCGATGGCCATACACTTTTCTGTACAAAAAAATGTATGAAAAAATGTAATTTACAGAGATCCAAATGAGAACACCATGACCTTATAGTATGTGCCATTAACTGGAAGCATTTTGTTGTCTGCAAACCTTCAAGATCTTACGATTGACAAAATATGCTTGTAATACAATGTTCATTTTGTCTCTGCAGGCTGGCTTGGACCTTTGTTTATTAAGTGAGACACAGGAAGGGCTATGTCCACTTCATATTGCTGTTAAAAAAAGAAGGGCAGTAGTTGTCAAAGAGTTAGTGGAAGCCTGTGAGGAGGCAGTGCATAGGCTTACAAATGGTGGAGAAACTATACTTCATTTGGCTGTCAAATATAATTCCTTTGACACAGTTGAGTTCTTGATCGACCGGGTGAACGACCTTAATGCAAAAGACGACAGGGGATATACTATTTTGCATCATGCCGTGGCAAGCAAGCAATTATCAGTAAACCATTGCTTTCTTTCTGATAAAGATATTCATCCTTGATGATTTTCTAAGCATGTACTTAACAAATTGCACCTTTGTATCCCAGGTAATAAAATTGTTGTTGAATAAATCAGCCATTGATGTCAATATCATGAACTTGGCATCCTTAACTCCACTCGATGTTCTTTTGGGATCATTGCCGCAGAATGGAGATCTTGTCCTTGGCGAGATGATACGAGCAGCTGGGGGAAAGACTGCAGCTGAAGTGTTGTCTGAATCAAAACCTGTCATCGAGGACTCTATTTCAAGTGACAGTTCCAACCCAATACCAAATACAAGATCATCACTGCGGCGACACAGTTTTCTTGGAACCAAAAATGACATAGAAAAAGGAACTTTAGAGTTGCAAAAGGAGAAAAAGGAAAAGAAGTACGATCCTCAATTTCTATTGTTGGTGATGATGTTGGTGGCGACTATCACCTTCCAAGCAGCAATAAATTACTTCATATTATATGACATGTTTGCGCTTTTTTTATCTGTTGGTATTATGATGTGTGGTGTTATGATTCAAATTTGTATTTGGGCCCAACGGGCCATGTATCTTGCTTATATGTACTCTTGAACAAAACTTTATTTAAAAATAGTGATTTTTACCTATCTAAAAAAGTAATAAAACATTAAAAAAAATGATCTCCAAAGTATATTTTAATATGGGAAACATGCTGAAGTTTCGGAATCGGCTATTTGAAATTTAAATACAAAGACAAAAATGTAAGATATAATTGGAGCACAAAAATAAGAAAATATTTAACTCTATTCTATATTAGTGTATTGAAAATATCTAACCAGTCCAAAACCGATCTGTAAAATTCATGGGACAGGACCAAGAAAGGTAGGAACGGGCCAGTCCAGACAGTTTTGCTTGAGTTTCTCCAATTGGACCGTGCCAATCCGATGGGGTCAAGACCCGTGGACCGACCTCCAGACCTGACCAACCCTAATCCCCCTTTACCCCCCACCCCCCCTAACACCCCCCTTACACCCCGAACCCGCACCGAACCCCCTCTAACCCCCTAACCCGTCCAGACCCCACCCGAATTTACAAAAAAAAATAATAACTGAACCGGACCATGTAGACCCATTGGAGTCGGGACCATGGGTCCAACAAAGCATCTGGGCCGTCCTCTTCCAATCCGGGCAGAGTGGGGCAGACCGTCTAGTACCGTGCACCACCTAAGACCGTGGACCGAGCTTGGGCCAGACTGGGATGTGGTTGGACCGGACCAGAAAGTTTTGAATACACTACTCTACATAAAATAACTGACAAAATTTGCACTTTTAAAACAAATTATTGTCTTTAAAAATAACTAAGGTCCCACTATTTTCCTGTCCCACTTCCCTGACTTTACGACTTGGACTCAAAAGTCATTCCCTGCTTACCTAACATTACCACTATTTTTCTTAGTGCATGTTAGTGCAAGTTCCCTTTTCCCTGCTTTACCACACTACTACAAAAAAGCTAATTCTACACTGCACATTGTACACGGTTTTTCTAATTTTATATAAAAACCGTGTGTCAAATATGAAATTGTGAAAGGGTTAAAAATATTGAGGAATTATACACGGACACTTAGTTATAAATCAATGTAGAATTGTTTGAGAGAGCTACACGGTTTATTAGGAAAAAAAAAGCCGCGTGGAAAGAAACCGTGTGGAAAAGATTGAGAGAGCTACACGGATATTATACAAAAATCCGTGTATGAATTGCTACACGGATATTTGATTAAATAACCGTGTACAAATATTAAGAGAGCTACACGGTTTTTAGTAACATGTCCGTGTACAAATATTAAGAGAGCTACACGGTTTTTAGTAACATGTCCGTGTACAAATATTAAGAGAGCTACACGGTTTTCTTATCAAATATCCGTGTATAAAGGGTTATTGTACACGGCTTTTTTAATAAATAACCGTGTTTAAATTGTGACAGAGCTACACGGATTGCTAAGTATAAATCCGTGTAGAAAATCCGCGTAGGGTTTTATCCAATATAAAAGGGCCCTTCTCTTCCAGAGACTTCTAGCTCCAGCTGCGCCGTTTTGATCAAGTAATTAATACGCCCTCTGTCTGTGTTGAACTGAGATCTGATTTCCGCAAATTAAAGGCTAGCATAGCTGGAAGCTGTCATCTTTGAAGTTTTTATTTTCTCCTCTCTAAATTTCGAAGGTTAGTATATACATATTTTCCTTTTTCCTCTCTAATTTTCTGTTTAGTAATTATTATTGCTTATTTACTTAGGTGTGTAATATATGCATGCATGCTTGATTTAATTAGTAATTAGGTAATGTAAATATATAATTAGTGTATTGTTGTCCAATAACCGACCTATAAATGATTTTTAGGTCCATGCCCGTTCAAAATTAATCCAATAGGGATTAATTTTGGACAGTCCCCGTTTTGGGACTGCTCTTTGAATATTGTGTCTCATTTAGGATGTGAACACATATTAGTGGGTTTTAATTAGTATTTGAGGAAAGTTCGACGGTATTTTCCCTTATTGCTCCTACGAGTATGTGGTTCGTACGCATACTTGGGGAGTTAAGGGGAAATGCTGCCGAATTTTTCTCAAATACTAATTAAAACTCGCTAATATGTGTTCACATATGAGACATAATATTCAAAGAGTGGGTTAGGATTGTAAACCGGCCCTTTGTAAGCCCAAAATTTGGTACAATATATGTTGACCATGCTTGATTAATTGATCAAATCATTTTTATAATTTAATTTCCAGATGGATCGAAGTTGGATGTATGAATTGCGACGTGACAGTGAAGAATATTTGGTTCGCGTTGATGAGTTTATAAAATTTGCTGAGATGTATAGAGTGAAGAAAAAAGAAAAAGACATTTTGTGTCCTTGTAGAGATTGTAAAAATATTTTAAGATTTGTGGACTCCGAAGAAATTAGAGGTCATTTAATTTATCGGGGATTTAAGAAGAGATATACATGTTGGATCATGCACGGTGAGAAATTTGGTGAAAGTAGTAGTACCAATAAAGATTTTAATCGTTGTGAATTGAATGATGAGAATGTAGAAATTTCTGATAATTTTGAACTTGATTGGAACGAGAATTACGAGGATGCCGAAATTTTTGATAATATTGAACCCGGAACCGACGATGATGAGATGGAGATGAATTCTGGTGAAAATGTAGAACACGAGTTTATTGAAAATCTGGAGGAAATGTTTCGTGACGCGGAAGATGAAATTAGTGATAAAAATTATGATAAATTCCAAAATTTGTCTAATGATTCCAAAAAGCAGTTGTATCCCGGGTGTACCAAATTTACGAAACTGTCAGCTGTGTTGAAATTATTAAACTTAAAGGCAGACAATGGTTGGAGCGATAAGAGTTTCACGTCCTTATTACAGCTTTTACAAGAAATGCTCCCAGATAACAACGAGTTACCCGGTACAATATATCAGGCGAAAAAATTGATATGTCCAATGGGGTTGAAGATCGAAAGAATACATGCATGTCCGAACAACTGTGTATTGTACCGTAACGAGTACGAGACCATGCATGTCTGTCCTAAATGCGGTGTTTCACGGTATAAACGTAAGGACCAGGACAGTACTGATGATTGTGACGATGACAAAAAGGGCCGGCCTCCGGCTAAGGTGTTGTGGTATTTGCCGATAATACCGAGATTCAAACGGTTGTTTGCGAATTCCAAGGATGCGAAATTATTGCGTTGGCATGAAGAAGAGCGCAAAAAAGACGGTAAGCTAAGGCACCCGGCCGATTCTCCTCAGTGGAGGAACATTGATAGACACTTCAAAGAATTTGGTTCCGAAATGAGAAACCTTAGGATTGTGGTGAGCACAGATGGAATGAGCCCGTTTGGAAGCTTGAGCAGTCGGCACAGTACTTGGCCAGTTCTTATAGCCATCTATAATCTTCCTCCTTGGTTGTGCATGAAACGCAAATATATAATGATGTCATTACTAATCCAAGGACCCAGGCAACCCGGAAATGACATAGATGTGTATCTCGCACCATTAATTGAGGACCTCCAGAAATTATGGCGTGATGGCGTCCCGGTCTGGGATGCGTACAGCAAAGAGGTATTTCAAATGCGGGCCATGGTGTTTTGCACAGTAAATGATTTTCCCGCGTACGGGAATTTATCGGGTTACACTTGTAAAGGAGCAAAAGCGTGCCCTATCTGTGAAGATGACACGCAGGTGCTGAGGCTGAAAAATTGTCAGAAGAATGTTTTCATGGGGCATCGTAGGTTTCTTCCTGTTAATCACCCATACCGTAAGAAGAAGAGTGCATTCAACGGGAAAATTGAGCTTGGAGTGGCCCGTCGTCCATTAGACGGGAAAAGTGTCTTCAATCGGGTAAAAAACCTTGATGTTATTTTTGGAAAATGTGCCGAAGCACCACCGAAGAATATTTGGAAAAAAAGGTCCTATTTTGGGATCTACCGTACTGGGAATTTTTAGAAGTGAGACATTGCATAGATGTCATGCATGTTGAAAAAAATGTCTGCGACAGTTTGATCGGTTTACTGTTGAACATTAAGGGAAAGACTAAAGATGGTATTAAAGTTCGGAAAGACATGGTTGAAATGGGAATACGACCCGAGCTTGCACCGCAGGAGAAAGGGAAGCGCACGTACCTACCCCCCGCACTGTGCACAATGTCGAAGAAAGAGAAAACAAGCTTTTGTGAATGCCTTCATAGTATTAAAGTTCCATCGGGGTATTCCTCGAATATTAAGAAGCTGGTGTCGAAGAAGGACCTGAAATTGCTTGGTCTGAAATCCCACGACTGTCATGTTTTACTGACACATATGATTCCGGTTGCAATTCGGGGAATTTTACCAAAGGAGGTTCGGGAAACCATTACGAAGTTCTGTTCTTTCTTCAATGCAATCAATTCCAAAGTGATAGACCCTCTAAAATTGGACTCTTTGCAAAAGGAGATCGTCGTTACTCTTTGCCAACTTGAGATGTATTTTCCGCCATCTTTTTTCGATGTTATGGTTCACCTTGCTGTTCATCTTGTGAGAGGAATTCAGATCTGTGGTCCCGTGTTCCTGCGGTATATGTATCCGTTCGAGAGATACATGGGCATCTTGAAAAAGTACGTGAGGAACCGACATCGGCCTGAAGGTAGCATTATAGAAGGATATTCCACAGAAGAGGTGATTGAGTTTTGCACCAACTACATGGCCGGTGTGGATCCAATTGGCGTTCCGAAGTCGCGATACGAGGGAAGGCTCCAAGGAGTCGGGACAATTGGGTTGAGAGCCGTAGTTGCTGATATAAATGATCTACATAAGGCACATTTTATTGTACTACAGCACATGACAGATGTTGCTCCCTACATAGATGAGCACATGACAATCCTTAAACAACAGAACTACACGAGAAGTAAGAAGTGGCTTACTAACGAGCATAATCGTTCTTTTATAGGATGGCTGAAAGAAAGAGTGAAGTCACACCCCGTACCTGAAATTGTTAAACTGCTGGGCGAAGGACCCCAAATTGTTGTCAAAACATTCCAAGGATACGAAATTAACGGTTATACTTTTTACACTAAACAGCAAAGTGAGAAGAGTACAATGCAAAATAGTGGGGTGACGTTGGTGGCAACGTCTCAAGAATTCAGTAGATCTGGGGATGGCCAGGCTGTAACAGCATCGAGGTCATATTATGGAGTCATTGAAGAAATTTGGGAGCTCGTTTACAATCCTCGCCTGAGCATTCCCTTGTTTCGGTGTCAATGGGTCGAAGACCGGGGTGTTAAAGTTGATAACGACGGGTTCACACTCGTTGATTTTAACAAATTTGGGTATGTTGATGATCCGTTTATACTCGCCAAGCAAGCCACCCAAGTCTTTTATGTCACTGACCCGAGTGATGATAGGTGGAGCGTCGTCCTATCTGGAAAAAGAAGGATTGTCGGGGTAGAAAATGTCGTTGATGAAGAAGAGTATGACCAGTTCGACGAAATACCTCCATTTTGTGCCGACATGGACCCTGAGGTAACAACAATTGAAGAAAACGACGGAGCGAACTACATGCGATCCGACCACAATGAAGGAATATGGGCCGAGAGTACTGTTGAAAAGGAGAAAAAAAAGAGAAAAAGGAAAAAAAAAAACCGGTGTGTAATATTTATTTTTTGTTTAAAATTTAAACTTGTAATATTTCCTTTTTAGAAACAACTTTGTAATAATTAAACATTTGTAGTTCAAATATCAAATATTAGATTCCTCTAGTTCAAATATTAGTTCATTTTTTTAATAATATTAAAAAAATTCTAGTTCAAATATTAGTATTAGTTTTTAAAATATTAGTGAATTCTGAAATAATGAAATAAAAAATAAAATATTAGTATTAGTTTTTAAATATTAGTATGAATATTAAATATTACGAATAAAATATTTGTAGTTCAAAAATAAAATATTTGTAGCTCTCTGGTTCAAATGTTAGTTTATTTTTTATAATAATGGTACAAAATTTCTATTTCAAATATTAGTATTAGTTTTCAAAATATTAGTTAAGATATTATATAATAAAAATAAAATATAAAATATTAGTATTAGTTTTTAATTACTAGTACAAATATTAAATGTCTATAGTTCAAATTTTAATAATAATAAAAAACCGGGTATTAGTTAATATTAGTATAAGTTTTAAATATTAGACGTGATACTACATATTTTAGATAATTTATTATTAGTTTAAATAATATAAAAAATAAAAAGAAACATAATTTAATATGTTTGAACTTTTTGTACACGGACTTTTAGTTAATAGTCCGTTTATAAATAGTCATTGTACACGGATTTTACGATAAAACCGTGTATAAAGGTTCGGAGAGCTACACGGACTTTTACTTAATAGTCCGTGTAGAAAGGGGATTTGTATAAAGGTTCGGAGAGCTACACGGACTTTTACTTAATAGCCCGTGTACGTTGCTTATAAGGCGAAACAACTCTTGAAAATTAAACGGCCGTGTTAAAAGCCTTTTGTACACGTATTTTTAATTAAATGACCGTGTATGATTCTTATAAGACGAAATTCAAAATTAATTAAACGACCTTCAAAAGCCTTTTGTACATGGAATTCGAGAAGTTGCCTTATCTTTTTAATTAAGAAGACGAAAAGACTTCAAAATTCAATATAATCTGAGAAACTCCCCCTTTTCGATTACTTTTCTCTGAGAATTTGGAAGAAGAAATGGCCGCTTCGGTGCCACCGGAAGAAGACGCAAATGTGCCATGGCCATTGCCCCCCGGCTATGTCATTCCCGAAGATGCTCCCGAAGTCCCTCCCGGCTATGAAATGCCTCCTCCCAACTACAGGAGGACATGGCCATGGCCGCCCTCAAATGTGCCACGACGAAGCCCAAGGGAGCACCCACCACCAAAGCCCTACAAAAGGAGGGGCAATCCCTGGATCAGGCCAAAGAGACCCTGGATTAAAAGGAGGGGGTCAGGCCAAGGAGCAATCCAGCCAGGCCAGTGAAGGAGTGTTTAATTAAGTTAGCTTTTTTTTTCGTTTTGTTTTGATGTAATATATTTTTGTTCTTAATTTAATCAGCATTTTGTTTTCTTTCCGTTTAACTATTTTGTTAAATACTTCATGCTATCTAAATAAATACTGTTATAGATATGAATTAGCAGTACAAAACAACCAACAAATAATTAATTCATGGATAATCACTAAAAAGTAAATTATTTAAAATTAACTTAAATAATCTGTCTAAATAATATCATTAAAATTTAAACTTGTAATATTTCCTTTTTAGAAACAACTTTGTAATAATTAAACATTTGTAGTTCAAATATTAAATATTAGATTCCTCTAGTTCAAATATTAGTTCATTTTTTTAATAATATTAAAAAAATTCTAGTTCAAATATTAGTATTAGTTTTTAAAATATTAGTGAATTCTGAAATAATGAAATAAAAAATAAAATATTAGTATTAGTTTTTAAATATTAGTATGAATATTAAATATTACGAATAAAATATTTGTAGTTCAAAAATAAAATATTTGTAGCTCTCTGGTTCAAATGTTAGTTCATTTTTTATAATAATGGTACAAAATTTCTATTTCAAATATTAGTATTAGTTTTCAAAATATTAGTTAAGATATTATATAATAAAAATAAAATATAAAATATTAGTATTAGTTTTTAATTACTAGTACAAATATTAAATGTCTATAGTTCAAATTTTAATAATAATAAAAAACGGGGTATTAGTTAATATTAGTATAAGTTTTAAATATTAGACGTGATACTATATATTTTAGATAATTTATTATTAGTTTAAATAATATAAAAAATAAAAAGAAACATAATTTAATATGTTTGAACTTTTTGTACACGGACTTTTAGTTAATAGTCCGTTTATAAATAGTCATTGTACACGGATTTTACGATAAAACCGTGTATAAAGGTTCGGAGAGCTACACGGACTTTGTCACACCCCGCGGCCAAGGGTCGCGACAGTCCCCCGCCGTAAACATACAACACCGTGTATGCTTACCAGGCAATTAATAATTCATTTAGAAAATACGCAACACATGACATAAAACAAGTTTATAAACATAAATCAGAGTACACAGTCTGGTCAGAGTAATCATACAACAAAAGTATCTCATCCGGATACTAACCATCAGGCTTAACCTAGAACTATACAACAAAAATATATATATATCTATATCTAAGGTCATATGAGGGCACTCTACCAAGGGCCAACTACTCGCGTGCCTCCCCAGAACCAGTCGCACCTGAACCTGTAAAAATTACCCGAAGGGTGGGGGTGAGAATAAATTCTCAGTGCGAATTTGCCACAATCAAGTTATTGGACTTGCAATCAGAATTCATATCCAAAAATGAAATCCATACAAAATTACATTAACAGTTCAAACACAATATATAAATTAATGCACATGCTGGACAACAATAATCGAATGAAATACAATTTACGGAATTTCCAAGATGAAATCCAAACAAAACACGTATTTGGCCTAACTTATCTCATTATGACTGGTAGCACCAACAGATGTTCAATCGAGCTGGACCCTTTGTCAAACCCTCATCTGTAGGGTTACTGGCACCTACAGATGTCCCACCGAGCTGGACCCTTTATCTGACACCCATCTGCAGTGCTTTGGCTTAACCCTTTACTAAAGTCTGGTTCGAAGTCAGCTATACAGCTCGGCTTTACAAATGCATCTACACGGAATCAAAGTCAGCCATCTGGCTCTACTTTGCAATTTCATTCAAATAATGTCAAAGTCTGGCAAATTCATTTTACAGGTCAACGGATAGGTCACCGTCACCTTATCCAGCTACCTAAACAGGTCAGCCTGGCAAATTCGTTACACAGGTCAACGGATAGGTCACCGTCACCTTATCCAGCTACCTCTACGGGTCAGCCTGGCAAATTCAGAAACAGGTCAACGGATAGGTCACCGTCACCTTATCCAGCTACCTCTACGGGTCAGCCTGGCAAATTCAGAAACAGGTCAACGGATAGGTCACCGTCACCTTATCCAGCTACCTCTATGGGTCAGCCTGGCAGATTCATTCACAATAGAATAATAAATAGAACACATCAATTGACAACCGTACGAATATGCAAATCAACCATCTCACAACAATTCAGTTCTAGTTTAATTGAGTTATGCACATGATCACACAATTTCAAATTATGCAGCAATCAACATACAACATGACAATCGAAAAAAAACAATTTAATTCCTGAAAATGAAACATCAAACAAGTCCAAGAACCCCGCACCTGATTACGAAGAGCGTATTTCGCACTTATGGTTCGGACGTCTCGAAAGGTCCCGCAAACTCTTGCTCACCCGAGCCTACACCTATACCAACATACATACTTGATTTAAATCTTTGTTCCAAGCACTTATTCTTAAACCCTAATTTGGTCGAAATCCAAATTAATCGCTAATTGACAAGGTTGAGGGAGAGGTTTACCGATTACGAATCTATTCAGTCGGACTGGCCTAATCAATCACCGACATTTTCTCAAATTTCTGATTTGGTACCCAAAAACCCTAGAAAAAGGAAATCCAAAATTGAGAGGAATTCGAGAAAAGAATCGACAAATAATCAGCAAGGAGGTCGAAGGAGATAGACTACCAGCAATTTAAGCCCAAATCTCGGGTTAAAAACGAAAATCCAAACCATCGGGAAATCTGAGATTTTGGAGAGAAAATGGAAGAGAAGGAAATACCGAATAGGAGGGTTAGAAGAGATCTACGGCCACTTTCTCGGTTCCAACTTCGATTTCTCGAACTTTTGAGCGACTTGGAAGGATTTGGAGCTCCTTTTTCTTTCTTCTTTTCTTTCGTTGGGCGGACCTCACCAGAACAGGGAAGGGGCGGAATGAGGGAATGAGAGAGAGAGACACAGAAATTTCATAAAATAAACCCTCAACGCATCCAGTGTGGGTCGTTCACCCGCACTGGATCTGAGTGCGGACGCAGTGAGTACTTAGGCAATTTTCATCAACTCTCAATACATCCAGTGTGGGTCCTTCACCCGCACTGGATCTGAGTGCGGACGCACTCAGTACTTAGTCACATTTTTCGTCAAAATTTCACTTGTCAAGAAAAGTCCGAGCCTAATGCGTCCGCATTCTCCTCCAGTGCGGGTCAACCACCCGCACTCACTACTTAGAAGTCGTTTTGAAGAAAAATCATATCACAGGAGACTCATGAGTGCGGACGCACTGATATCCAGTGTGGGTGGTTCACCCGCACTCACAGAAATTCAGAAAACGAGTTAAAGGAACAAGGTGCCAGTGCGGATGGACCACCCGCACTCACCACCAGTGCGGACGCAGTGAAACTGCTGAGTGTCAGAATTTCGTGTTTCCAACGCAGTTTCTATTCTTTTAGCGAACTAGGGACGTGTTTTAAAGGTCAAATTAGATATACTTGTCTGGGAACATTATTTTAGATTTTTGATTCCTAGTTTATCCATAGAATTTTCGATTATGTTTTTAAACATTCTAATTATTTTATTGTTGAAACTTTCGATACGTAACATTTCTCCCCCCCTTAAAATAAAGTTCAGTCCTCTGAACTTAATTGCGTACCTGAGTCATCGAACAGTTCCGGATACTTCTCGCGTATGCTTGCCTCAAGTTCCCATGTTGCTTCCTTCTCCGAATGGCGTCCCCACTTGACCAGAACAAGCTTGATCACCTTACTCCGAAGTCGCTGTTCTTTTCTGTCCACTATTTGCATCGGCTCTTCTTGATAGGTCAAGTCATCTTGGACATGCAAGTCGGAGTGATCGATGCAATGAGATGGATCTCGCACATACCGGCGTAATTGTGACACGTGAAATACCGGATGAACCCGGTCCAATGCTGGTGGTAATGCAAGCTCATATGCTACCGGTCCAACTCGCCGCGTAATCTGAAACGGTCCAATATATCGAGGACTCAATTTACCTGAAACGCCGAACCGATGTACACCCCTGACGGGCGAAACTCGAAGCCACACGTGATCCCCTTCCTGAAATTCCAGCGGCCTTCGATGAACATCTGCATATTTCTTTTGTCGCTCTTGGGCTGACTTAAGCCAGCTTAGAACGACTTTCGTCTTCTCAGCAACCTCTTCTAGCATCTGAGGCCCGGTAGGTGAATACGTACCTGCGGGTCCCCACCACAGCGGTGTGCGACACTGCTGTCCCGTAAGTGCCTCCTGTGGTGACATTCCGATACTCGAATGGTAGCTATTGTTGTATGCAAACTCTACTAAATACAAATGGTTTATCCAAGAGTCTCGGAAACTTAAAGCACAGGATCGAAGCATATCTTCCAATGTTTGTATCGTTCGTTCGGATTAACCGTCGGTTTGCGGATGATGTGCGGTACTGAATCTCAACTTCGTCCCCAGGGCTTCTTGAAAGCTTCCCCAAAAGTGAGAGGTAAATCGAGTGTCTCGGTCGGAGACAATGTTTCGCGAGCAACCGTGGTATTTAAACTGATATTGCAAGAACAGATCAGCTAACTCTCTTCCAGATGTCTCGATCCGAAGTGGAATGAAGTGTGAAATTTTCGTCAGCCTATCCACTATAACCCAGATGGCATCGTATCGTCCGACAGTTTTCGGAAATCCAGTCACGAAGTCCATGGTAATCGACTCAAATTTCTGTGTGGGTATCTCAAGAGGTCTTAGTAATCCTGCCCTCTTCCGTCTATCTGCTTTGACTTGTTGGCAGACCTGGCACTTCTCGACATAGTTTTGCACGTTCCTTTTCATCTTTGGCCACCAGAAATGTCGTTTTAGATCCTGATACATCTTGACTTCCCCAGGGTGAATGGTGTACCCCGAGTCATGTGCTTCTGATAGAATCAACTTCTTCAACTCTAAGTCATTCGGAATGCATATTCGGTCATGGAACCGTAGAATACCATCTTCACGGAGTTGGAATGGTGAGTCTGCATTTGATTCGTAATGTTGTCGAAACTGCTGGCATTTTGAGTCCTCCTGTTGTGCTGCTCGAATCTGCTCGTGTAATTCTGGTCGAATCTCGACCGCGGCCAAGATAATCGAGGCCACAGCAGATGTACCTGCTCTAGCGCTGTCTCCAATCAAACGGGATGATGTTTCAAATGCGAACTCCCGGGATGCACCTACGTACAAATTCATTCTTCTCATTTCTTCGAGAAGGTGAGTCTCACTGGTGATAATCGATGCCAGATTTACCTGACTCTTTCTACTTAACGCATCTGCTACCACATTCGCCTTCCCTGCGTGATACTGAATATCCAGATCATAGTCCTTCATCAACTCCAACCATCTCCTCTGTCTCAAATTCAACTCCCGTTGAGTAAAGATGTACTTCAAGCTTTGGTGATCTGTGAAAATACGGCACCTTACTCCATACAGGTAATGCCGCCAAATCTTTAAGGCGAAGATCACTGCAGCTAGCTCCAGCTCATGGGTCGGGTAATTCTGTTCGTGCGATCGTAATTGCCGAGAGGCATAGGCTATAACATGGTCCTTCTGCATCAACACACATCCCAAACCTGATCGGGATGCATCGGTGTAGACGGTATACTCCTCGTCCGTAATAGGCATGGCGAGAACCGGTGCAGATACTAACCGATCCTTCAACTCCTGAAAACTTTGATCTTGTGCGGCGCCCCACTCGAATTTCTCACCCTTATGCAACAGCTTCGTAAGGGGAGCAGCCAACTGTGAGAATCCCAGTACGAACCGTCTGTAATAACCTGCTAGCCCCAGAAAACTGCGAATCTCTGTAACTGTCTCTGGTCTTTTCCATCCGGTCACCGCTCGAATCTTCTCTGAATCTACTGCCAAACCTTCTCCTGATATCACGTGACCGAGAAACGTGACTTTCTCGAGCCAGAACTCACACTTCGAGAATTTTGCGAACAGCTGATGCTCTCTCAACCTCTGCAACACTATCCGCAAATGTATCTCATGCTCCTCTCGGGATCGCGAATACACCAGAATGTCATCGATAAAAACCACCACTGTCGAGTCTAACAGATCATGAAACACTCGATGCATCAGATCCATAAATGCAGCTGGAGCGTTCGTTAGCCCAAACGGCATAACCAGATATTCATAGTGCCCGTATCGTGTACGGAAGGCTGTCTTTTCTACATCATTTGGCCGTATCCTCAGCTGGTGATACCCCGTCCTTAAGTCTATCTTGGAATAGATCGAAGATCCTTGCAGCTGATCAAACAAGTCATCAATTCGGGGTAATGGGTATCTATTCTTAACGGTTGCCTTGTTCAATTCGCGGTAGTCAATGCATAACCGCAAGGTACCATCTTTTTTCTTCACAAACAGCACGGGAGCACCCCATGGAGATGTGCTCGGCCTAATAAACCCGCTTTCCAGCATCTCTTCTAACTGGGCCTTGAGTTCTTTCAATTCCGCAGGGGCCATACGATACGGAGTCTTAGAAATTGGTGACGTGCCTGATATCAATTCTATGCCAAACTCCACTTCTCGTTCGGGTGGTAGTCCAACTATCTCCTCTGGGAACACATCCATGAACTCTGACACCACCGGAATCGTATTCATCTCAGGAACTTCTGCAGTGGTGTACACTATCGCCGCCAAATATGCATTGCACCCAGAATCGATCAGATGCCTAACTTCCACAGCTGAAATGCACGGTATTAACTCTCCAACTTTTCTACAGTTAAGCATGCACGACATACTACCTCTTCCAGTTGCAAAACGAATCCTGCGGTGCGGACAGTCGATTGTCGCTGCATGTCTTGTTAGCCAATCCATCCCTAACAGCACGTCGTACCCCGTAATCTCCATAACTAACAAGTCTATATCGAGATCCCTCCCATCAACTCTGACTTTTCGGTTTCGGCATATGGTGATTGTTCGGTCAGTCGAACCGAAAGGGGTTTGGACACTAAGGATGTGGTTACCGGTTTCGGTTGGCCAGTTACATTTTCCCACTAATGCCTTCGATACTATAGAGTGGCTACACCCGGTATCTATCAAACAATGAGCACAGTGACCCGAGATAGAAAGGATACCTGTCATCACATCGGCCTGAGAACCAGAAGGTATACTGCCATCACCTTCGCCTAGAGTCTCTGACGCGTCGTGTGCAGCCTCCGCTATGCCAAGCGCATGTGCTGCCACTCGCCCACCAGTCCTGCCTCCGCTGAGCTGCGGAACACCTCGACCACGGAATGGTGGTCCACTCCGCCCACGTCCTGCGGATCCCCTCATGTCACTGTCTCTCTGGAACCCTGCCGCAGCGTTCGGGCATTCTCTTGCCCAATGCTCCAAACTGCCGCACGTAAAGCACGCGCGGTTGTAGCGTCTGCAATCTTGCTCAGAATGTGCCTGGTCGCATGAACGGCACCATGTGGAAGGAAGACCCGGCCGGAATCCAGGTGTCGCTATCTGTCTAGGAGGAGGTCTAGGTGCCATAATCTGCCTAGGAGGTGGTCTAGCCGTCGAAGGGCCTCCCCCTGACCTCACCGTCTGCCTGTTCTGGTCCTCTCTCTGTTTGACATTTCTTTCGTTCATTTGTATTCTTCTTCTCTTACTGTGCAACTCCACCTGCTCTGCATGATCCATCATAGCCTGAAGCTCAATAGCGGCTGGGGTATCCACAATCATCGATATCCCGCCATCCAACCCATCCAAGTACTGCCTATGATATCTCCCCACATCATTCTGCACATCTGTGGCATACCTGGATAGGGCGAGGAATTCGTTGTTATACTCTGCCACTGGTCGCCCGTTCTGCCGTAAATCTAGAAATTTCCTCCGCAACGCTTCTCGCTGTAAGTTACTAAGGAACCGTCGAGTGAACTGTTGCTCAAACCACTCCCACGGAATCTTTACCTCCTCCCCGGCATAACCACGTCGGGCTCCGTCCCACCAGAATCTCGCACCACTCTCCAATTGCTGCTCTGCCAGCTCCACCATATCTTCCTCAGGTGCTCGGCACAGAACCAGCTTGGTATTCATATTAGCGAGCCATTCTTCTGCTACGGCATACTCACCAGTGCCATCAAAACGAGGTGGATTGAGACGCACGAAAGAGTCATATAATCTCCTGAACTCCTCAGGAGCACCCCTCTGTACCTCAGGTACCGCATCACGTCTCTCTGCCTGGCGACCTCTCTCGTAAGCCGCAATCAACCTCTCATCTAAATCTCGATCCCGGTCCTGCACACCCCTAGGTCCCAGATCCACTCCCTGGACCTCAGGCCCTGCAGGTCCGGTCTCAGCTCTACTCCCGGCTGGTTCGATAGGCAGATCCTGAACAGGATCACGAGCTCTCGTTCGGGGTCGTCCCCTACCTCGACGTACTTCCATACTTCTGTTTACAATAAACAATCTTATTAAGTTTGTATTTACTTATTACTAAAATAGATAGATCGTTAGCCGCACGACCCAATTATAACGTACCCCACTCCCGCATCCTACTAGTCTGGTTTAGGCTTAAACCTGTGCTCTGATACCACCAAAGAGAACTGTCACACCCCGCGGCCAAGGGTCGCGACAGTCCCCCGCCGTAAACATACAACACCGTGTATGCTTACCAGGCAATTAATAATTCATTTGGAAAATACGCAACACATGACATAAAACAAGTTTATAAACATAAATCAGAGTACACAGTCTGGTCAGAGTAATCATACAACAAAAGTATCTCATCCGGATACTAACCATCAGGCTTAACCTAGAACTATACAACAAAAATATATATATATCTATATCTAAGGTCATATGAGGGCACTCTACCAAGGGCCAACTACTCGCGTGCCTCCCCAGAACCAGTCGCACCTGAACCTGTAAAAATTACCCGAAGGGTGGGGGTGAGAATAAATTCTCAGTGCGAATTTGCCACAATCAAGTTATTGGACTTGCAATCAGAATTCATATCCAAAAATGAAATCCATACAAAATTACATTAACAGTTCAAACACAATATATAAATTAATGCACATGCTGGACAACAATAATCGAATGAAATACAATTTACGGAATTTCCAAGATGAAATCCAAACAAAACACGTATTTGGCCTAACTTATCTCATTATGACTGGTAGCACCAACAGATGTTCAATCGAGCTGGACCCTTTGTCAAACCCTCATCTGTAGGGTTACTGGCACCTACAGATGTCCCACCGAGCTGGACCCTTTATCTGACACCCATCTGCAGTGCTTTGGCTTAACCCTTTACTAAAGTCTGGTTCGAAGTCAGCTATACAGCTCGGCTTTACAAATGCATCTACACGGAATCAAAGTCAGCCATCTGGCTCTACTTTGCAATTTCATTCAAATAATGTCAAAGTCTGGCAAATTCATTTTACAGGTCAACGGATAGGTCACCGTCACCTTATCCAGCTACCTAAACAGGTCAGCCTGGCAAATTCGTTACACAGGTCAACGGATAGGTCACCGTCACCTTATCCAGCTACCTCTACGGGTCAGCCTGGCAAATTCAGAAACAGGTCAACGGATAGGTCACCGTCACCTTATCCAGCTACCTCTACGGGTCAGCCTGGCAAATTCAGAAACAGGTCAACGGATAGGTCACCGTCACCTTATCCAGCTACCTCTATGGGTCAGCCTGGCAGATTCATTCACAATAGAATAATAAATAGAACACATCAATTGACAACCGTACGAATATGCAAATCAACCATCTCACAACAATTCAGTTCTAGTTTAATTGAGTTATGCACATGATCACACAATTTCAAATTATGCAGCAATCAACATACAACATGACAATCGAAAAAAAACAATTTAATTCCTGAAAATGAAACATCAAACAAGTCCAAGAACCCCGCACCTGATTACGAAGAGCGTATTTCGCACTTATGGTTCGGACGTCTCGAAAGGTCCCGCAAACTCTTGCTCACCCGAGCCTACACCTATACCAACATACATACTTGATTTAAATCTTTGTTCCAAGCACTTATTCTTAAACCCTAATTTGGTCGAAATCCAAATTAATCGCTAATTGACAAGGTTGAGGGAGAGGTTTACCGATTACGAATCTATTCAGTCGGACTGGCCTAATCAATCACCGACATTTTCTCAAATTTCTGATTTGGTACCCAAAAACCCTAGAAAAAGGAAATCCAAAATTGAGAGGAATTCGAGAAAAGAATCGACAAATAATCAGCAAGGAGGTCGAAGGAGATAGACTACCAGCAATTTAAGCCCAAATCTCGGGTTAAAAACGAAAATCCAAACCATCGGGAAATCTGAGATTTTGGAGAGAAAATGGAAGAGAAGGAAATACCGAATAGGAGGGTTAGAAGAGATCTACGGCCACTTTCTCGGTTCCAACTTCGATTTCTCGAACTTTTGAGCGACTTGGAAGGATTTGGAGCTCCTTTTTCTTTCTTCTTTTCTTTCGTTGGGCGGACCTCACCAGAACAGGGAAGGGGCGGAATGAGGGAATGAGAGAGAGAGACACAGAAATTTCATAAAATAAACCCTCAACGCATCCAGTGTGGGTCGTTCACCCGCACTGGATCTGAGTGCGGACGCAGTGAGTACTTAGGCAATTTTCATCAACTCTCAATACATCCAGTGTGGGTCCTTCACCCGCACTGGATCTGAGTGCGGACGCACTCAGTACTTAGTCACATTTTTCGTCAAAATTTCACTTGTCAAGAAAAGTCCGAGCCTAATGCGTCCGCATTCTCCTCCAGTGCGGGTCAACCACCCGCACTCACTACTTAGAAGTCGTTTTGAAGAAAAATCATATCACAGGAGACTCATGAGTGCGGACGCACTGATATCCAGTGTGGGTGGTTCACCCGCACTCACAGAAATTCAGAAAACGAGTTAAAGGAACAAGGTGCCAGTGCGGATGGACCACCCGCACTCACCACCAGTGCGGACGCAGTGAAACTGCTGAGTGTCAGAATTTCGTGTTTCCAACGCAGTTTCTATTCTTTTAGCGAACTAGGGACGTGTTTTAAAGGTCAAATTAGATATACTTGTCTGGGAACATTATTTTAGATTTTTGATTCCTAGTTTATCCATAGAATTTTCGATTATGTTTTTAAACATTCTAATTATTTTATTGTTGAAACTTTCGATACGTAACAGACTTTTACTTAATAGTCCGTGTAGAAAGGGGATTTGTACACGGACTTTTAGTTAATGTCCGTGTAGAAAGACTAATTATACACGGACTTTTACTAAATAGTCCGTGTAGAAAAACCGGGGATTTGTACACGGACTTTTACTAAATGTCCGTGTAGAAAGAGGTGTACAATGTTTTTCAAAAGCTCTCTTCCAATTTCTTTCTGAAAACGAGCCGCTTCAAATCCTTCTCTTCTCTTTCAAAATCCTTTTCACTACTCCGCCTCTATCACCCTCCCTCTTAGCCGCCTCTGTCACCCTCTCCGCCGCCTCTGTCACCGCCTCTTCTGCCTTGCTGTGCTCATTGTCGCCGCTTGCTGTTCTCACTACTGATTTGTAAGTTTTTTTTGCTTATTTTGCTGTGTTGTGCCTATTAAATTTTCTGCTTTGCTTTGCTGTGCTGTGCCTATAGTTCAAAACCTATTAAATTTCTGGTGGATATAGTTAATTGTGCTGGTGCCACTTTACTATCCCTAAGACAAAAAAAAAATCGGCTTGCACCTATTTGAAGTAGTGACCTATTTAATTTCTGCAGTAGTGACATATTTGTTAATTTATGTAGTGACCTATTTGATTTATTTTTTTATCTCAACATTATTTGAGGACCTATGTGCAAAGTAGTGAAATGTACTCTAAACGGCCAAAATGACCTCTGCTGGTAAATTGATCAGTGCAGATCAATGCCGTGACCAAAACAAGATTATAACTTGACCAACAGACAGAGGACTCCAAAACACACAAGATGGACACAAATTTCATATTTTTATGATTTTGTTTCCATTTTATATGATTTTTTAAAGTTCACATTTTCATTTTGAGAAAATCTGATGTTTAAAGGTGCAGAATTTTCATTTTGAGAGGCTGAACTTTGGAAAATCATATAAAATCGAATTAAAATCAGAAAAATATGAAATTAAGGTCCATTTTGTGTGTTTTGAAGTCCTCCATTTTACTGTGGTGTTTGTTTTGCACATAGGTCCATTACTTAATGTGCATAACTTAATGTGCATATATGAGTAAACTAATTCTCTCCATTTGGTGTTTATATAATATTTCTTTTAATATTTCTTTGTATGGCAGAACCATGTCGGATGAGGGTGAGCACATAGATGCGATGGCAGAAGATGATCAGCAAGCTACTGCCTCATCAGAAAGAAGGAAAAGAGGTCCGACAATGTGCACAAGCACGTCTGAGAAGAAGCAGTTGGAAATCCGGTTCACGGACGACGGGCATGCGGAAGGTCCAAACCGAATGGCGTACTCAAATTGGTGTTGCAATTTGGTGAAGCGAAAGGCAAGTATCCTTGTAGAGAGTTGGAATAAGTTTGATAAAGAGGAGAAGAACGACTGGTGGAACATGGTGAAGGTAAAGCACCGAACAACTCTTTACTTTATTTTCATTCTTGTACATGAAATTAAATGCAGTTAATTTGGTGTCACTCAGGCTCAGTGGAACATCGAGAGCGATACCCCAAAGGTCAAGACTCTGAGGATCATGAACGAAGGTTGGAAGCAATTCAAGAGCACGCTGAAGACAGAGTTCATGGACGAAGGGAGAAGTCCGGTAGGGTACTATCCTTGGGTAACACAAGAGGTGTGGGAGGAGTTTCAAGCTTTGAAGTCCACAGAAGAGTTCAAGGTATGTAACATTATCCAAAGTAGTTTATGTTTTTTCTGTATCTTCAATTATTTTTCTAAAACTAATTGATTTTCTTGCACATGTGAAGGCAAAAAGTAAAGAAGGCAAGAGGATCGCTGCCTTGAATAAGTATCCGCACCATTTAGGGTCAGCTGGTTACGAGGGTAAGTCGGAAGAGTGGAAGACAGCACTGGAGCAAAACAGAGATTCCGACTCACCCGTGGTCCAGATCCAAAATCCTAGGGGCCAATGGTGGTTCATGGGTAGATCCGAGTTGACCGCTGACGGGAGGATAGTACTCCCACAGAAATTGCAGCCCGTGGCTCAGAGAATGGTAAGAGTCCTTTGTTATAACTTTGTGTCATTCAAACGAAATTATAACTCCGAATGTACATCAATTGGTCTTTTGCTCTAACTAATTTTTCTATTAACAGCTGGAGGTGGAGCAGGAGGTCAGTTCGGGTGCCCGGTCGGTCGAACGACAGAATGATTCCTTGGCTGCAGCGCTCGGGAATCCAGAACACACGGGCCGGGTAAGGGGTGTAGGGGCCTACAGGGGCTGGAAGGAGGTGTTCCGAGTTAAGGGTGAAAAATCTCGAAGAAAACCTCGTGCCAGAGTTGATAAAGACGAGATAGTTGCGCAGGTACGCGCGGAGGTCAGCAAAGAGTACGACGCAAAGATGGCTGAGTACGACGCAAAGATGGCTGAGATGGAATCAAGGTTGTTGAACCGGTTTTCATCTCTTGCGCAGCAATCCGAGCAACCACCTCCTATTTCGCCGGGAGTTCGGTGAAGTAGCCAAGCATCCGGGACTTGGGCCTTAGATGATTTGAAAAATCTAAAGGTACTCACTACTGTTTTATAGTCTAAAGGTAATTCATACCTGTTTGTAGCATTGTTAGACAACATCGCACAATTAAAAAGTAACAACTCTTTTATAATTGCAGGACCCCAGAGCATGCGACCTCGTCCTGTGGCAGGGTAGTTCTCCTATGACCGTTGCCACGGGCGTTGTACTTCCAGGAGCCCCAAGTGTACACCATGCTCAGCTCATGCCCGACTATGCATGTGTGCAGGTTGACTCAGTCGTGGAGGGATGGGGGCGCGTACCTCTTCCTGCCCCTACCATCGCTATGCTCATTCTTGATGATGCCCGCAAGTCATTTGTCCAATGGCCCAGGAGTCAGATTGTTTTGCATCAGGTATCTCTAAATAATCCATTTCTTTTGTTACATTCAAATCATTCTTTTTCAAATAATTGAAGAAGATATGTTAATTTTAATGCAGACACGAGGAGATGCTGACATCGGTGCACAGGAGTTGATGTCACCGGTACGGACTGTTGTGGCTTGCGACGTTAGGGCTGACGCGCCAGGATCACCAGACCGTCCTTTGGTCACCGAAGAAGAATACAGCCGTTTGCCCGGTGATTTGCGCCTTCTCCACGACCGCTTGATGTCGGCACCCGAAAGCATGAGGGATATCTTCATCCCCGTCCCACCTGGGATGTTTTTACATGGCGGCGGTATTATCACAATGTCGTTCACAGACTTCAGGGACATTCTCCACCACTCGTCATCCGATAAATGGCTCGATGTGTCGTTCATCTCCATTTTCCTCATGTTAGTGACTCAAAATTATTTTCATTATTGTATACAACTCAAATATAATTCTAATGTAAAATTTTGAGTTTTCAGGAAGCTTATCCGAAATTGTGATGAGATGGTACAAAGGAAGAACTTGTGCGTATTTCTGGACCCCGAGATGGTGAGTGCTACAATGCTGAGACGTTCTTCGAAGGAGGGTATCGAGTACATTTGTTCAGCGCTGCATCGTGCTCAGGAGGAGGAGAAGAAATACATTCTCTTGCCGTACCACCAGAGGTTAATTCTAACCTTAGCTTATGTATTGTTCATATTAGCAAACACTCGTGTTACTATTATATGCTAAAGTACTTTAATTTTTATCCTCCCACAGCAAGCACTGGTGTCTGATAATAATTGTGCCTTACCTAAATACGTGCATAATTGTTGATTCTTGTAAGCCCGAAGGAAATATCCCGGCTAACAAGTGCAAAGACATATTCCCTTATGTCAACAAGTAAGCAATAATAATTTAATTGGTTTGAATTTTTTTCAATTATATCAAATTATAAAATTGCTATAAACATTCACTCAATTTTGTAAGGGCTTTTGCGAAATATGTTAAAGAGGGAGGATCGCATAACAAGAGCAAGAAAACCAAGTTGGGTTGGAAGTGGTTGCTGGTGAGCACACTATAAATTTATAATTTCATATATATTGTCGAAAAAAATATTATCATTCTAACATAGGCCGCTAAATGCAAATTTCAGGGCCCGCAATAGTTGAAGGGTTGGGAATGCGCTTACTACACGATGATTTTCATGTTTGACTTTGTCGAAAGAATACAATTCCAATTCCCAAACTCGGTATGTAATTCATATTAATTGTTCCTATATAATAGCAATTGATATTTGCGACTGTATTTCATCTACCTTTTCTTGTTACTAACTAATACCAAATTGTAATTGTAGAATTTGCCAAAGCAACCGCATTACACCAAGGAGCAGATCGACGATATCAGGTGTGTGTGGGCAAGGTGGTTTGTATCAGAATTTTGCAATGCTCAACATGGATTTCCATAATTTTGTATAATTTGGTGTATGTGAATATTGTATAATTTATTGCATATGAATTTCTGGCTAATCTGGAAAATATGGATTTATTGGTAATCTGGAAAATATGAATTTCTTGGTAATCTGGAAAATATGGATTTCTTGTTATATGAAATCTGGAAAATATGGGAAATATGGAATAGTTCTCTGTAACAAAACTGGCTAGCAAAACTGGAGGCTAGCCGAAAAACAAAAAATACAAAAAAAAAAAAAAAATGGTCTTTATACACGGACATTTAACTAAAGTCCGTGTATGAAAGAGGAGAGCTACACGGACATTTAGTTAAATGTCCGTGTATAAAGAGGAGAGCTACACGGACATTTTACTAAATGTCCGTGTAGAAAGGGTCAAGCTACACGGGTTTTTAGTTAAAAGTCCGTATACGAAAAGAATCGTACACGGTTGTTTAGGTAATATCCGTGTAGCTCTGTATCATGGAGAGCGACACATTCTGGGCTTTTTACACGGCTGTTTGTGTAGTTATCCGTGTAGAATCGTTGAAATTGTACACGGACAAATGTCCGTGTGTAGTTATTGACCTATTTATACACCCTCGATTTAAACACGGTAGGAAATCCGTGTAGCTCTTCCATTTTTGTCCGTGTATAATCTCCTTTTTTGTAGTAGTGGAGAGCGAGAGGAGCGTGAGAGAAAGGCTGGGGGCTGGAGGGTGGGGGGAGGGGGGGACGGTGGGGCACGAGAGAGAGCAGCTAGAGAGGATGAGATTCACTGTATGAGAGAGAATTAATTATTTTCTATCTCCTTTTGTCTCCGTTAGTATGAATTAGCGCTAAAATCTTGCACGGATCTTAAAGCCTATCCGACAATTTATAAACGCATAGCACAGTCCAATGTTATATATGCATAGCACTGTAGCCCAACTCTATATATATATATATATGAGGTTGGCTACTCTACTTACATAAGTATATGAAGGCATATGCTTATAAGTTATTTTTACCTTTTCAAAGTCCAAATAGTCGATTTCAAGCGCTCAAAATGATATGTATATTAGAATGTGCTTGGAGACCAAATTTAACATTTTTTAGAAAATTTTTACTATTTTTTTAGAATTTTTCAAAACAGTGTTTTTCAGATTTTTTTTTATTTTTGTTTAGATTTTTTTGCCATATTAAAACATTGTTGTACCATAAACTGAACATAACTGATCAATTTGGTCTAATTGTACCATAAACTGAACATAAACTTTCTTGAAACCATCTTGGTATTTAGATTGTTATGAATAAAACCTCTAAAGAAAGGTCGGAAAAATTTGTTGTCTTTATTACTGATAAAAGAGTCATACACACACACACACACATACTAGTATTGTGCCCGTGCGTTGCAACGGGGACATATTATAAGAGAATTTTTTTCATATAAAATGACATATTTTCATAAAATAAAGATCAATAAAAAGAATAATTATTCAACAAATCCTACATGTCAATAGTTACAACACTCTTAACATAGATACATTCATTGCAGGATTCCTTGCGAATTAAGCCACAGTTTACTTAAGATGAAAAAGTGTGTAGCTTTTCTTCCATTTGCAAAGAACATAATCACAACTGCGAGTCAATTCAATATATCTCAAAGGTGTTGATTATTACTACAATTTATTTGGTTTCATTTCAAGAGTACCACAGGTCAGTAAATCACAAGTCTGAAACTTCTATACAGCACATATTACAGCTCCTTCAAATCATGAGTTCAATACAGGTTTACCTTTGAAGTCTTCTACTGATACAATTGGGCTTTCAGTTTCTATTGGATTGGGGGTTAGGTGTGGGATTTGCCTTTGTAATTTGGGCTACGATATCATGGGATAATGGAAGAAAGTGGTTTAATTTCATTATAGATAGGTTTTACTTTCGACATTTTCACTGATGGATATATGTAATATCTTTGTAATAATAAATACGTATAAATCACTATGTATTTTATTGAGTGTCCCTTTGTTTATTAACTACCTCTTTTTTAAACACAGGTCACAAAATGTATGGTAGGATACAATCAAGGGACACCTATGAGAGGAAGTCGATAGCATAGAAGGCAAAATCGGCCGTTCCGGAGCGGGATCGGATGGTGCCGATCCGATTTATGCGGATAGTGCAGATTTCGGCCAATTTCGGCTGTTTCAGCCATATTTCGGTCAGATTTCGTCCCGTTCCGGACAATTATAGTAAATATCGGCCGAAAAGCGAATATAAAGTAGCAGAAATTTTTTTTGCAACCGCAGGGATTCGATCTCTCGCCCTTAGCTTAGAGGCTAAGCAAGTTACCACCACACCATTTAAGGTTTTTTGATTAATATTACATCTCATTTATATATATATATCAATTATATCACTTATATCAAATAAAAGTCACGGATTGACTAGAAATAGTATATTCTCTTTATAATATACAAATAAAAGTCACGGATTGTATATTCTCTTAATATAATACAAATAAAATCGGACTAAAAATAGTTTCTGGGAGTGAAAGAGTGTGTTTTTATTTGTAATGCTTGTATTATATTGTATTAGTGGATTATTTGATTGTAATAATTTTTCTAAATTTTTTTATCTATTTTTTTCTATTTTTTTAGTATAAAACAAGCTTCTGGTAAAAAAGTCCGATTTTTCAATCTGATTCGGTCGATCCTGACAGATTTTTCCGATCCAGATCGGGATCAGACGGGACCAATCCTGATTCCAATTCCGATTTTTTCTTCTATGGTCGGTAGGATACAATCAAGGGCCTTCTTACTACCGTCGGGCCTTCTTACTACCGTCGATCTATATCCAACCTCCCAAATAAGACATCTTCATTCCGTCCATCCCAAGCCTGTACTCCCCTAATTGAAGAGTATCCAAAGAATATTCTTTTCACCGCTCCAAGTGGTCCCAGACTCTTTGCTTGAACTTTCTTTTTTTTCGTCCCTTGCCAATTATTCACTTGTCCGGTTTCTCTAAAGTATCTCAAATCATGATATTTGATCTGAGTTGTCAGATTAGAATCCTGATATATTAATCTTGTTCGAAGTAAAATACAGCGGATCGCTTTAATTTTCGTGTTGAAGAAAATTGGACGGTCCAGATCTAAACTCAAAACTTGAGTTAGCTCTGGTCATATGAATTCATTATTCCCAACCATATTTAATGTACACAAAAAGAGCACTGACATATGGGTCACACATATCTGACCCCACTTGTCAGTTATTATGTCCGATATTGCTCGAAACTTCTCCGTTTCTCTTTTCTCTTTTCTCTTTGCTCCATCTCTTCAGCTCTCTCCGATTGTTTTTTCCACCTTACTCTGAAAATTATGCACCTCTCGTCCTTCTCCTCTTCCCTCTCCGTATCCTTCTCCACTCACTCTCGCTCCGATTTATTCCCAATCGGACGGTCCAGATCTTTCAACACACATTCTATTAATGCAGAGTATGACAAGCAGTCCCCATTAATCAGCGCCTCTGCCATGCGGACCCCACCTACTCACGGTGGTTTCCGTTAACCAAACAGGTGGGCCATTCCTCTTCTCTATATATATAATGGGCCCCTCGTGTTAGCTTATCTCTACCCCTCATTCTCTCCTTCTGACGTAGACCTTTCACCATATGTTCCGTTTGAATTGAAAAGAAAACTAAGAATAAGAGTGAGATGAGAGAATTCATAGTTAACTTCTAACACAAAGCCGTGTGATTTAATCAAGAAACTTAAATTTCATGATCAAGACATAACAATACATTTTTTATGAAATCAAGGAATAAGAGTGAGATGAGAGGATTCATATTTTAAAAAGCATTAAAAAATTTAAACCTTAGGGGCCCGATTGACAACTGCTTAAACTACACAAACCCAATAAAAGTAGAAAGCATGACTTGTTGAATATTAAACTATCTTCTATTATAAATAGAGAGTACAAAAGTTTACAATACTACTTGATGTATTTCTTACTCTCTCACATTTGTCGGTTAATGAGTTCCCTAAAATATTGTACATGCTAGAAGATAAAATATTAAAATAACATTGAGTAGTTTCTAGATCAATCTTGATTTAATTATCTAATAGGGCTCGGGCCAACACGGTGCTGCTACTTCAACATGGCCCTGAAAATCGGAATTGATCATCTGACTGTCAAATCAAAATTAATCTTTTGACTGTGGAATTGAAATAGGGTGAATCGGTCGGAATCAGACAAATCAAATCGGAAACTCAAATTTCTTTTGGCATAAACATATTTTCTGCTAAATTTGTCAAACAATCCACCCAACACTCATAATAATTAATTTCGAATGGATAACAATCAAACTTGTAGTGTAGTACTTAAAAATTTAAAAATTATTTTATTTCACAAACAATTAATATTTTTATTTCGCTTAAGTCAAAATAAAAAATAAAAAATAGAATAAACCACTGTTGTCAACAGCTATATCAGCTATATGCACCCTTTACTTTAGTCAAATAAAAATAAAAATAAAACAAATCACTGTCTATTTAATAGCATAATTAATATTGAATTAAATAGGATAGTATTTATAATGGTAAGTTTGGTATAAATGAAAAAATAGCGTAAGCGCTGCATATGACAATTTGTGCTTCCCTCCTTCCTATTTAATAACCGGTGTGGATATGGTCCACAGTAAACCATGTTATATTTTCAAAACAAAATAATACACCATCCACATACCAACCAAGTTTATTCAATATTTTATTCTTCTTTCTCAATCACGGCTCCTCCAAATCTTTCTGATTGCCTTTGAAAAATACAAAATTGGTCGGATTAAATCACTGAAACAATGTACTTCTGCTCTGGATGTATGAAAATGAGTCAAAAAAACGGTTGTTTGTTACGATTTAGTCCCGATTTTATCGATTCTGCTCGTACCCAGCCGAGTCAATTCAGAATCGGCCGATTTTCCTAACCAAGGTAGAAAGAAAATATAGTAAGCTCAAGACAAATCTTGGGAAAGACCATTTTGTAGAAAAGCCCCTTGGAAACTTGACAATCAGATACATAGTCCCTCCATGCCCCTAGCGATTTTTTAAAATCATAAACATGACTTTATAGTCTTAAATAAGTCCAAAGTAAGTCTAAATCCAAATCCTATATCAACCAAAACCCAAATCAAACCTAAATAAATCCAAATAAATTCAAATAAATGTAAATCAACCCCAAACTTAAATGAAACCAAAATAAATTCATATAAATCCAAATACATTTAATATTAAACCGAGATAAAGTTCAAATCAACTTAAATCTAAATTAAAACCCAATAAATCCCAAATAAACTCAAATAAAGTCCAAGTCAAAGTAAATCCAAATCAACCTGAGCCCAATAAAAGTCTAAAATCCGAAATTAAATACAAACCAAACCAGACTCAAATTGAATTAAACTTAAATCAAAAGTACTTTAAAAAAAAATTCATATATTTATTGCTGATAGGGGTCCAACCCCAATTAATTGATAAAATATTTTTAAATATTTTATTACATTCATTGATGTTTTTCTACAAACTATATCTATTTATTTAATGCTAAATCGGAAGTATTTTCTACATTCAAATAATTTGAAAATTTTAGTATCTAATCAATACAATACTAATATTAAAATATGGTGTACAAGAAACCGAATATGTAAACAATGTTTTTTCGAAATTCCTTAAAACTTGATATTTTACAGCAACCTACATAGGTAGTTAAATCCACAACGACATGGAGTGGCCAGAAGAAGGAAAAATAGACATGTATTAATTACAAGTAACAAGCACACTAATGTTGTTTTACTCTAAATTTATGACTATATAATGAAAATGCAAAGTCAAAGTAGGGAGGAGGCGGGGGGGGGGGGGGGGGGGGGGGGGGGGGGGGGGGGGGGGTGGTCATGACGCCAAGGACCTAGCTGACAAATTAAATTTATGAAGAAATCGTTAATAACAGGTTTCTTAAGCGAAATTTGGAGGTTAAGCCTCCAGATTCAATTATGTTAATAACGGTTTTGTTTACTGTTATTAGTATTTTGAACATAACTTTGTCAAGCCATCTTAGATTATTTGAAAAGAATTATAATTTTCATGTTTTGAGATGTTTCAAAATGTAGACGTATGGTGATCGGAAAATTTGCATAAAAAGTACGGCTTCAATATTTTAGGGCAATATATTCTGGGTGTAATATACTATTTTCTCTACATGCAGATAAAAAAAATTAATTTTTTATTTTGTTTTACATAAATTTGTAAGTGAAAAAATCAACGTCAAGAAATTATCGGCATCAGTATAAATTTGTAAGCTCTTATACTAATTAATCCAAACAAATTAAAGTCAAATGTATCGTAATCTTTTACAAGTACATAGTACAAATAATATATAAAAAATCAAACCATTTTATTTTGACATTTGAGTTTAAGTTTAAGCTTGAAAATTAGAGGCATAATGGAGACATAAGTTTAAGTTCTTATGCTCATTAACAATGGACATCTAAATACATCTTGTATGATAACTTAATTGCAGATGAAGAGCTAACAAAGACTTCTCAAATGACCCAATTTTGTATATATACTTATATCTCATTATGCTTTCTTCATCGGATACTAGTATCATATCCGTGCATTGCAATGGGAGCATATTATAAAAGTACAAAAAAAAATCATACAAAATTACATATTTTCATATAAGTTAAGACTAAATGACAAATAATATTTCTTAAATGACATCCACACATAAATAACATTTCTTAAATGACATTTGTTTTTAATCTTTTTGACATATTTTTATAAAAAAAAATCATAACCAATAAGAAAGATGATACAATTTGCATGTGAAGAGTATGTGTGTTGAGTACATGTCTAAATAAATTTAGACTTCTACACGTAAAACAATATAACAAAATATGTACAAAACCAGAATATTTGATCGGAGAGCTGATACTTCAATCTGAAATTTCATCTTTTAATGAAAGTCGTTGGCGGATCAGGACATCTACGTGCTTAGTATAAGAATGGAGATTCGCAGATAAAATTTATTTTCATATTTAATTTCTTAATTAATCTACTGGATGTTAATTACATTTTTTATACTTTAGTCAATTTAATTTTGACCTGAAATTTACCTGATAAGGTTTATAAATACTTTAGTTAATTCGTTAATCATATTATTAGGCTTAGAGGCCTGCTAATGGCCTGGCCCAAATTGCACTAGTGGAAAGCCATCACACCTACAAATTCTAAATAAAATATTTAAAGAAGTTAAACATAACTCACACCTTTCTGATTATTTTTTACACGGTGCGCGAATTTTATTTAAATTTTGGAAAACCAAATACGTCGCAAAATAAGTGGACAAATCTTTAGTTTTTATATTGTTCAAAATTAATCAGGAACCATGCATGAATGAGAGACTCTTATGAGAAAAAAAAAACAATGAATGAATGAGAGAAAGTACACCAAAATAAAAAAACCATTATAAATTTGGCTAGAATAACTGATTAAATTTGCGCTTTTAAAACAAACTTTTTGGGTTGTTGAACAAGTTCGAGTGCAAGTTCCCTTTTCCCACTTACCTAACATTCAAAGAAATCCCATTGCTGTCTTTTTGGCACTTGCAAATGTTCCCTATTCAATAATAAAAGAGCGTAAATATGAAATCTACTATTTTATGAAGACCAAGAACCATATTTTTATTTTCAGGAGTGTTTTTATTTTGAATCAAGCATATGCAATTGTAGCTAAGTAGGACAATAATTAATTATAACTTTGATCAGCACCATAGGCTTTCTTTCTTTCTGCTTGTTTCTTTTCAAAATCAACTTTGTTCTTCTCTTTGTGACTTAAGATGACTCGATCACTTCACAATCAGTCAACTAATTGATTATTTCTATGTGATCTTCTCTTTGTTCTTCCATTAATTTTGAGGTTTCTTAGTGTTTTTTTTATTTGTATGTTTGGTCTTATATATATCATACTCAACTAATTTCAATCAAGCACCGCTCCAAGCTGACACAAACCAATACCCGCTACACTATTTGCTACAGATTCTCTTCGTCATAAAAGCTACAAATTCAGTTTAAATTCAACAGGTGCATGTGTACAGATAAATATTAAATACATGAAGATTTATTAAATTAAAGAGATAAATAATTTAAAATAATCACACATTTTTCTCTAAAAATGGGGTATTCACTAATTGATTATTGTTAAAGTAATTTTTTATTTTGTAATAATTTTCAGTTGTTATAGTAGGCGATCTAGCACACATATAGTAAAAATTTTACTTCAATACAATAATTACAGTTGTCCATATGAAATTGATGTTATAATAAATTTTTGATGTGGACTTAGAGAGAGAAGAGATAAGTTTAATGTGATCTATCATAGAGAGTAGAACAAGGGTGTTCCTAAGTGCACCAAGTCTTTTTGTGAACTCAAATCTAAAACCTATTGGATTGGCTACAAACGACAAATTCAAACTATTGAAATCATTCTACTTTACGAGTGATGCATCTACATGTGAAAATTTTAAACTTTCAAATTAATTTAGTATAAAGTCATGTGGTCAAAATTAGAAGGTTTATAAATTAATTTTAATGCTTTCATTTTTTGGACGCCTTTTGACCACTTGACTCTATACAAAATTAATTTTAAATTTTTTGCATGTAGATGCATCACTCGTAAGATAGAAGGATTTCAACGGTTTGGATTCATTGTTTGAAACCAATCCAATAGGTTTTAGAGTTGAGTTCACAAAAAGACTTGGTGCACTTAGGAACACCCTTGTTCTACTCTCTATCATATATCCAAAATTAATATATATATTTTTTTTTGAAAGCTTGGTAGAGACTACCAAGATTGAATTAATAAGAGTGTTTACAACCACAATTCCTACATTATTACATCAATTGCTATTGTATAGTATCAATGCCCCTGTTTACATCTTCCCTCTTCCTTCCACAATTTCGCAACCACAGTTGTGCATCTTCTCTTGCTCTGTTCGCCACCAGCCAAGCTAGCAGTTTTGAGTTCCTGAAGATCACTTCATTCCTCTGCCTCCATAACGACCATAGTACTGACATCACTCTTGTGACCCAAATTCTCTTCTATATGCCGGATGCAGTGTACAACCGCCTTGAAGACTCCCAAGTATCTTGTATTGTGTCTTCAACGCTGATTAGATCTCTGAATTTACCCCATACTTGTTGAGCATTGGAACAATGAAAGAACAATTGATGGGATGTTTCTGTTGAAACACAAACTGTTGAAGGTCAAAATTAGCTTACACGTGTTTCAGCTATATTTAGATTTGTTGCAGCAAAATCTTTAATTAACTTGTTATTCTCATCCTCTACAATCACAAATATAAACGCTGATTATATAGCCTCACATACACAAAACTGACTACCTAAATTTAGAACTTTTGACTTCCTAAATTAACTTGCAGCTCTTCTATTTTAGCTACTGTTACAAATAAATAATGCTAAATATAGCCCCACTAACATTAAATAACTACCCACTTATATTTCTGCTGCAACAAATCTAAATATAGCTGAAACACGTGTAAGCTAATTTTGACCTTCAACAGTTTGTGTTTCAACAGTTTCAAGGTCACAATCATCACACATAACACATCCAGGCTTAGAATTTATTCATCTTCGTTACATAACTTCATGAGTTAAGATTCGATTACACAACAAAAGGAATATAAAGATTTTCACCTTGGAAGGTGCAGCAACCTCCCATATTTCCATGAAGTTCCAACTAGTTTTACCCGCTGTTACCATCAGCTTACAAAACTGAATTTGCTGAGTATTCACCACTAGCTGACCAGCTCCACAGTAATTGATCGACTTGCTCATGCAGACCAGCTCCACAGTAATATATCCAAAATGTTACCTGTTTTAATTATTTATATATAGGTTCAATTTCTGCGAATGAAACTAAATATGATTTATTATAAAGAGTTAAAAAAAGTATTGGCAAATACTTTGTAGTTTTCTTTTTTAAAATAACATTTGACATAAAAAACAAGTATCGAATAATAATATTATATCATTTTAATGGATCATTTAATAAGATCAGAGAAAATCAATGAAAAATATAAATATTTGACAAAGTTACATGATTTTTTTCATTTAAATGTCTCTTCGATTCCGTCAATGCACCTAATTATATATAGTTCATTATTATCTATGTGAAAAGAGTAAAAAGGTATTGGTAATACTTATATATTTCTTTTTAAATTTAAAATTTAACAGACAAAATTATCTAATAATTTTTTTTAATAATTTTTTTAATGATAAATCAGATAAAGTCTATTAAAACACACTGTAAAGAATAATGGTCTTTTGAAATATATTTTTTCTATTTAGAAAAAAGAAATCACACTTATTATTTTATGATTTGATTCGAACAATGATTTCTAAGAGTTGTTATAAGGATAAGAATACAAAATAATAAAAGAAACAAAAATACAAAATTCCAAACTGTGATTATCATTTATTTTTGAAAAACAACACTATCAAAACTTTAGCAAGAGTAAGTGCTTAAATTTGCGCTTTTTATTAACTTGTACTTGGTCGAGCATTTTCTACATGTTCAAATTGCACGAGAGAGGGACACAAGAATCAATAACTTGATCAAACATGTGCATGCAGTGGGCAGAAACTCGCACATAGAACATGGATGGCATATCTATTTAATCATGTATAACGTATATAAGAAGTTAAAGAACTGTAGATCTGGTAAAGATAATGTGAAGAAACAGACCAGAGTTGTGAGGACTGCATGAAATCGTGTTATTACTTATTAGTTAAATTATGTTTTGTTACATGGAAAAATAAACTTAATTTTTATTAGATATTCGGACTTTTTAGGTGGATAAACACGGTGAAAGAGAGAAAGATGAAGGAGCCGTTGCCTTGTTGTCAATGAAATGGAAAATCAATCAATCATGTCCCTAAAATTCTTGCCGTGTGGAAAGAAATGCCAAAAAGGAGAGAGTAGTGCTCCTCCGTATGTGGAAATCAAATGGTGGGGTTACCATATGGAACAAGAATAATATGCCCACTCAAAAAAGGAACAGTCAATACACAATAGGTGACTGGATAAGTGTTCCGTGGAACTTACTGTTACACCAAAAGGTATAGTACAAAGTTTCAGTACAGTGAACTGTACTTTTTAACCTTAAATACACTTTTCGGTTCAGACTGCAAGTATACACTCCTATCGAGTAGTATATTATCGGGTATCGATCACAGGGACGGTTCAGATTTTATCTAGAATTCTACCTAAATTAAATAAAGACTAGAAGTTGGAAAAGGTTGGTTTTGGTTTTTAAGATTCCTAACAGTTCGATGACAATATTTAAATGCAAGAAAGTAATAAACTTGGTTTAAATCAGATGTAAAAAGGCGTTTCCAGGGTTATGACTTCATCTCAGTTCTGCCTCGAGGTGCCCGGTCCGTGTAGTGTCCTACACGGTCCGTGTGGCCCTCGAGTGAATGCAGCAGTTATTGTTTCTTTGTGTTGTTCCTTTGTGTACTGACCAGACCTAATGTCTCTAAACCTCAACTGTCGTCTGTTGGTTTATTAACTTGGTATGGAATTGCAATATGTGCCCTCGTCGGGTTCTAGACCTCAACTGTCGTATGTTGGTCTGAATTACCTAGTTGCTTGTTTGGTATACTAAAGGTAACCTCATTCCGTCGATATGAGGAAATGTTCACCTGTCGGTTACTACTTGGTTTCACCTTTCGGATCACTAATCCTACCTCATGTACTTAGTTTGATTAAGAGATTATAAGGGCCAAAGTACCTTCTAGATGTGATCATTCATCTAGTGGTAAACCAATAAAAATCAAACAACTTACACTAAGCAATTAAAATCAATCACAATCAAGCAAACACAAATTTCAACAAAAGAATCCAATAACTAACATGCAAAACAAAACATTCGATTACATCACAACCCTAGAAACTAAGAAATCTACTCAGACATAGTTCTAAAACAGATAAAAGAAGTAATAAAAAGATTAGCCATGACAAAACCCAAAGAACAAAGAAGATCCGTCGAAAACTCGCGTCTTTCGCTTCTCAACTTCGTCTCCAATCTTAGCCGTCAAGACCAAACCCTAGGAATTGCTTCTCTGCTCCAGAATGTCCTCCCTGGTGCAAGAAATCCCGCTTATATGCTTTTCTGGCCGACCTTCCATAAATTAGCCTTGTTTCCATATTCTGGATCTGTTTCCATAAATGCTTGACACGGCCCGTGTGGAATGCTACACGGACCGTGTGCCTGTGTTCCTTCTGTGGTCGAGTCAGCGGTTGTCTGTGGTCGAGTCAAGGTTGACACGGCCCGCATAAGGTGGTACACGGACCATGTAGAGACTTCTAAATTCCAGATTTCTTCTCGATTTCGCCCGATTCCTGCAGAATAAGAATAAACTTGCAGCAGTACCACATTCTATATATATTCAATGAATTACAACTGAGTTAATAGATTTAAACACAGGTTTTGGGACAAATTTAAGGTCAAAATATAGATATGAATACGAGATATCACTTACGGTCACATTTACGAAGGCAATAAATACACTAGTTTCTTTCCAATTGCAATCAAGTCTCTGATTAGTCTAATCTCTCCTCAATTTTGTCCACCTATTTTATTTTCAATTGCAATCATTGTATATCAGTGTTCTTATCTCTTCTCTTATAACAAAGTCATTGCTACAATTCCTTTCATTTTCTTTCACAATAAATAGTGGACCCATTAATTATTCTATATATTCAAATATTCATATGTACACATTTTTTTTTTGTATATTATTTGTTTGTACACAGAGTATATTTCTTTAAAAGTGAATCTCCTTGCTTTTATTGATTGCAATATTCAGGAAGGTGATTTTTACTTCAAAATAGATATTGAAACACACAATTCATAATGAAACCTTTGATTGGTATCCGAGCAATTATCATTTCCCTCCTCTGTTTTCTCCATGTTAACAGCTTTAGTTTTCACTTTGAAGCTGGAATAAACGTGCCAGAATCCTTTGTGAAACCTGAACAGAGTACCTCTAAATTAAAACCTTCCTTCACAGTTTAATAAAGTTGCACTCAAATTTAGTCAACGAGATTTGTCACGTTATGCACCCAAAGAAGTAATAGTTATGTGCATCTTCAATCTAACATATTCTTACAACTAGTTTGTAAGAAAATATGAAGAATGGAGCTAAATGGATTTCTTCAGCTACTAATCCGACCTGTTATCCATACCTTTTCTGACCTACTTAACTGTACCAGATCGGATCCAATTGAGTCGTGTCTAGTTTACACGTAAACCTCTACATTTAATGCATAATGCAAGGCAACTCATTGGTTTGACACTACTACAGAAATGGTCATTGTACACGGACATAAACAGGGGAGCTACACGGATTACCTGCCGTGTGGAGTGCGAGGGTGTATAATCCCTGAATAAATTATACACGGATATTTACCCGTGTGCAATTCCTGAGAGCTACACGGATCATTACATAAAAAACCGTGTTCAATTCCTTGCTAAGTGGCGCTCTCCAAAGCCGAGCTACACGGATTGTAACATAAATAGCCGTGTAGGATTACTCTGTCTACACGGCCTTTTTAGGTTAATATCCGTGTAGAAATAGTTATTATGCACGGCTTATTACTTGAACAACCGTGTCCAATTCCTTGCCAAGTGGCGCTCTCCAAAGCCGAGCTACACAGATTGGAACATAAACAGCCGTGTAGGATTACTCTGTCTACACGGCCTGTTTAGGTTAATATCCGTGTAGAAATAGTTATTCTGCACGGCTTATTACTTGAACAACCGTGTCCAATTCCTTGCCAAGTGGCGCTCTCCAAAGCCGAGCTACACGGATTGGAACATAAACAGCCGTGTAGGATTACTCTGTCTACACGGACTTTCTAGGTTAATATCCGTGTAGAAATAGTTATTATGCACGGCTTATTATATAAACAACCGTGTCCAATTCCTTGCCAGTGGCGCTCGCCGAGTTGATTATTACATAAACAGCCGTGTACAATTACTCTATTTACACGGACTTTTAGGTTAATATCCGTGTAGAAATAGTTATTCTATATGGCTTATTACATAAACAACCGTGTACAATTACTGGAGATCTATACACGGATATTTAACTAAACGGCCGTGTACGATCATGTTTCTGCACGGACGTCTATCTAAATATCCGTGTAGAATAACTATTTCTACACGGATCTTTACATAAGCAGCCGTGTAGCTATCTTATATTTTTATTTGCTCTTTATTTGGCTTTCTACACAGACTTTTGTGAAATATCCGTGTAGAATGGTAATATTTTTTTCAATTTTTATTTTATATTTTGGCTAGCCTCCAGTTTGCTAGCCATTAAAAATCAATGCCAAAATAGAGAATTTCCAATCAGAATACAACCCCTAAACAAAATTCATGTACACTAAATTATATCAAAAATTATACAAAAATTCATGTACACTAAATTATATCAAAAATTCATGCACACTAAATTATACAAATCCATAATCTGGTTTACAAAATTCCTGTTGAAACCACCTTGCCCACATACATCTAAAATAATTTATCTGGTCCTTGGTGTAATGCCCTGCCTGTTTCTTCGATTTATGCTACCAAAAATTCAAAATATGTAGGTTATTAGAAAAATACAATAGAACAACTACATCTCTGTTTTGCTTTATAGAAATAAATATTGTAATTATAACAATGCAACTAATAAAACAAATTTAGTAGAATAAAATATTAGAGGAAATCAATATTAATTATATGGACAAGTCAAGGCAAATATATGAATTACATTTAATATGAATTACATACCGGATATTGTGGCCAATTGAATTGTATGGATTTGACAAAGTGAAACATATAAATCATCGTGTAATAACCGCATTCCCAACCCTCCAACTGTTGCGGGCACTGAAATTTTCATTTAGCGGCCTATGTTAGAATGACAATAATTTTTTGAACAAAAATATGAAATTATAAAATTATAGTGTGCTCACCGGCTGCCACCTCCAACTCAACTTATTTTTCTGCTTCGAATTCGTGCTTTGCATTCCTCCATCTTTAATATATTTCAGAAAAGCCCTTACAAAATTGAGTGAATGTAATTAGCAATTCCACAATTTGTTATATATAATTGGAAAAAAATCAAACCAAGTGAATTACTATTGCTTACTCTCTTATTTGAGTGCAGATCATTTTGGACTGCTGAGGAGTGATGTTTCCTGTGGGCTGTCAAGAATCCATGATGAAAACCAAATTTTCAAGTGGCACAATCACAATCAAACACCAGTGGCCCCTTTGGTGGTATGGCAGGAGAATAAATTTCTTCTTCTCCGAATGAGCCTTATGCATCGCTGAACACAAGTACTTGACAGTCTCTTCCGGATGATATTGCACCATCGTACCATTAGTTTTGCCGGGGTCCAAGAATGCACAGGAGTTCACCTTATCTTTCCCACAATCCACAGCATGTTTTCGGTGTAACATCCTGAAAAATCATCATTTCACATTAGAATATATATTTGAGTGCTATACACATGATATATATGATTTTTGGTCACTAACATGAGGAAAACAGTGAGGACTCCCACATCGAGCCATTTATCGCTTGACGAGGCATGTAGAAAGTCCTTGAATTCTTGGAAAGGCAGCAGGACCGTCCTGCCTTCGTGTAGATGAATCTTGGGGGGGACAGCGAATATTACGTCCTGCATAGAAACTGGTGCCTTAATCAGGCAGGCGTGGAGATTCCGCAAATTCTCGGGCAAACGGCTAACCTCTTCTTCAGAGAGCCCCGTACGGTCTACCCGCGCAGCCACTGGTGCAGCTACTGGCGCATCAGGAGATTCTTGCGCATCAGCCCCGACGACTACTTCCAAGCCTTGCCGTACCGGTGACAAAGCTTCGTCCGCAGCGTTGGAAACGCCTCTTCGGGTCTGTATCAAATTTTGAACCTTTTTTCAAGTATTTCAAAATAATGATTTGAATGTAACATAAGATATCCGTGTTTTATTTAGAGATTACCTGATCCAAAATAATCTGACACTTGGGCCATTGGACAATCGTCTGTGCACGGGCATCATCAAGCACCAGCAATTCGTCGGTAGTGACAGGAAGAGGTATGCGGGCAGCCCATTCGGCCATGATCATGTCAACCGTTACGGGGAGATGGTTGGGCCTTAGCTGATAACCGGCTGGGGGATGTACAATGCCCTTAGCAAGGGTCAGAGGAGTTTTATCGTGCCACACGACGAGGTCGCATGCTGTGGCATCCTGCAATAATTATCAGCAATTAGTTAATGAACAAGTCAAAATTACGGGTAGATTATGAACAAGTAGTGATTACCTGTAGATTGTCCAACACGCCCAGCACTTCGGTCCCGGATGCTTGACTGCTTCGCCGAAATCCCGGCAAAACGGGAGGTTGTTGCTCGGATTGCTGCGTAAGAGATGTAATTTGGTTCATCCACCTTGATTCCATCTCAGCCATCCTTCCATCGTACTCCATTCTGATCTCCTTATGTACCTCATGGCGTACTTGCGCCAACCTTGATTCCATCTCGTCCGTGCTAACTTTGGCACGCGGTCTTCTTGGTTTTGGTCCGTCGTATACATCCTTCCAGCCACTGTAGACCGAGACACCCCTAACTCGACCCGTGTGTTCTTTACTCCCGAGCGCTGCGGACAAGGAATCATCCACTCTTTCGACAGTCATGGAGCCCGAATTTACCTCCTCCTCCACATCCAACTGTTAAAAAAATTAGTTATAGCAAAAGACAAAGTAATGTACACAAAGTTACCACAAAGACTCTTACCATTTTCTGAGCCACGGGTTGCACGTCATTTGGGAGTATTATCCTCCCGTCAGCGGTTACCTCGGATCTTCCCATGAGCCAGTGTTGGCCCCTAGGATTTTGGATCCTAACCACAGGTGAGTCAGAATCTTTGTTTTTCTCCAGTACTCCCGCCCATTCGGCCGACTTACCCTCGTAACCACCTGACCCTAATTTGTGCGGGTACTTGTTCAATTTCGCGATCCTCCTGCCCTCGTCACTTTTTATCTTCACACATCGAGGTAAATCAATTAGCTAGCTAGTTTAAGGAAGATAAGTACATATCGAAAAAGAACAAAGACTAAGTTGGCTAAATTTATATACCTTGAACTCTGCTGTGGACTTCAAAGCTTGAAACTCCTCCCAATCCTCTTGTTTCAGCCATTTATAGTAGCCTACCAGATTTCTCCCTTTCTCCATGAAATCCGTCGTCAACGTGCTCTTGAATTGCTTCCAACCTTCATTCATTTTTCTCAAAGTCTTTTTCTTTTTCGCGGACTTTGGGTCGTCATCTTGGATGTTCCAATGAGCCTGCATGATTGACAACAAAATTACTGCATGTAAAGTCATTCAAGTTTTCAGGTCAGGTATAGACATATATAACTTGTAGGAAGACAACTACATGATGCATAGCAATTTGAAAAAGGTATTATTTACTTATAAAAGCAAATTCCAACTATGCTCAGGTTAAGACATGCTAGAAAACTTGTATCCAACAAAAAAAGAAATAACAAACAGAGAGAGAATCCGAAAAATGAATATATAATGCATGTACAGTTTTATAGATTTTTTCAATTACTAAATGGTCCTGAAAAATATAACTCAAGAGATTAAAGAAAGAACTACACATGAAGGTTGGTGGGTGTTCCAGTCAAGGATAATGCAGCCATCGTTCCAGTCAAACGAATTAACCAATTACCGATCATGAACAATAATCAAAATAAGGTTTATAATTGTTAGGTACTTTACCTTCACAATGTTCCACCATTCGTTCTTATCTTTGTCATCGAATTTGTCCCACCTCTCAACCAAGATAGATGCCTTTTGCTTCACCAAATTGTTACACCAATTTGTGTACTCTGCCCTACGTGGACCCTTCGGACATCCGATTTTGTTGAACTCGATTTGCAAATCCTTCGCCTCTGAGGTCTTCGTGCACATTGTCGAACCTCTTTTTCTCCTTTCTTTCTGAGCCTGCGGCTCCTATTCTTCCAATATCATATATGCCTGCGGTTCCACTGTTTCCAATGTCATATCAACATTCTCACCTGACTGTGACATGGTTCTTTCTGCAAAAAAGAAACATTATTACAAATGCTATGAATGTAAAATTTAGGTCTAACTTATGTGTTGTTGGGTCCTTTGTTCAATCATAGTGTTGGTTTTGCAATTTAGTCCCTGTAACATTAGGTTCTGTCCATGTCACCAGAATAGGTCAGTTGAGGTAACTTTTCACTTAACCAAAATGCAATCAGAGATAAGGGTTTTGATTTAACCAAGATACAGGGAGCATTGCAACTTAGAGAGAGAGAGAGAGAGAGAGAGAGAGTGAACCTTTCAAAGAGAGAACATCAACCACGCGAGAGGAGCTTAGAGATTCAATTGGCGAGTTCAGAGGAGAGCGACAGAGGAGACCGAGCTAGCACCGAGAGAGAGAACGATGGCAGCACCACAGAAAGAGATAGGAGACTAGGGGGTTTAGGTTTTAGGGGAGACGAGGGGATTTTGAAAAGATCGAGCGACAGAGACGAGGCACGCATCTTATTTCGCGTAAACTAAATCTACACGAGCATTTAACTAAACAACCGTGTAGAAACATAAGAGAGCTACACGTTTAATTAAACACCTGTGTATAATTAGTTTACGCGAAATTATGAAATGCGCGCCTATATATGGTTTTTCTAGATTAATTTTTCAAATTCCAAATTTCATATTTTTCAAATTCGATATTGTTCAAAATGGAAAACATAAAAATAAAAAGGAACCTGATTTCAGTTTTATTTAGCTTGAAAACTATTTTATCCATGTATCTTCGAGTATCTAGCAGAACTTAATAATAAATGCAAATAAATATTTCAATTTCTACACGGGCGTTTAATTAAATATCCGTGTAGAAAACCTTTTGTACACGGATTTTTCATTAAACGCCCGTGTACGTTTCTTAGAAGGCGAAACAACTCTTGAAAATTAAACGGCCGTGTAGAAAGCCTTTCGTACACGGATTTTTAATTAAACGACCGTGTATGATTCTTAGAAAATGAAACGACTCTTCAAAAGTAAACGACCGTGTAGAAAACTTTTCTTACACGGATTTTTAATTAAACGTCCGTGTCCAATTTTAAATTAAAACGTTTAATTTGAACAGGTTTCATACGGAATTCGAGAAGTTGCCTTATCTTTTTAATTCTGAGAAGACGAAACGACTCTTCAAAATTCAATATAATCTGAGAAACTCCCCCGTTTCGATTACTTTTCTCTGAGATTTGGAAGAAGAAGTTTTGGAAGACGCAAATGTGCCATGGCCATGGCCCCCCGGCTATGTCCCTCCCGAAAATGCTCCCGTGTTGGAAGTCCCTCCCGACTATGAAATGCCTCCTCCCAACTACAGGAGGACATGGCCATGGCCGCCCTCAAATGTGCCACGGTGAAGCCCAAGGGGGCACCCACCACCAAAGTCCTACAAAAGGAGGGGCAATCCCTGGATCAGGCCAAAGAGACTCTGGATTAGAAGGAGGGGGTCAGGCCAAGGAGCAATCTAGCCAAGCCAGTGAAGGAGTGTTTAATTAAGTTAGCTTTTTTTTCGTTTTGTTTTGATGTAATATATTTTTGTTCTTAATGTAATTAGCATTTTGTTTTCTATCCGTTTAACTATTTTGTTAAATAATTCATGCTATCTAAATAAATACTGTTATAGATATAAATTAGCAGTACAAAACAACCAACAAATAATTCATTATGGATAATCACTACAAAGTAAATTATTTAAAAAAAATTTATTTAAAATTAACTTAAATAATCTGTCTAAGTAATATCATAGAATAATTAATGCTTAATGCTCTCTAAATAATCTGATTTGAAAACATAAATGAACACTTTACTTGATATGACCTTATCTGGATTTACAAATTATAAAACAACCATAGAATAATTTTTCGGAAAAAAAATACCTTCTGTTCAAGTAAATATTTCAAAAGTATATTATTTTACAAAAATATTTCAAAATAACAGGGACGCTGTTGTAACATGCAATTTAGTCCCTGTTGTTCAAGTAAAGTATTTTCAAAATAATGATTTGAATATCCCCTGTAACGATTTGAATATTTCAATTTCTACACTGGCGTTTAATTAAATATTCGTGTAGAAAACCTTTTGTACACGGATTTTTCATTAAACGCCCGTGTACGTTTCTTAGAAGGTGAAACAACTCTTGAAAATTAAACGGCCGTGTAGAAAGCCTTTCGTACACGGATTTTTAATTCAACGGCCGTGTATGATTCTTAGAAGACGAACGACTCTTCAAAAGTAAACGACCGTGTAGAAAACTTTTCTTACACGGATTTTTAATTAAATGTCCGTGTCCAATTTTAAATTAAAACGTTTAATTTGAACAGGTTATACAGAATTCGAGAAGTTGCCTTATCTTTTTAATTCTGAGAAGACGAAACGACTCTTCAAAATTCAATATAATCTGAGAAACTCCCCCGTTTCGATTACTTTTCTTTGAGAATAATTTTAGGGGAAAAAAATACCTTTCTACACGGATGTTAATTAAACATATGTGTAGAAATGTATTTGTACACGGATGTGTAATGAAATATCTGTGTAGCTCCCTTTGAATTTCTACACGGACATTTAATGAAACGTGTATAAATGTATTTGTACACGGATGTTTAATTAAATGTCCGTGTAGCTCCCTTTGAATTTCTACATATTTAATGAAACATCCGTGATTAAAAGATTTTTCTTAGAAAGATGGATTTAAATAAAATATAAAATTCACGTACACTAAATTATATCAGAAATTATACAAAATTCATGTACACTAGATTATATCAAAAATTAATACAAAAAATCCTACACTAAATTATACAAATCCATATTTCTGGTTTACAAAATTCCTGTTGAAACCACTCTGCCCACATATCTAAAATAATCTATCTGGTTCTTGCTCATGATATGCAAAAAAGAAATATTAGAAACGAAATAAAAATATTACAATGAGACAGAAATATCCAGAGATTGTAAACCGGCCTTGAGTCTTTAGTCTGACTCTTCATTGGGCTCTCTGAAATATTATAAAAGAAATAAATATTATACATTGAATTTTTTTTTTCCAAATAAGAAATATTAAAATTTTCAAGTTTAAAAGGAGTAAATATTATACATTGGATTTTTTTTTCCTTTTTCTCGTTTTTTCCACTGTTTGAACATCTTCCCATAATCCTTCATTGTGGTCAGATCTCATGTAATTTGCTTCGTCTTGTTCTGCAATTGTTGCTATCTCAGCTTGCACATCGGTACAAAATTGAGGTATCTCTTCGAACTAGTCGTACTCTTCTTCATCGGTGACGTTTTCTACCCCAACAATCCTTCTTTTTCCGGATAGGACGACACTCCACCTATCATCACTCGGGTCAGTGACATAAAAGACTTGGGTGGCTTGCTTGGCAAGTATGAACGGATCATCAACATACCCGACTTTGTCAAAATCAACGAGGGTGAACCCGTCGTTATCAACTTTAACACCCTGGTCTTCGACCCATTGGCACCGAAACAAGGGAATGCTAAGGTGAGGATTGTAAACGAGCTCCCAAATTTCTTCAATAACGCCGTAATAAGACTTTGATGCTATTACAGGCCGGGCATCCCCCGATCTACTGAATTCTTGAGACGTCGCCACCAACGTCACCCCACTATTTTGCATCGTGCTCTTATCACACTGTAATTTAGTGTAAAATGTATATCCGTTAATCTCGTATCCTTGGAATGTTCTAACCAACCATTTGGGGTCCTTCGCCCAGCAATCTAACAGTTTCATTTACGGGGGACCTTTCGGGGTGTGATTTCACTCTTTCTTTCATCCATCCTATAAAAGAACGGTTATGCTCGTCAGTAAGCCACTTCTGACTTCTCGTGTAGTTCTGTTGTCGAAGGATTGTCATGTGCTCATCTATATATGGAGCAACATCTGCCATGTGCTGTAGTACAATAAAATGTGCCTTTCGCAGGTCATCGTTATCAGCAACTATGGCTTTCAACCCTATTGTCCCTACTCCTTGGAGCCTTCCCTCGTATCGAGATTTTGGAACGCCAATAGGACCCACACCGGTCATGTAGTTGGTGCAAAACTCAATTACCTCTTCTGTGGAATATCCTTCCACAATGCTACCTTCGGGACGATGTCGGTTCCTTACGTAACTTTTCAAAATACCCATGAATCTCTCGAATGAATACATATACCGCAGGAACGCGGGACCACAGATCTTAATTTCCCTCACGAGATGAACAACAAGGTGAACCATAACATCGAAAAAAGATGGCGGAAAATACATCTCAAGATGGCAAAGGGTAACGACGACCTCCTTTTGCAAAGCGTCCAATTTGAGCGGGTCTATCACTTTGGAATTAATTGCATTGAAGAAAAAACAAAGCTTCGTAATGGTTTGCTGCATGGGCTTCGGTAAAATTCCCCGAATTGCAACAGGAATCATATGTGTCATTAAAACATGACAGTCGTGGGATTTCGGACCAATCAATTTCAGGTCCTTCATCGACACCAGCTTCATAATATTCGAAGAATACCCTGATGGGACTTTAATACTATGAAGGCATTTACAAAAGCTCGTTTTCTCGATCTTCGACATTGTGCACATTGCGGGGGGTAGGTATGCCTTTTGCTTCCTTTATCCTGCGGTGCAAGCTCGGGTCGTATTCCCATTAATTTCATGTCTTCTCGAACTTTAAGACCGTCTTTAGTCTTCCCCGAAATGTTCAATAATGTGCCAATCAAACTGTCACAGACATTTTTTTCAACATGCATGACATCTAGGCAATGTCTCACTTCTAAATATTCCCAGTATGGTAGCTCCCAAAATATGGACTTCTTTTTCCAAATATTTTTCGGTGATGGTTTGGTACATTTTCCAAAAACAACAGCAAGGTTTTTAACCCGCATGAAGACATTCTTCCCATCTAACGGACGACGTGCCACTCCAAGCTCAATTTTCCCGTTGAATACCTTATTCTTCTTACGGTATGGGTGAGTAACAGGAAGAAACCTACGGTGCCCCATAAAAACATTATTTTTACAATTTTTCAACTTCAGCACCTGCGTGTCATCTTCACAGATAAAACCCGATAAATTCCCGTACGCGGGGAAATCATTTATGGTGCAGAATACCATGGCCCGCAAATTAAATTTCTCTTTGCCGTACGCATCCCAGACCGGGACGCCATCATGCCACAATTTCTGGAGGTTCTCAATTAATGGTGCAGAGATACACATCTATATCATTTCCGGGTTGTCTGGGTCCTTGGATTACTAATGACATCATTATATACCTGCATTTCATGCACAACCAAGGAGGAAGATTGTAGATGCATATAAGAACTGGCCAAGTGCTGTGCTGACTGCTCATGCTTCCAAATGGACTCATTCCGTCTGTGCTCACCCCTAACTTAAGGTTTCGTGATTCACCACCAAATTCTTTGAAATGTCTATCAATGTTTCTCCATTGAATTGAATCAGCCGGGTGTCTTAGTTTACCATCTCTTTTGCGCTCTTCTTCATGCCAACGCAACAATTTTGCATCTTTGGGATTTGCAAATAACCGTCTGAATCTCGGTATTATCGAGAAATACCACACCGCCTTAGCCGGAGGCCTTGCCTTTTTTCCATCGTCACAATCGTCAGTGTCCTGGTCCTTACGTTTATACCGTGAAACACCGCATTTAGGACAAACATGCATGGCCTCGTACTCTCCACGGTACAATACACAGTCATTCGGACATGCATGTATTTTTTCAATCTTCAAACCCATTGGACAGATCAACTTCTTCGCCTGATATATTGTACAGGGTAACTCGTTGTTATCTGGGAGCATCTCTCGTAAAAGCTTTAATAAGGACGTGAAACTCTTATCGCTCCAACCGTTGTCTGCTTTTAAGTTCAATAATTTCAACACAGCTGATAGTTTTGTAAATTTGGTACACCCAGGATATAACGGCTTTTTAGATTCATTAGACAGATACTGAATTTTTTTATAATTTTTATCACTAATTTCATCTTCCACATCACGTAACATGTCCTCTAGATTCTCAGTAAAATCGTATTCTGCATTTTCATCAATATTCATCTCCACCTCATCATCCTCGTTGCAATCAAGCCCAGCATTATCGAAATTTTCGACATTCTCAAAATCATCGTTGCATTCAAATTCAAAATTATCAACAATTTCTACATTATCATCATTCTCGTCCAAAACATAATTTCTATTGGTTCCACTACATTCCCCAATTTTCTCACCATGCATAAACCAACATGTATATCTTTTCTTAAACCCCCGACAAATCAAATGAGCTCTAATTTCTTCCGAATCCCCAAATCTTATAAAAATTTTACAATCTCTACAAGGACATAAGATGTCGTTATCTTTTGTGTCCACTCTATAACTCTCAGCAAATTTTATGAACTCATCAACGCAAGCCAAATATTCTGCACTATCACGTCGCAATTCGTACATCCAACTTCGATCCATCTGTAAATTAAAGTAAAAAAAAATTCCAATTAAACATATATGGTGGTCAGCATATATATTGTTCCAAATTCTTGGCTTATAAAGGGCCGGTTTACAATCCTAACCCACTCTTTGAATATTATGCCTCATATGTGAACACATATTAGCGAGATTTAATTAGTATTTGAGAAAAATTCGGCAGCATTTCTCATTAACTCCCCAAGTATGCGTAAAAACCACATACTCGTAGGAGCAATAAGGAGAAATACTATCGAACTTTTCTCAAATACTAATTAAATCCCGCTAATATGTACTGTTCACATCCTAAATGAGACACAATATTCAAAGAGCAGTCCCAAACGGGGGACTATCCAAAATTAATCCCTATTGGATTAATTTTGAACGGGCATGGACCTAAAAGCATTAGTAGGTCGGTTATTGGGACCACAATACACTAATTATTTAGACATATCTTAACAAATCAAGCACGCATGCATTAAATAATAATTGACCGAAATAATTAAGCAATATTAATCAGTAACAGAAAATTAGATAAAGAAAAGAGAAATATATATATGTATGACTAACCTTGGCAATAGAGAGGAGAAATGCGAATTAACTTCCAAGATCTCAGATCCGGCCTCGTTCCTTGTGCGCAGAAATCAGACCAATTCAATACAGAGAGAGAAAGAGTATTAATTGATCAAAACGGCGCCGGAAGAAGGCCTTTTATATAGTTCCAACCCTAAAATAACCTATCTACACGGATAATTAGCTATAAATCCGTGTGGATCGCTTTGAGAGAGCTACACGGACTTTTATATAAGTAGCCGTTTAGATTACTCTTTCTACACGGACCTTTATATAAACGGCCGTGTATAATAATCTGTCTACACGGACTTTTATATAAATAGCCGTGTAGAATTTTCTTTTTTTCCTAACAATTTTTTATCTTTTTTGGCTAGCCTCCATTTTTGCTAGCCAGTATTTTTATGTGTTTTTCAGAAAGCAAAACAGATGACAATATCAATTTGCTAACAATAAAATGTCCTAAACTAAGGTCCTAAACAAAGGTTATTTTGCAGATGTCCTAAACTAATTCGGGCAAGCAAGATCTAGAGGAGAAATACGAAGATTCTGACAAAGGCCTACTGTTAAAACATTTATTTTCATATTACCCTCCGTAAACATGTATCTCCATGTTACCCTCTATAAACCCTACTAGCACTTTTCATACTATTTGTTTAGCAATTGATATTTTCATCTTGCTCTGTTTTGCTAACTGAAAACAAAGAAAATACTTGCTCGAAAAAATGGAGGCTAGCCAAAAAAAATAAAACATAATTAGGAAAAAAAAAAGAATTCTAAACGGCTGTTTATACCATTTTATTGTTAGCAAATTGATATTGTCATCTGTTTTGCTTTCTGAAAACATAGAAAATACTGGCTAGCAAAAATGGAGGCTATCCAAAAAAATAAAAAAAAGTTAGAAAAAAAAAGAAAATTCTACATGGCTGTTTATATAAAAGTCCGTGTAGACAGAAAATTATACACGGCTGTTTATATAAATGTCCGTGTAGAAAGGTTAATCTAAACGGCTACCTATATAAAAGTCCGTGTAGCTCTCTTAATGCTTTTTACACGGATTTATAGATTATTATCCGTGTAGAAAGGTTATTTTAGGGTTGGAATTGTATAAAAGGCCTTCTCCCCAGCGCCGTTTTGATCAATTTACTCACAGTTAACAATTGGGTTGAGATCTAGGTTTATCAATTATGTCGGATCGCAACTTATACCGATATGAGGTACTGTTTATGGAACTCACAGATGAGCGGTCCGATATAATTGATAACCTACATCTCGAATTCCCATGCAAAGTGCTTCATTTCCCCAATTATTTGTTCTGATTTCTGCGCTAAAGTGTTTTTCGAGGGTAATATAGATGTTATAACTGGAGGCCGGATCTGAGATCTTGGAAGTTAATTTATATTTCTTCCTAGATCTTGCTAAGGTGTTTAGTTTAGGACATATGGAACTAACCAAAAGGCTACTTAGGTTAATGTAACTAAAGTAGTCCTTACTTTGGTTACATTAACCTAAGTAGTCTTTTGGTTAGTTCCTTGCATGTCCTAAACTAATTCGGGCAAGCAAGATCCAGAGGAGAAATATGAAGATTCTGACAAAGACCTACTGTTAAAACATGTATCTCCATATTACCCTCTATAAACCCTACTAGCACTTTTCATACTATTTGTTTAGCAATTGATATTTTCATCTTGCTCTATTTTGCTAACTGAAAACAAAGAAAATAGTTGCTCGAAAAAATGGAGGCTAGCCAAAAAAAATAAAAAATAATTAGGAAAAAAAGAGAATTCTACACGGCTGTTTATATCATTTTATTTCAAAACCCTAAAATAACATTTATACACGGATATTTAGCTATAAATCCGTGTAGAAAGACATAAGAGAGCTACACGGACTTTTATATAAACAGCCGTGTAGAATTATTTTTCTACACTGTTAATTAAACAAAAATCCGTGTACTATTTCTCGTTTCTACACGGCTCTTTATTAAACGTCCGTGTAGCATTTTTTTTTTTTTTGGCTATCAACTAGTTTTGTTTCTATGTTTTTCAGATAGCAAAACAAACAATTTCCAAAACAGAGGAAGACATTTAAAATCCAGAATTCCAAAACATAGCAATTTAAACTAAAAATTCATGTACACTAAATTATACAAAATTAAAGCATTACAAAAGTTGGAATAAAAATTCATATGTAAACTAAAAATTTCCATTAAGGACTAGAATATGGTGGTTCTTTCCTTTTGGTGCCAGTAGGGTTTACAGAGGGTAATATGAAGATACATGTTTTACTAAAGAAAGAGTTGAGTAAAAAGTTGGATGAAGGACCATCAAAAAAAAGGGAAGAGGTGGATGAAGGACCGTCAGAGCCGGATGAAGAGTCGAATGAAGAGTCGGATCATTCGACTCTTCATCCGGCTCTGAAGGTCACATTCACCTCTTCATCCGGCTCTGAAGGTCCTTCACCGAACTCTTCACCCAACTCTTCGTCCAGTAAAATTGATCAGAGAGATAATTTTTTTTTCAATACAGTAAATTGATCAAAACGGCGCAAAGGCCGACCTTTTTATAAGTCAAAACCCTAAAACAACTTTTCTGTACGGCTCTTTATTAAATGTCCGTGTAGCTCTATCATGGCTTTCTACACTGTTATTTAAACAAACATTGGTGTATAATTCCTTCCTTTCTTCACGGTTCTTTAATTAAATATCCGTGTATCTCTCTCAAGGCTTTCTACACTGTTATTTAAACAATAAGCCGTGTACATTTCCTAATAAACGTCCGTGTAGCTCTCTCACGGTTGTCTACACTGATTCTTTAATAAATATACATGTAGAGATCCCACAAGTATTTCGGGCCTCCAAAATATTGCAATTTCTCCACAGTTTTTATATAAAATTACCAAATCCGTGTACAATGTGCAGTGTACAATGACCATTTCTGTAGTAGTCTGTCGACTTGTAATTGTATTGATTTTATACGCATGGGATTTGTTGCACAAGGGCGACATATCTCATGAAATGCGTTTAATCGTGACACGTACGTGAGGTTCAAAGTGTACACAAAAAATAAACTTTTTGAATGTCCAGTTTGTGTGAGATATCTACACAGATACAAATACTTGCCATATTTAATGCCAATTTTATTTTTCAGAAAAAAAAACCCTCACAGCTGTAAATTACTGAGGCTGAGGCCATTAGTATTTAAATATTAAATGAAAAATGGCAATTGAAATATCTAACATCTATTTACATTAATTTTGTCCTTATTGAGTCAATTTCTACCCGGTCAAGCACGTTTCCTCTGTTCAAACCATGCCCATTTTTCCATGCTACCTTGCTCATACCATGCCCCTTTTTCCATGCTACCTTGACATTAAACGCCTCTCTCTCTCATGGTCTATTTACTGATATGTGGACATCATTGAGGCAGAATCTCTTGATACATCTGTGAACATTTCTCACCCGAACAAGTCAGGAATGAATCACGGAAATGTTATTTTTTTAAAATTAAATTCTTCGCTGGAACAACATTTAATTTTTTATTATTGCAAATATAACCTGTTTGTAGTGAAGGGTCTAAAATTTCTGTCATTACTAAAAAGTTATAAATAATCAATAAATCATGACTCAAGTTTTTGGGATGTTACAATACTAACTACAAAAAGAAACTTCATTAAGTCAACTATTTCCTCTATTCAATTAATTTTGCGGTTTCTTAGTTTATTTTTTCTTTTTAATCGATCCTTATGCATAGTCTTATATATATATAAGGATACTTAACATTTTCCAATCCAGCACAGCTCAATATTGTCTTGCTTATTCTTTCTCTCTTGCAATGACACTTGTTGCACTTCTTTCCATATCACTTATTCTCTTCTCCTTGTCCATCCAAACCACCACTTTAACACAAGCCCACTGCCTGCCTGACCAACGTCATGCCTTGATTCAACTCGAGCAAGGTTTCAATACCACTCAACTCAATTCATGGAATGCAGCTACGGACTGTTGCATATGGGATGGCATAGAATGCGATGAGAAAACTGATATGGTGACTGCAATCAACCTTGCTGACAAGCACATCTCGGGTGAACTCAACCAGGCTTTGTTCAGTCTCAGCTCTCTTCAGTACCTCAACCTTGCTGGGAACCAGTTCAACAATCTTATCCTGCCACAAACCGGGTTTGAACGACTTGCTAATTTAACCCATCTGGACTTATCCAATTCTGGCTTTGTCGGTCAAGTTCCAATCGGCATTTGTGCCCTCACAAAACTTATCTCACTTAACTTATCAGACATATACAATACCAATACCAATACCATGTATATTCATCACACATGCCTCACCAAGCTCACCAAGCTCCAAGTTCTTCGCTTGGATGGGATTGACATTTCACCCAATGTATCTGAGTGGGGAAACACAATTTTTCACCTTACAAATCTTCAAGAGCTATCCATGTCAGATTGCGGATTAAGAGGAAATTTCCCAAATGAAATATTCCACCTTACAAATCTAACAGAACTTCATTTATCGGACAACCCAATGTTGTCAGGTAAACTGCCAGAATTCACAAAGCAAAGCTTTCTGCAATATTTGTATCTTCGTAACTGTATCTTCTATGGAGAAATTCCACCTTCAATAACAAACCTTACAAGACTCGAATATTTGGATTTACACTCGAACAAATTGACAGGTACGATACCCATGTCTTTGTTTTCTCACCCTTCTTTACAATCCCTTGATCTATCAGATAACCAATTGTCAGGATATCTACCAGAGCTCTCAATTGGATCCTCAATTTTGGAATCAATCTATCTATCAAACAACAATCTTCAAGGACAGTTACCAATTTCGATATTCAAATCCCCCCAGCTTATTGAGTTAAATCTTGAATCAAATAATTTCAATGGTACCTTTAATTTAGACTACATCCAGCACAATACCAACCTTGAATATTTGGATCTCTCAAGCAACAATTTGTCAATAATTGAAGGCAAAACCCACAAGGAGTCATTCTATTCTTCATTTCCCAAAATGATGGATATAAGGATGGCATCATGTAATTTAACGAAGTTCCCTTCTTTTCTAAGTTACCAAACAAATATTGGCTACCTAGACCTCTCAAACAATAACCTCATGGGAGAGATCCCCCTTTTAATTTGTAATGCAACAGTAACAAGGGTGCTTGATCTTTCATATAACAATTTAACCGGTACAATCCCTGCTTGCCTTCTACAAAATGGTGAATTGAAAGTGCTTAACCTGAGAAATAACAAATTAAGTGGGCCATTGTCACAAAATATTAGTCAAGGCTGCAAATTTATAACAATAGATTTGAGTGGAAATGGAATAAATGGAAGTTTGCCCCAATCACTAATGAACTGTAACACTCTAGAGATCTTAGATCTGGGTAACAATCAAATAGTGGATAAATTTCCCTTTTGGCTCGGAAATCTCAAAAACTTAAGAGTACTTGTCTTAAGATCAAATCAATTCTATGGCACAATTTCAAATTATGAAGACATAGATGGCTCAAATACAGATAATTCCTTTTTCCTCGCACTAACAGTTTGTGATCTTTCTTCAAATAGTTTCAGAGGAGTTATCCCAAAAAAATTGTTTGAAAACCTAAAGGCTATGGTGACTAATTCAGATTCCAGCGTATTTGTGTTTGCTGATTCAAATTATTACCAGAATTCAATTACAGTCACATGGAAAGGACTAGAATTGGAGATACATAATTCACTCTTGAGCATATTCAGTTCCCTTGATCTATCACAAAATGGATTTTCTGGGGAAATACCCGATGAGATCGGACAACTTAAAGCACTTATTGTGCTTAACCTTTCACATAATGCCCTAACCGGTCCAATTCCATGGAAATTGGGTAATTTACAGCAACTTGAATCACTGGATATCTCCTCCAACCAGCTTTCCGGACCCATCCCTCAAGAACTCACCGCTCTCTATTCTCTTGAGATAATAAATCTCTCATACAATTATTTGGTTGGAGAAATACCCCAAGCCCATCAGTTCGTGTTCTTTTCGAATGATTCTTACTTGGGTAACCCCGGATTGTGTGGTAGTCCTTTATTGATGCAATGTCCAGCAGCTCATTCAAATCATCGGTTAGGTATGGAATTATTAGCCCTGAAATCGTTTTTTCTTAATATATTTACTTGATCCATAGATATTGTCCTGCATAGGTATAGGTAACCAGCGTAGACAAAATTGCTAGGTATAGGTGACAATATATGTATAGGAGGAGACTAATAGCAAAATTTAACTGTGGCGTAAAGATAATAAGGAGCATAAATGGATTGTGGTGATAAAAGTACTTGACAGAAACGTTGCTTCTTTGAGATCCACATCTTTTATTTTCCTTAATTTCCTCTTTTCTTTTGTGTTGTTCTTTCTTTATTTAAGGTTTTGTTTTTTTTTTGCTGTTGCATGTGAAAGCCCATGCCCATCCCTGAAGTAAGAATTTAATTCCCAGCATGCTACTAAGCCTGATTTTTGTGTGTGTGTGTGTGTTTGTGTGTTGTATCCATGTCATAACTAGAACAATATAACATCATACTAACATATAACATATCACATAGGAGTTCGGACTACAGAACTAGGAAATTACTCTGCATTTATGTTGTTGAAATTAGACGAGGTACCCTAAGTCCGTAACGCGGAACCACCTGACCCAAAATTCTTTCTTAATAGTCCAATGGTGCATGCTATAACCTTAATCTCACTGCCCCTGTTACTCTGGAATTATAGGATCTTAAAAGACTCTAGATTCCATATAATCCAAACTCTACTGAGCTGTGCCTGAAAACTACACAAAGATAATAATTGATGTGCAATCCAAATAACCAAAGTCTGAAGCCGGCCTGACTATAGCTGAAAGTGAAGCAACCTGAATCCAATTTGATGTTCATTTGCCATATAATTTCCATTCTGTGGATGTGTTAATCCATCTGTTCCTGACGAATGCTGAATATTTTTCTTTAGTTCTCATCATTGCAAAATTGTAAAAGTAACTACTGATATGTGTTGATAATTTTGATCGAAATTTTTCTTCAGGAGGAAAGAGAAGGCCTAGGCACCTCATTATCATCATCAGTGCATCTGTGTCATTGCTTATTAGTGGCTGCTTCCTCAGCTTTTTGTTGATCAGAAAACTGAGATATGCTGGTTAAACTCTTTATTCAATTGAACAGTACTTGTCAACATTTTCATTACATGAAAACTTTGCTAACACTCAATATGTTCTCTGATAATTTAGAACCCAACATTTCTCAAGAAGAAAAAATGCTCGGAACTAGCAATAAAACAATGGATCTGTTGATCAGAGAAAGAAGTTCAGATTTTCCACTCTTTGATTTCAACCAAATAGCAAATGCGACAGGTAACTTCTCATTGGACAATAAACTTGGTGAAGGTGGATTTGGACCTGTCTATAAGGTGCTTCCTATTTCCTTCCATCCCGAAACTGCTTTCCTTTTTTCTTTCTTATTTATTTTCATTATGATGTTTTTACATCAAGAAAAACCATAGAGTTTAGTGCGGCCATTAAAGTAAAGGATATCATTAAAAGAACTGAAAAATTAGAAAAATGAATAATTTTTTTATGATGAATTTAAAAGAAATGTTGAGTTTTATTATGATTCGAAGTTCTTCTTCTAGGGGGTGCTACAAGATGGACTTGAGATAGCTGTCAAGAGGCTTTCTTCATATTCGTGTCAAGGTCTAGTTGAATTTAAAAATGAAATCCAAGTTATCGAAAAGTTGCAACACAGAAACTTAGTCCGGCTGGTTGGGTGCTGCATCCAAGGAGAGGAGAAAATATTGATTTATGAGTTTATGCCTAATAAGAGCTTAGACTATTTCATTTTAGGTATGTCTCTAGAAACCTATTTTGCAAATGTTTTTGTAATTTTTTATCCGTTTTTGACATATGATTCATAAACTTAAGAGTACTAGCATTTTACAAAACTCATTTCTTTAAGAGTACTTGTATTTACTGAGTCATTTGTAATAAATCAATGGGATTGTTAGTTAACCAACTAGTTTTTAATCATATAGTGTTCTGAATTTGGAGGCCTCTCAGATCAAAAGGATTCTCTATGTTCCATTCTAAGAACCTTTTCACCCTTAAGTTCCATTTTTAAAACTAACAATTCAAGACAAAGGAAATTCTGATTTTTTGGAATCTAATAACAAAGATAAGCCAGCTTCGTTTTCTATATTATTATGTGTTGTATCACAGATAAAACAAGAGGTGCATTCCTAAATTGGGAAAGGCGTTTTGAGATAATTAAAGGCATTGCTCAAGGACTCCTATATCTCCACCAACACTCCAGGCTAAGAATTGTTCATAGAGATTTGAAAGCGAGCAACATTCTCTTAGACTCTGAAATGAACCCAAAGATATCGGATTTTGGATTAGCTAGAATATTCGGTCCCAAGGAGCTCCAAGCAAATACGAATAGGGTGGTAGGAACATAGTAAGTATGATGCTACATGTCAAATAAATTATTTCCAATATTGATTAGTGCTTAAAGAGCATAATTCAACAAAAAACGCACTTATATAACATAAATCGGTCTATGGATAAGATAAAGTAATTACAAGAAGTGTAATGTTTTGATCATTTGTATCATCGTATAAGATTTTTTTCTTCTTCTATATCAGCGGTTACATGGCTCCAGAGTATGCATGTGAGGGTCTTTTCTCAATCAAATCAGATGTATTCAGCTTTGGTGTATTGCTTCTGGAGATTGTAAGCGGAAAAAGGAATACAGGTTTCCACGAAAACGGAGAATTTCTCAACCTTCTTGGATATGTAATGAAACATATACACAACATTCAATCCCATTATACAATAAACATATGTTACAAACTTGAAAAGAAAATTTCGTTTCTGAACTGGATTTAATGTTGGTATTATGGTAGCAAAGAGCAGTACTGATATTTTTTATCTTTGTCAGGCTTGGGACAGATGGAAAGGAGGCAATATTCCAGAGCTAATTTGTCAAACATTAATGGAAGTGTCCCAAGGACAGGCAGAGAGATGCATCCATGTGGGATTACTGTGCGTACAAGAGAATCCAGCCGATCGACCCATCATGTCTGATGTGATCATGTTTCTTACCACAGAAAGTATTTTACCGGAGCCTAAGCATCCGGCGTACTTCAATATGAGAGTTACAGAGGAAGCAGTGCACCCGTCTATAAATTATGTGACCTTGACCGACCCAGATGTGAGATAATTCTAATCGAGGTGATTAGTTAATTATTGATGTAAAGATTACATCAATTACAATGGAAGTATTATTGATTGCAATAGGGCGCAGAAAATTGCACGATAGTGCGGGTGTGAATGTTCCAGGATCAGTGCTCTCTTTTAAATGCAAGGTGAGGGCATCGAGCTTCAGACATTTACCTCTGTGCTTTCCTTTGGGTTCACCCTCGACGGGCCTATTGTTCATAATTGATCAAGCTCAAATTGATAGTGATTTACGTAGGATTTTGGCCTATGTTTTGTCTTATTTTCTCATCTTTATGTTTAATTAATCCATGAAAAAGGTTACTGTTGCCCAACTTTGTGTTTTAGTACGAGAAATATGTTTTGTGGCTTAACGCATACGAATATCAATCAGAATATATTCAAGATTCCTAGTTTGCAATCTTATTAAATTAAGCTATTTAAAGAAGGAAGAAAGAAAGGTTGCTAAATAAATTTCATCGTACCTTAATTAATATAGTATTTTCAGTATGTGGTATTACATCCTTCCCCCCTGAAGAATCATGTTCAGTCTCCTGGACTGAATTGTCGTTTGATGATTCAAACAAGTCTGGATATTTTGTGCGTATAGTGTCCTCTAGCTCCCACGTTGCTTCTCTGGTTGAGTGGCGTCCCCATTGAATTAAGACTTGTCGAACAGTTTTGTTCCGATGTCTGAGTTCTTTCGTGTCCAGGATTTTCATGGGTAATTCTTCGTACACCAAGGTCTCATCTAGACCCAGGTTGGAGTGATCAATAACATGGGATGGGTCTCGAATGTATCGTCGAAGTTGCAAGACATGGAACACAGGATGTACCTTATCCAGGTTGGGGGCAGTGCTAGCTCATATGCAAGTGGCCCTATATGCCTTAAGATTTCGAAAGGTCCCACATATCTAGGACTCAGTTTTCCCATGACTCCAAAACATCGTACTCCTCTTTGTGGAGATACTTTCAACCACACGTGATCCCCTACCTCAAATTTCAAGAGGTCGCCTCGGGATGTCAGTGTACTTTTTTTTGTCGGTCGCGAGAAGTATCTAGTCTATTTAAAATAAGTTGGGTCATGTCGGTGAAGTCCTTGATTAGCTCAGGCCCGGTTGGAATATGGTCACCATTTGAAAATTAAAAATAATTTTATTTATCATACTTAATGAGACATCAAAAATTATAAATTAAGTGTTATATTAGTCGATAATCAAATTGTTTTTATTTAATTATATCATGAAAAAGTTTCGTAAGTATAAATAATAATAACTCAATTTTTCGGGGTGTTACAATATTTCTTCGTCTGTTCAATTTGTTTATTTTTTTGGGCTAAAGTTTGTTTCCTATGGGGAAAATGATAATGTCTTCATTAAATAATAGAACCATGAACAAATTAGTACTCAAAATATGATTATTTAAAATTTTCTGACGACCATGCTATGCACTTAAATCTAAAAATCAGCATTTCATTACCACTTTGTTATCAAAAATTTGCTGAGGTCATTTTTGAAGATCGATATAATCTATGAAGAACATTCAAATTACCATTTAATTGCCAAAAGTGGTGTAGCTTGACTACAACGAAACAGCAAAATGTGCTGAACGGTACTTAAGTTTGGTATAGTACTAATAGATATTTAGATATAATATTTTACAATTCTATTTGACAGTTTTGTTACTACATAAAAGAAAGAAATATGAGTGATGTTTTCTCCTTAATTTCTTGATTCATTGGATGGCCTTAGCTAATTAATGATGTGTATACACTCTACATTGAAGAAACCCGTTTGTGCATCTTAGTAGTTAGAAGTGGAACAAATAAATACAAATAAAAGAAAGCATCCTAGTTCCAAGATATTGGTAATTGAGGAGTGTTAAAATGCACCTTCCCTTTTGTGCTCCTAACCTGCTCCGCTATCTCAACTGTAAATCTAATTTTAGAGAGCGGTCCATATTTTCTTCTGCCCATGACTCTTCATTCCAAAAACGCGCGCTTAATCACCGGTCAGAGAGAGGTGTTTTGAATTATTCCAAAATTTGATCAAGTAGCCATGCTTTGTGCTAATTATAGTCAAAGAATCAAATACTTTCTAAACGATCAGCTCACATTTTTTTTTTTTTTTGTGATTTTGGACTTCGCAAAGTGAGGACTTTTAACCATTTAAATAACTACGATGCGATCTGATCCAAAATAACTTCAAAAGAGGAATATGATACACAAAAATTGTCATTTTCTAATCCTGGAGCAAGTAATGTAAACAAAACAACAATCATTCATTTATACAATGGTAACAATCTAATTTTTTTAAGCAATGTCAATTAACAACCATGGCTATCTTATAAACAACAACAAACCTCACACTAATCTCTATCCCCTAATAAAACCAACAGAATACATAAATATATGGTGCAAGACTAGCTCCGACCGCATGCAACAAATACTGTACCGGTCTATGATACACAAATCGGAACCATATATCAACATTTCAAAAAAAAAATATCCTTTGACATCTTGCTCAATTTAGACTTATAGCTCTTAATCATGCATCTAGTTTATCTGCGCAAAAATAACAAGAGATGTAATTCGAGCATTAAAAAAACATTAAAGAAAAAACGAGAAAAGAAAATGATAATTTCAGCGGTACCTAACAGTGCCAATACAAACTCTCCTCAACATTATTAAACTGAACCGTACTAAACTCAATTTGCAATTAAGCTTCAATCTTTTTTGGTCAAATTGAGATAATTACAACTAAAAACTAATTTGCAGAACACAAATAATTTACTCATGAGTTGTATGCATCAGCTGGCCTTTTTGTGAATTAATTTACCAGTCCGCTAAGGTCTGGTTTTCGTATCAAACCAAATTGTTTTTTTTGTAATCAATTTTGAGATTCTAGTTGTTACCAATATTGCATGTACAGGTTCGTCGTTGTACAATCAAGCAACCGCTGTATCTGTTTATCACATGCAAGCTGGTTTGTTACAATCAAAATTTCTTCGAAGTTACCACCTTGTCCCATCACAATGTGATAAGTTCGAGAGAAATTCTAGTCAATAAATGGTTCAATATGCTTCATTTTAATGTATATTTCATTTGAAGTATACATTAAAAAGAGGATACCTCATGGCAATACCAGTGGAAAACTATTACATTTTAATCTGTTCCATGAATCTGCCTCTCTAACTAACTCAACTATTCATTTAGACCTAAGGAGGATATATTTGTCTATCTACCACAAATCCTCCAGAGAGTAAAAATTATTTTGGCTTCTCTCTCTCTAAATTTTTTTGTTCTTTTGGTATACAATTTATAATTTCCCTCCATTCAAAATTTATTTGAATATATTAATTTATTACAGGTGCTAAGAAATGTAGATCAACAATTTGGGTTAATTTCTGGGATATATGTTCATTGTTCATCAGATGTTAGTACAACCTTAATTAATAGGTTGTCATTTTGCAGCACTTCGGCTATTTTTGGGTCCCTCATGTCATTGAGAAATAGAATGAAAGGGGTTACATAGAAAAGAAAAGAAAAGTTATTTTTTTATATATTATAATTTGCTAAAAGAAGGATATTTCTTAAGAAATCTTCTGAATTTTATATTCCCATATTTATATGAAATTTCATCATGAGGATCTACGGCCATTGTCTATAGTGGCTAAGTGATAGTACTTTTGCACACATGGATTTCTACCTTGTTACTTTGGTTAGGAATATGTCAGTAATTAAAATAAATTTATAAACACTTCCCTTTAAAGGAGGAGTCAATACTCAATACTTGATTGGCGAAGTCTTCTGTGAAAAAACAGTCACATCTGAAAAAGACAATAATAACATCATTTTGATTGCATTATGTTGATTAGTCCCTCCTCAATTTTGTCCAGATATATTTTCTTTGCAATTGCAATCATTCTACATCAGTCTCCATAACTCTAGTTCTCCAACAATGTCATTATCACATTCCCTTTCATTTCTTTTTCACAATAGATAGTGGACCCATTACTTATTCAATATATTCAAATATTATTTCAATGAGCATTTGCCATATCGTTTTTTCCTATAATACTTTAAGAGAAAAAATGAAAATAAATTTAAATTTTGATCTGGCAAGTGAAAGAACAAGAAATATGTTGTTTTTTTTTACAAAAAAACCCGACATCAAAAAAATGAAATCTTTGATAGGTACCTGAGACATTACGCTCTTAGCTCTCTGTTATCTCCATGTTAACATCTTCAGTTTTTACTTTTTATCTGGAATAAACTGGCCAGAATCCTTTGTCAACACTGAACGGAGTAGTTCAAACCGAAAAATTTCCTTCAGACTTTTTTCTTTTTGTTGAAAAGGCTGACAGGGGCTGTCAGTTGTAAAAATCAAAGACACATATATCTATTATTCTGCCACATGACCTTAGTTGTACTTGTTAAAAGTTAACATTATTGTAACTTGCATGTACTTTCAATTTCTACTTACCACAATTTCCTAGAACGATTCGCTCTTGAAAAGATTCTTCAAAACATAGTTTGCAATTTCTCATCCGTACTTTATTATTTAATATCTTATAGCATTTTATTATTGATTATGTACCATAATCATTCTTATTTCATGATAATTTTAACATTTTTGACAAAGGAATTAAACGATCCCACTGATCAAGAAGCACATTTTATTTTTTCTTATTGAAAACAAGGGCCAGCTATAAACATTATAGGCCTTCTTTCTTGCTAATTGTTAAGCAGGAGACATAAGAAAATATAAAGTACAGAAATTTATGTGGTCATTAAAAAACAGAGTCAGTCAGCTGGTACTCGAAAGAAAATATTTCTCTATCGGTAATAAAACAATAAAAGAAGAATTTTGCAAGAGGTCAGTTCTCAATCGTAGAGAAAAAAAATAAGAAAATGAACCCTAACGTAAAAAAATAAATTAAAACTAAATGAAAAAATATCACTTGTAGACTTTGGTTGATGCCACCTCCAGTTGTGAATTTGGTGTAATCTATGTAATAAATAATCCAATGTACAATGGAAATGTGAAAAAAGAGACTAGAGTTGTAATCAGAATATTCAAATCTTGTTACTAGTGAGTTTATCATTTTGTTACTTAGAATAGTAAATTTTTGAATTAGATATTCTGATTAGCAATACGAACGATCTTTCGTACGCAACCTTATGAATTTTATATTCTAATATTTGTCTCAATGTTTCCAACACAGGTTCTAGAGCATTTGTCTTTGGTGGCTAACTGATGCTCTTCTACACACGAATTGGTACATTGTTGCTTTTGTTATAAATAAATAAATAATAATGAAAATAAGTATAGAGCTGCTCGCTTCCCTATAAAGGAGCAGTCAATACGCTTTGCTGGACTGGATAAGTCTTCAGTTTAATTGCACACACTGATTAGTCAAGTCTCTCCTCAATTTTGTCCATAAATATTTTCTTTTAATTACAATCACTATAAATCAGTTTTATTTTCTCTTGTTCACTAACAAGGTCATTCCTATATTCCCTTTCATTTGTCTTCACAATAGATTGTGGACCCGTTACTAATTTCTTGTGTTATATTATGTTTTTTGCTTATGGGCATATTTCTTTTCTGTCGTTTTATCTTGTTCTCTATATTAAACAAAAATTTAATTATGATTTGATCAAACACGTAGATGCATTTCAGTAGAAATTAACCAACCCAAATCCTCCGTTTTACTTTTTTAAAGAAAAACTTAGTAACTTTATGTGTTTGCTTCGAGTTTCTACTTCGCGCAATTCTAGAACAATTGACAATTGAGAAGATTCTTCATAACATAGTTTGCAATTTCTCATACCAAATTTATTAGTTAATATTTTGTAGGCATCATACTTATTTCATTGATACTCTTAACATCATTGAGAAAGCTATTAAATCATCCGACTCACCAAGTAGCAATAAGTTCTTTGTTGTTAATTGAAAGCAAGGGCCCGCTATCAGCATCATAGGCCTTCTTTCATGCTACTTGTGCAGCATGAGACAAATAAAAGATATGGTAAAGTAATTCATGTGGTCATTAAGAAGTATTTGATTTGATATTGTCTAAGTCAATCTAAAAACCAGAGTCACTCAACTTGTAACTTGGAAGAATAATCTTCTCTATGATTAATAAAATAAAATCCTGCTAGAGGTAAAGAAATCTATATTTACATACCAGGTTTAATTTTTTGAAAAACCTAACTGAATAAGTTTTATTATGTTTGTTAAAAAGATAACATGATTATTATGAAATACTTTTACGTATTTTTTGTGTAATCTAGCAAGTGTAATATAGATTGAACTGATATTTTGGTTTTTTTTTTTTTTTTTACTTTCTCTTTCAACAATTAGCAAGGTGTTTTACCAAACCGCACCAAGAAAACAGAAATACATAATTATGTCCACAAAAATGAATAGAGTGCAGGGGCTACATATGACGACGTTAGTTTACTTAATTATGTTCTTAAGCCGAGTCTAGTTGATCAGTGCACTCCCTTAATTTTGTACTTGTATTTATTTGAGGTTTTCAGCTTGAATTTGTAGCTCAGTTTGTTTTTGCGGAATTATTGTGAGCAATATATTAATTAATCCAATTAATGTAAAACATAATAGAATTGTCAGGATTGGTTCACATTTCTGTTATTAGTTACTTAGAAAATAAAAGTTATTTTTGATAGATATTTTGATTTTCTAAATAAAGGATCTTTGATATTCTGAATTTTATATTCTCATATTTATATAAAATTGCCAATCACGAAATGCTATTTTCTTACTTTTGCTAGGGACAAATAAACAAACAAATAAATAAAGAGAAGGAAATACTCAATAATTGATTGGATTAGTTTTCGGTAGAACTTTTCAGTTACATTTAGTAAGGCAATAAATAAAAACATCAGTTTAATTTCATCCTGCTGCTGATTAGTTAAGTCACTCCTTATTTCTGTGCACATATTTTCTTCTCAATAGCAATCATTATAAATCATGCACAGCAGTTTTGGCTTCATGCAACGCATGGACTATAAATCAAGCACAACTTATGATTCGTTTGTTGCTTGAAGCCAAAACTACTCTGTTAAATCTACCCGCTCACTAAGTAGCGAAAAGTTATTTGTTACTGATTCAAAGCATGTGCCCGCAATCAGCATTAATAGGTCATTTTTCTTGCTAGTTCAGCACGAGACAAAGATAACATAAGGAAAAGAAAATTATGTGGTTGTTAAGAAGTATTTAAGACAAAGATAACATAAGACAAAGATACCTGCGCCGGTCCAAATGGGTTCTCAGGCAGCTGGATCGATTAGAGGAATTGCGACAGCTAAATACGGTGGAATATAGGCTACGAATAAGGATACGGGAACACATATTTGTGTTAGCAAGAGACAAAGAACAGAGGTGGAAGCAGAGATCAGGCTGCACCTGGTTGAAATCTAGTGACAAAAACACAAATTTTTTTCATGCCGTCGCAAATGAAAGAAAGAACAAGAACGCAATATCGAACTTAAAAAACGAAGATGGTTCTTGTATCCAAGAAAGCCAACTACCACACCACATCGTAAACCATTTTTCGCAACTCCTGCAAAAGAGACATATCAATCGTCGACCTTTTGACTTGATGGGCAAGGTAGGCCCCAATCTCACGCAGGACTTAGCGGGCCTTGATAACAACATAACAGATGAGGAAGTACTTCAGGCCATTAATGAAATGCCGGGGGACAAAGCAAGTGGCCCGGACGGTTTACCGCGCGAATTCTTTAAGACATTCTAGCCAATTATCCGTCCAGATATCATGAGGCTGGTCACACAGTTCCACAACGGGGGAGCAAATCTCAAACCAATCAATAGAGCCGCAATCTAACTTATCCCAAAAAAGGAGGCGCCGGTGACCATATCTGACTACCGACCGATAAGTGTTATTAACACAGTGATGAAGATAATCACAAAGGTATTGGCGAACAGACTCCAACAGCATCTGCCGAACTTGGTGGCAACAAACCAAACGGCTTTTATTAAAGGTCGCTCCATGATGGAATCCTTCCTCGTTGCGCGGGAATTCTTAACTTTCTGTTATGCACGAAAACTACCGGCAATCCTATACAAGGTGGACTTTGAAAAGGCCTTTGACACGGTTGACTGGTGCTTTCTCGTTAATCTACTGATAGAAAGAGGGTTTCCTCCGAAATGGACCTCGGCGGTCCTGGCAATCCTACAATCGGGAAGTTCGGCGGTCAGAATCAATGGGACCATGACAACATATTTTAGCCACGGGAGGGGACTGAGGCAGGGAGACCCGCTGTCACCGATGTTATTCATCCTGGTGGCAGATTCGCTAAACAGATTCTTGCAAAATGCTGAAAGTACAATGCCTCCAAATGTGTTCTTGTCACCGAAAACTATTCAGTTTGCCGATGACACGGTCATTATCTCGGAGGCCCACCCTATAACCATCAAGATACTCACGTCCATACTCCGGGTGTATGAGGTGCTAACGGGATTGAAAATAAACAAAGCAAAGAGCGCTTTTGTACCAATTGCAATACCGTAGGAGTTACATCAGGTCATTCAACACATACTTTCATCCCCCTTAGAAAAATTACCGATAAAATACTTGGGTCTTCCCCTTTCCATAAAGAAGCCTAAGCTAATACATTTTCTGCCGGTGATCAAATCTGTGCAACGTAGAATGGAGGGGTGGAAAACCAAATTCCTATCTTATGGTGGGAGAGTAACATTGGTCAAGGCTGTTTTATCAGCTATCCCTCTTCATTTCATGCAAGCCACGAGACTGCCAAAGGGGGTCATCAAGCAAATTGACAAAATGCGTCGGAATTTTCTGTGGAAAGGAAATGAGCCATGTAAAGGAATCAACTGCTTGGTCAATTGAAAAACAGTGTGCGCACTCAAGAAAAATGGGGGTTTGGGGGTCATCTCGCTCGAGAGCCAAAACCAGGCTCTCCTCGTAAAGTACCTGTGGGAGCTACAGTTCAACAGGGAGGGACTATGGGCAACAACAATTCGGGAATTGTATAACACCTCACAAGTACCTCAGGTATTTCAGGCACAGCACCAGTCTTTCTTCCTCAAGGAACTGTCGCAACTGGTACCACTGTTTGCATGCTCCACTGAAACTCAGGCCAATGAAATCAGGTGGAAATGGACAACCTCAGGGATCTTCACATGTTCGTCCACCTATGGCATCTTACAGGAAAGTGGAATCAACTGCACCTATCATAGGGTCTTATGGAAACTTCGAATCCCAATGAAGGTGCAAATTTTCCTATGGCTAATGTTGGCAGATAGAATCCTGACCCAGGAAAATCTTATTAACAGGGGGTGCCAGATCACACGGGGATGTGTGTTATGTAACAATGGCGCTCTGGAGACCAGAGATCACCTACTGTGGACTTGTACTTACTCGACTAGATTTTGGAGGGGTTTGACGGCCCAAGTAAACTTACCGGCGTTCACGGGAAATAAACTAAATGACATCTGGTGGGAAGGGCGGCCGCAGTTACCGGCACAAACCAGACAGCGTTGGGATGCGACCTGGGCGGCAGGATCGTGGGCAATATGGAAAGAGAGGAACAGGAGAACATTCTCTCAAAAGAGGAAGGCTGAGCACATACTGATTAATGCGGCAGCAATGGATATTCACAACTGGTCGCTATTTAGTTAAAAATAGAGATGCTAGGGAGGCTCGAGATGTATTACGAGATTTTCTAATATTACTGGCTAAGTTATGCTCCATTTAATTTGTGTAATAATTTGTTGGTTACAATTGCTAAAGACCACTTGGCCTTAGCAATAACTATGTAAAAAAAATTTTTAGCATCAATATATTTCTTAGTGGACCTCCCACTAACCATCAAAAAAAAAAAAAAAAAGAAGTATTTAATTTTACTGTTCGTTTCCTATGTCAATAAAAAATTAGACTCAGTCAACAGGTAATTTGGAAGAAAATTTTATCTATGGCTAATAAAAACAGAACCGCTAGAGATAAAGAAACCACTATTTACAGATTTGTTTTGGACTGCAAAGAAATGATTGGATTTATATATTGCATTTATCAAAATGCCAGATATGTTAATTTAGTCCTGACCCGTGAGATTTCAAGTTTATGAGAGATATCATCTACATAGATGACAATTTTATTTTTAGAATCAAGCCCCATCATCAGTTTCCTCTTTTTCGTATGCTACTTTGTTACTTTTGCTAGTAATAAATAAATATAGAGCAGCTCACAGCTCACTTCCTTCTGAAGACTATTCAGTACTACTTGACTAGATAAGTCTTCTCTCCGTGGAACTAACAGTCACATTTAAAAACGCAATTAAGACATCAATTGAATGATTGCATCCAGCTGATTTTTCAAGTCTCTTCTGAAGTCTCTCCACATATGTTTCAATTCCAATTACAATCACTCTACATCAGTTTCCATATTTCTTCTTCTCTAACAAGGTCAACATTCCCTTTCATTTCTCTGTCACAATAAATTGGGGACCCTTCAATTATTCTATATATTCAAATATTCTTCAACACAGAGAGCTACATTCAAATTAAATTGTGGACCCTTCAAATATAAAGATTAAAAAAAGACAATTTCTTCTTCCCCAATAAACGACCTAAATTGTTTAACTGGCTGCCACCAAAACACATCAGAGAAACGAAGTATCCAGATAGTTTAAAACAACCCAACATGACTAAAAGAGCTAACGAATGAAACAATCAAGCTAATTATAGCCCCCCCCCCTGTTGAATCCTTTGATGAAAATTCGTTCTATTCCTTTCAGTGCAGATATTCCATAGAAATGCATCTGTAACATACTCAAATATTCATTTGTCCTTAAAATAGAAATAAATCTATCCTAATGCCACAAATCCTCAATTGGACGTGTGTAAAGTTAACATTCATAACTTCAAGCGTGTGCATCAACTTTCTACTTACCACAATTTGCTAGAATGATTCATTCTTAGAAAATCAAATTACCAAGGGTTTTTACCAAAGCGCGCCAAGCAAACAGAAAAACAAAATTATTTCCACCAGAATGAATAGAATTAAAGTTAATTAAATGCAAAATAACCAGAGCAAACAAATAATTTAGGGCTCTTAAGTTCATATCACAATAAGTTAGGAGGGTCTGGTCACTGATGAAATCAAGGGGCCCGCTATCAGCATCAATAAGATAAAGGAAAGGAAACTTATGTGGTCCTTAAAAGATAAGATAAGGAAAGGCCTTCTTTCTTGCTACTTGTTCACCACGAGAAAAAGATAAGATAAAGGAAATGAAACTTATGTCGTCATTAAAAGTATTTGATTTCACTGTTACTTTCTAAGTCAATAAAAAATGAATTCTGCTAGAGGTAAAGAAATTAATTTTTACAAAATTGGTTTATTTATTTTCCTAAATCTAATTGAATAACTAGGTATTATGAGGTTTTTTAACATGGGTGATATGATTATTATGAAGCTCACTAGTATAATATGCACAGAACTGATATTTTGGTTTATTTAACTTTCCTGTTCAACTAATAAAACCGAATAAAAATATACATACATAGGAAGCCCAAATACATAATTATTTCCACCAAAATCAATTGAATTTAAAATAATCAAAGCAGGCCAACAATCTAGGGCACTTAAGTTCATATCACAAATTAGTCACTGTAAAAAGTATTTATTATAGCATAGACTTGACCATTATGTAAGTAGGGTCTTCCTAGTAACTTTTTTTAGAGTAGAACTAGGGTGTGATGTGCTCACCAAACTCTTTGGTGAGCACAACTTTACATAAATTGTCGGATTCACTTAAAACGAGATGAATCCAACCGTTGAAACCGATGTACTTTACGAGTGATGCGCGTACATGCAAAATTTTGAATTTTTTGAACATTTAGTTTCAAGTCAAGTGGTCAAAATTGAGAATTTTTTGAATGCATTAAAGCAACTTCATTTTGGATCATTTACTTTTCATCAATTTTGACCACTTGACTTGAGACTAAATGAATACAAAAAATTCAAAATTTTGCATATACACGCATCACTCGTAAAGTACATCGGTTTCAACGGTTGAATTCATCTCGTTTGAAGTGAATCCGATAGTTTATGTAGAGTTGTTCTTTGGTGAGCACATCACACTCTAGTTTTACTCCTGTTTTTATACTCAAGAAAACAGAAAAATGTATAAATTAGGCGTGGAAGTAATTTTGTTCAATTGTTTGTAATGATGGAGAAGACTCACAAGTTCCTCTTCAAATAAAAATAAATAAGTTGCAAGAAAAAAAAATCTTAAGGGAAAAAAATATTACTCTCCAAAATATTTTATTAATTTCTTTATTTTATTTTGTGGAGCAGCGCAAACCATAAATGTTGACCGAACATTAAATATAATATAATATAATAGTTAAGAACATTAAATATAATATAATATAATAGTTAAGAGAGAATGAAATTTGACAAAGACTGATAAAAAATTATTTTGACATTGGACCATGTGAATCGTATTATAATCGTATTATAATCGTGTCTTAAGCACAAATCAGTTCTTGGAAAAATGTAAATAGAGTATTTTACATCCCGCTCATATCTCCATTTTCAATGTTCAATCAGTCGATCTGAATTTCTCAACATGATATTTACATTGATATGTGCTTGGAGACCAGATTTTATATTTTTTGGAAATTGTTTACTATTTGTTTAGAATTTTTGAAATACTGGATATGGAGATATGAGCGGGAAGTAAAACACCATCTTTACTTCCCAAAGCATGATAGCCTATCTCTCTCACTCTCTCTCTCTCTCTCTCTCTCTATATATATATGTTTACATAAAAAGACAATTCATTTTCCCTTTTCTAATGAAGGTTTAGTTTTTTTTACATCAAAAACTGGATACCAACTAATTTATTCTGAAATTATAAATTCAAAAAATGATACCAAAATGGCAATACCAGTGAGAAACTCTATTACAATAATATTTGCACAAAATAATACTTATTATATAATATTTTATAGGCATTTTATAATTTATTTTTCAACAAAATCATACTTATTTCATTGATAATCCTAACATCTTGGAAAAAGTAATTAAATATATAAATCAACCCACTGACCAAGTAGCAACATGTTCTTTGTTTCTCCTTTAATGCAAAGGTCCGCTATCAACATCATAGGTCTTCTTTGATGCTACTTGTTCACCAGGAGACAAAAAGGAAAGATAAGGTAAGGAACTTTATGCGGTCATTAAGAAGTATTTGATTTGATCGTTATTCAAATCAGAGTCAGTCAACTGGTGACAAAACCAGACTTTTCAAATCCAATGTACAACGAAAATGTGAAAGAAGAGACTACAGTTGTAATCAGAATATTCAAATAGTGTTACTAGTGATTTTATTTTTTGTTACTCTTACAAAATAAAAGTTCTTTTTATTAGATATTATGATTTGCAAAACGAAGGATCTTTTGTAGGCAACCTTATGAATTTTATGTTCTTATATTTGTATGAAATTTTCCATCACAGGATCAAGGGCCTTTGTCTATGGTGGCTAACTGATGCTCTTATACACACAAATTAATACATTATATATTTTTTTTGTTAGGAATAAATTATAAATACATAATAATTAAGAAGTATAGAGAACTTCTCGCTTCCCTATAAAGGAGCAGTCAACATCCTATGTTTGGCTGGATAAGTCCTCAAAATTGAGAATTTTTTGAATGCATTAAAACAACTTCATTTTGGATCATTCATTTTTCATCAATTTTGACCACTTGACTTGAGACTAAATGAATTCAAAAAATTCAAAATTTTGCATGTACACGCATCACTCGTAAAGTACATCGGTTTCAACGGTTGGATTCATCTCGTTTGAAGTGAATCCGATAGTTTATGTAGAGTTGTGCTCACCAAAAGAGTTTGGTGAGCACATCACACCCTAGTTTTTACTCATGTTTTTATACTCAAGAAAACAAAAAAATGTATAAATTATTGTTTGTAATGATGGAGAAGACTCACAAGCTCCTCTTCAAATAAAAATAAATAAGTTGCAAGAAAAGAAAATCTTAAGGGAAAAAAATATTACTCTCCAAAATATTTTATTAATTTCTTTATTTTATTTTGTGGAACAGCGCAAACCATAAATGTTGACCGAACATTAAATATAATATAATATAATAGTTAAGAGAGAATGAAATTTGACAAATACTGATAAAAAATTATTTTGACATTGGACCATGTGAATCGTATTATAATCGTATTTTGTGTGCAGCTAAGTTACCCAACAAATGTTCTTTTAATTTAATTTTTAATTACATCATCAGCAAAACAAATTAACATTGAGAGAACTCGTTTCTCAATCAGTCATAGTCGTGCATGTTCCCTTTGCCCTGGCTTACACGTTAATATTCATAGTAGGAAAAATCAAAATCGGAATTGGAATCGGTCACTTGACTGTAGAATCGGAATCGGATGAATTGATAGGAATCAGTAGGAATCGGATCGGAAACTCAGATTTTTTTTGCCAGAAGTTGTTTTGTACTAAAAAAATAGGAATAAATTGATAAAAATATAATCGGTCAATAAGATATGTTAAGACAAATAACTACACTCAAATAATCTATTAATATAATACAATACAAACATTAAAAAAATAATACATTTAATTTTAAATTAAAAAAACAATAAAAAACAAAGAATTTAAGAAATAGTAATTTATAAATAATGCGGTACAAAAATAAATTCAACTATTACAAAGAAATTTTTTTATAAAATATCGAAACCTATATTCTAGCACTCACACCATTGATAACATAAATTAGAAAACAAATATTAATTAAGCAAATTAAAAAAATTAGGAAAAACAAATAAAATTACCTTTGGAAGTCTCTCTAGTATTTTATACAATAACGCTCGAAATTGCTTCAATTCTATCCAGCTAAGTAACCTTCTTTTAAGAACCGTCAGATCTCAAAATTTCAAGGTTGTGATTAAGTCACTAGAGAAAAAATGGAGGGTCCGGAATGGAGAAGAGAAGAAGCAAAGGTAAAGAGAAAAATAAAGAAAGCAGCGCCATAGTCCAGCGAATAAGCGGTCCGGAGCGCACCAAGATTAATCCCACATTTGACACTTAAAGGCGTTTGCAACATTTATATATAAATCTTGGATCTGACCATTAAAACATTTAATCCTTTACAGGCTTCTTTACTGTAGCAAATATCTCACAGTTTTGTCCGAAATTGGACTTGAATCAAACCGGTTTGGCCGATTTTTCCTTCTATGTTAATATTCCCAGACCAAAGACCATATTTTCTCCTCTGTTCAATTAATTTTGTGCGTTCTTAGTTACCAAAGACCCACCTATTTCATTATGAAATCAACAAGGAGTTTCTTGGTACCAAGTGGCACAAAGCACAATATGAAACGTTGATTCCGTGGCTCTTAATTAAGCTATAGTACAAAATAATATATAAATTATAGTTTTTTTGTAATGAAGCCATGAATTGTAACTCCTCGAATGTGCAGAGATGAGTTTGCTTCTATAAATTATTGTGAATAAATTATATAAATGAATCTTGAATATCACTCGCTATTATACATAATTTACATTTTTTTTTGTTACATTCATTGGAAAATTGTAACTTGTTCAAATTTCAGTATCGTTTTAGCATTTGCAAATATCTTGATGCAATTAATTATCTTAAAGGTCAACGGGTTATAACCCATATAATTGGCATTGTAGACAAAAGAGCTTCATCTCTTTGTGTGTGTGAGAGCGAGAGAGATTATGGCCTTACCTCTGGCTAAAGCGCAGTTCTTTCTCTACCTAGCACTGATAAAGTACCTAATGATCATCTTACCAAATACCATAGCTGCCTCAGAATTTTCCACTTCACTTCCCGGTTGCCCAAGCAAATGCGGGAATATCCCCATCCCCTACCCATTTGGTATTGCTCCAGGCTGTTACAAAAATGGATTCGATATAACGTGCAATGAATCCGCCACTCCACCGAAACCAATCTTGGGTCGAAATATCGAGGTGTTAGAGATCAGCATAACTACTGCTGAAGCGCGAGTCAACAATTTCATCGGCTATGACTGCTATAACGAGATGGCCAATGTGAATTTCACCAGACCGTGGAATAATATGACATCATTAAAACCATTTCTTTTCTCCAGCAGACGCAACAAGTTCACTGCAATTGGCTGCTACACCTTGGCATATATTTCTAGCGGCCAAGGTAACCGTTCTTACAAGTCTGGCTGTATGTCCTTCTGTGATAGCCTGAACAGCACAACTGAAAACGGTGGTTCATGCAATGGGTTGGGGTGTTGCCAGACAGCCATACCAGAAGGGCTCAACTACTATCAAGTGGAGTGGGGTTCCAACACAAACCAAGCTTCATCATTCAACCCATGCAGTTACGCTATGCTGGTGCAGGAAGACTGGTACAAATTCACTGTCGAGGATCTAAAGGGGCTTGGATTCTACAAGAGGAATAACAAATATGTGCCAATTGTACTTGACTGGGCAATCCGAGAAAATGGCACATGCCTCGGCGGTTTCGAAAACAGCTCTGCACCTGAGTGTCTCAGCAAACACAGCGGATGCTACAACACGACCAATGGTGAGGGGTACATCTGCAAATGCTTGCCAGGATACGAGGGCAACCCTTACCTTCGTAATGGATGCACGGGTAATTAACTTAGTAGGAATTAATCCAGATTTTTGTTATTGTGCATCAAATTAATGTCAACGACCAGCAAAAAATGAAAGTCAATTAAAGACACTTAGTTGGGGAGAAACCATGGGCTGCAGATGGGCTGGAAGTATAAATTGAGGTTTAATTAATGTCGATGACCAGTAGAAAAATTTGGTTTTTAAAGAGCCATTGTCATGACCAGGGCGGAATCAGGATTTGAATATAGGAGGGCTAAACATTATTTTTTTTATTAAGGATACCATGAAATTGTGGAATTTTTCTTTGGATAACTTTTTTCTTTTTCTCCTGCTTGCTCCGTTGAAGATTTTTTTTAGACACTTTCCTTGTTTGATGTTTTCTTCTATTTCTTTTTGTCAAAATCTGACTGTAGGTTTTCATATATAAAGCAGTAATTACAAAGTTTAGGGTTACATATTCTTGAAAAAAGAGGTGCAGCTTTGATATTCGAAATCCTCTCTCCTGCCCAAGTTTGCCAATTGATTGGCTACCATATTTTCTTCCATTTTGACTTTTCCAAGAGTAATAACTTTTCCCTTTTTCCAATACTGATGGTTAGGAAAACGAAGCGAGTATATGGAAATGAAAAGGCAGCCTTCCAGATTTGATTTATAAATTTTGCATTCAAGCCCTTATAAGTTTATTATATGGGGGGGGGGGGGGGGGGGTAATATGTATAAACAGAAAAATTCAGTGAAGGTTCAATGTATTTGGTAAACAAATTTTAAAATCATAGGGGTGGCTTAGCACCCCAGCATATACTAAGATCCGCCTCTGGTCATGACCAAATATATATGGATTTGCTCGCATAGAATAAGAACTGCATGCTAAAAACAAATTAAAAACCTCAGCATATTTTCAGTAAAGCCTGGTGTCCAACGACTTTGCCTCAGCATATTATCAGTAAAATGCAGTGTAAGCTTACTTTTTTCACTGGACAGATATCGACGAATGTAAAGTTAACGACGTGTGCAAGGGCGGAGAAACTTGCATTAATAGAGAAGGAAGCTACAATTGCATTCCAGATAAATCTCCCTATTCTGCTCGTGTAATCTGTAAGAAATCTTTCTGGATTCTTGATAAAAATAAATACACCGTTCCAATTTTAAATTTTTGATGCTCTTATTGGGATACAAATCTCGAAAAATCGGATAGTTAATAAATTAATAAAAATTAATCAAGTTGAAAATAATATTAACTGGATTGTGTGAAACATTTTTAAGCGTATTGCATCTCTATCATGCAAGGCTCGGGATTGCCACCAAAATATTCCATGGTTGTCACTCCTTAGTGCACGACCATGAAAACAACCTTAAAAAAGCACCTAAGGATTGTGTGAAACATCTTTAGATGAAATTGTTAGTCGGTGTTAAAAGCCATATCAAATATATTATGCAACTCTTCTTGATGTAGCGCGTAGTTTAATAGTTTAGTGGCCTACGAAGTAGTATACCTAGGACAACAGTTGTCTCTGTAGGTCATGCAAGGTTGAACTAAACATAAAAATGGAAACAGAGGAACAAAATTTGATTTCTTAATGAGAGATAATGATGTAAAATAACTTTTTTTTTTATAACATGCTTATATTATTTCTGCAGGTCTGGTAATCTTGCTCGGATTTGCTATCGGCTTTAGCATTTTATTATTATTTTTTGCTATAGTGAAGCGTATGAAATTGTTAGAAAAGAGAAAGCAGGAAAAGTTAAAACATAAATTCTTCGTTCAAAATCGAGGGTTGCTTCTACAACAACTTCTAATAGCTTCCCCTGAAGATACAACACAAAAAATGAGAATTCTTAGATTAGATGAGTTGGAAAAAGCAACAAGCAGTTTCGATAATGCACTCATTATTGGTCGGGGAGGTCATGGAGAAGTTTATAAAGGTATTTTGTCGGATCAACATGTTGTGGCCATCAAAAGGTCCAAAATTGTTGATCAGGACGAAACCGATCAGTTCATTAATGAAGTGGTCATTCTCTCACAAGTCAACCATAGGAACGTAGTGAAACTCTATGGATGTTGCCTAGAAACCGAAGTCCCGTTGCTCGCATATGAGTTCATTTCGAACGGAACACTTTTTAGTCATCTCCATGTGGAGGAACACTGTTCCTTGACATGGAAGCATCGGTTAAGAATTGCCCTTGAGACTGCAGGAGCAATTTCCTATCTTCACTCTTCTGCATCTATATCAGTTCTTCACAGAGATATAAAATCATCAAACATTCTATTGGATGATTATTTCACAGCTAAAGTGTCAGATTTTGGGGCATCAAGATCTGTCCAAATAGATCAAACAGGCATAACTACAGCAGTCCAAGGAACTATCGGGTATTTGGACCCGGAGTACTATTGCACTGGCCGGTTAACCCAGAAAAGTGATGTCTACAGCTTTGGTGTCATTCTCGCTGAATTGTTAACAAGAGAAAGGCCATTATTGTCCTCTAGTAAGTTTCAAGGGGGTAGTCTAATTGCACATATTAGATCTGCTATAGAAGAGAACTCTCTCTTTGAGATTCTGGATCCACAAGTCGTGAGTGAGGGGCACAAAACAGAACTCGAAGCCGTTGCCAAACTTGCAGAAATGTGCCTGAGAATGAAAGGAGAAGAAAGGCCAACAATGAAGGAAGTGGAGATACGGCTCGAGGTCTTGTGGCGGTCCAACCAACAACAGAAACATCCTGGGAGGTCTCAAAGTTTGGAGGAGAGGCAACATATGCTACCTGACTACGCTGCAGGAATCGATACAACCTTGCAATGTAGTTTTGAACTAGAGGTACAGTCATCATCTAATTTCTCTCAGTAATTGAACTCTTGCAATGTGAGTAATTATCAAATTTTAGTTGTAATGAGAGTTTCTCCTGTGATGATTAAATCTTGATGTTTTGATTTTATGTAATATTATTGGTGTACTTATCTGATGTAATTTGAATATTGAGATTGAATAATTTTCAAACTTTTATAAATTATTAATAGTGGTGTCTCTGTAATAATTCATGCTTGGACCTTAACCCCACAAACTCCAATTTAGAGTACTTAGGCTTGCTTTCACTGTTCAATCATTATAATACTGGTTTTTGAGAATAACTGATGCCAATCCAAAACTTTGATTTACAAAAAAAAATGTTGAAACCACCTATTTGTAAAAACTAAAAACCTTGAAAGGAGAACCATAATCGGATGACACATGCATTGTCTTCCCAGATGTATTTATAAGGTAAATTCTTAAATCTTAAACCATCGTATCTCATATTATTGTCAACTCAAACAATTTGATAAATGATTATAAATCTTATATTTAAGCATCATAGGTGTATATTCATAGTACGTTAACAATTGTCTGCCTTGAAAGACAGAAGAGGCAACACAACTGGATTTTTTTAGAAGTCCAAACAGTCGATCCAAACTACTATATTAAAATCAGCTTGGAGACCAAATTTTATATTTTTTGGAATTTTTTACTATTTATTAAGATGGTTTCAAAATCATTGTTTTCTAATGTGCAGAATTTTTTAATAAAATCAGTGATTTTCAAACCATCTTAATAAATAGTAAAAAAATTTCAAAAAATATAAAATTTGGTCTCCAAGCTGATTTTAAAATAGATTGAATATCTAACATTTTGGATTTATTGTTTGGACTTCGAAAATCGGAGTACCAAACCGTTTGTTCCATGGCTTAGGAACAAACGTTTGTATCTTAGCCAACTTCTATTATATATATCGAGAGAGAGAGTGACTAAGGTCAAAGTGGTAGTTCCTAGCCCCCGGTGCTACCAAGTCGTTTTCGGATTTTCAAAGTCCAAACAGTCGATCCGAACCGTTCAAGTTGATCTCCATATTGAAATGTGCTTGGAGACCAAATTTTACATTTTTTGGAATTTTTTTACTATTTATTAAGCCACTTTGAAAATTGCTGATCCGGGTGAACAGTAAAAACAGTGCAACCAAATTCTGGAACATGTGATCAGCAATTTTCAAAGTGGCTTAATAAATAGTAAAAAAATTCCAAAAAATGTAAAATTTGGTCTCCAAGCACATTTCAATATGGAGATCAACTTGAACGGTTCGTATCGACCGTTTGGACTTTGAAAATCCAAAAACGACTTGGTAGCACCGGGGGGCTAGGAACTACCACTTTGACCTTAGTCACTCTCTCTCTCTCTCTCTCTCTATATATATATATATATATGAGGAGGGATCCGATTACACCTTTTTTTGTGACATGCTTTGACACCTACCATTTCCAAAGTCCAAATAGTCGATTCAAACCATTCAACATGATGGATATATTAAAATGCGCTTGGAGATCAAATTTTACATTTTTTTGAATTTTTTTGCTATTTATTAAGATGGTTACAAAAATCGTTGTTTTCAGACCATTGAAAAATAGAGATTTTGTAACCATCTTAATAAATAGTAAAAAAATTCAAAAAAATGTAAAATTTGATCTCCAAGTACATTTTAATATAGTGATCATGTTGAACGGTTCGGATCGACTGTTTGAATTTTGAAATCGCAAAATTGACCTATATAAAAAATGGTGTCATGATGTGTCACCAAAAAAGGTGTAATTGGATCCCTCCTCAATATATATATATATATATATATATATATATATAGATGGACTTAGCTACTTCATGGAGTAAAACAACTTTGTACTCCACGCCATATCTTCATTTTCAAAGTTCAAATAGTCGATTCGAACCTTCCAACATGTTCTTCATATTGAAATGTACTTGGAGACCAAATTTTACATTTTTTGGAATTTTTTTACTATTTATTAAGCCACTTTGAAAATCTGAAAATCCGGATGAACAGTAAAAAACAGTAAAAATTTCTGGACCGCCGGATCAGTGATTTTCAAAGTGGCTTAATAAATAGTAAAAAAATTCCAACAAATGTAAAATTTGGTGTCCAAGCACATATCAATATGGAGAACAACTTGAGCGGTTCGGATCGGTCGTTTGGATTTTCAAAATGAAAATAATGAGACGTGGAGCACCAAGTCGTTTTACTCAATGAAGTAGCTAAGCCCAGCACTATATATATATGAGGGTTCCAATATCTCATGTCTTTCATACCTCATATTTTATATCTTCGTTGTCAAAGTCAAAATTGACAATCCGAACCGCTCAACATGATATCCATACTAAAATATGTTTTGGGATAAATTTTATAATTTTAGAAACTTTTTTGCTATTTTTTAAAATAGGTACAAATCCACTGTTTCTATGGATATCATGTTGAGCAGTCCGGATCTACAATTTGAAATTGAAAAACGAAGATATAAAATATAAAATATAATTAATGAGGTATTGGAACTCGTCTGTGTGGAGAGCCAGCCGAACACCAATAATTAATTGTCCCTTGCAATAATGTTGAACTACTTTCTTGTTGGATGTTGACTCTTCAAGTGTTTTTGTTTCTATGTCAAGCAAAGACCTCCAGTCAACCAGTCTTTTCACTAATTATTTGAGGAACAGTACTCGCAATTATTGTTGCTAACAAGGACAAGAGTTATAACTTGATCAAAACGGATTCTGTAAACCCACTGCATACGGTACACCCTTTCAAATTAAGTTTTGCTCTCCTACAAGGGATATTTTCTAATAAAACCTATTTTTTATTAATTATCTTTCCTTGCTCTCCAAAAAGAAAATAAAATAAAAACTGAACAATGATATAATTGATTTACTTAGTTCAATCAATTTTCATAAAGGTAATGCATTTTTAGGGCGTGTTGGAAAGGATGAGACTTGACGGGATTTTAGACTCATTGAGAAAATTAATGTGGGATAACAAGTTACATCAAACCAAATTATTTTTTCCCACCATATCTTGTTTCATCTCTCTCCTCAATTTTTTCAAATAAAAAAATGTGGAATGCATTAGTTATCAATGTTGAATAAATTATACTTATTTACACTTGATTTACTTAATTTAGATTTCTAATTAAAAAAGACGCTTTAAATTATCAGCAATCATTATATTTGTTGCTATTATTTTAATATCAATTATATAATGTATAAAACTAACCAAGTAGAAAATTATAATTTATTATACTTATAATTTCTTTTATTTTCTAATATTTATTATGTGTTATTTATCAGACTTTAGATAAATTATTACTAAACAATTAATAAGTATTAATCACAAAATTGGTATTGATAACAAGTCTTTCTATTTGCCATGCAATGGTTGTGCAATGGTTGTGCGCTATTTAAATCAATGATTTTAATCAATGATCCGACCTCTATTGCCATGCAATGGTTGTGCGCTATTTAAGGAAAACCGAGATGGAGTTGGATTGGGCTATGTGGGAGCATATGTTACCCGGCTTGCGGTTCTATCCACTGGCTGAATAGCCTTCCCTAAAAATTAGTTATTTATGTACATGCATATTTTTATTTTTATTTTTACTTGAGTTTACTGAGCATAGATGTGTACAAAAACTTTTCTTTTGCAATATATTGTTGGCCAAAAGCGAACCTTCAAAAAAAAAAAAAAACAAGTCTTTCTAAAAACAAATACAGTTTTCATGACTATGTTTTTCAATTTAGAATTTCCCACAACTATTCATATTAGCACGTTCCTACAATCATTCTCGTGCATGCCCATGGGCATGGATTCTAATATATTAATTTGTGGGTTTCCGTATCCGAAAAATACTATCGCGTACAATCCGTGATTAACGAACAAGTCCTTAGTCAGTTCTACTTGTTATTATTGTTGGTATTTGAATTTTGTAAATTTAAGCAAATCAACGCAATAGAAATTGACAAAAGACACTTGATAAAAATTTTCTAGATTAGTAAATAATGCAAAGTATGTCTTTCATCTCCATCAAACTTGACAAATTAAAGACACACAAGCTGCTAAGTGACAAACCACGGTGTCCCTACAACTTGCCAGAAACAGGGCTGTTGACAGACTTGATCAACATCATTTTATATAAATCAACGCAATAGAAACACTGACCCAATATATTGTTTAATGACTCCCCCTAAAAGGGTACAAAAGATATCATTTCTAAAAGCACTTACTTTTGCTTCTTTTATAAAGAATCAACAAATTCATTTCTAACATGATTAGCAAATATACTATCATAAAAAGTAATCTAACAAAAATCAAATCGTAATCATTTTATTTTATTTATTCTGCTATATATATCTCAATCACCAGTATTTATCAAGGTCAACAAAACTATTTGAAAGTCATGAGCTCGATAATTTATGAAGTGAAAAAAATTCTGCATACTAAACTTATCCAAAAATTAACATAATTACTGTATCAATCTTTCAACTCATGACATTCTGCATACAACTACCTTTTTAAATTTTTTTTTTTTAAGAAAGAGATAGGGATCACGATAAATTATTTTTCATTGAAGGAGATTAGAACCCATGACATTTAGAATATGATAAAGAGCACAAACTACTAGGCTAAACAAACTCTGTAAGACCTTGCTTATAAGACCTCAAGCCTCTAACCAGCATTTAATTCCGCCACCTTGGCAGGAAATTTCATTTTTGATATTTGAATAGAAATATTGAAGGAACACTGTTTGAGTAGTTTTCAAACTTTTATATTCTGTAGTGCACCCATTTCTAGCTATTCATCAGTTGTGATTCTTGAATTACAAACAATGTTGCTACATTCCTGTGGAGGATATTTAATAATTCAGGCTTGGAGCTTAACGCCACAAATTCCAATTTAGAGTACTTAGGCTTTCAACTGTTCAACCATAAATTAATAATAATACGGGTTTTGAGACTAACTAACTTATGCCAGGTCCAATGCTAAACTTCTGTTCTACACAAGAAAAAATTGGTAAACCACCTAATTGTAAAACCTGAAATCTTTTAAGGGAGAACCATAATAGGGTGACATATTAATTGTCTGGGCGCGCAGATGTATTCATAAGTTAAATTTTAAATTTTAAAACCTTGCATATCTTAGTAGTGTGATGTCAAACGATTTGATAAATGATTCAACATTATTATATATAAGCGTCACAGGAGTACGTTCATAGTATGATAACAATTGCGTGCCTTGAATGGCAGAAGAGATGACACCACTATATCTAAATTTATCACATATATTAATTCTCTCACTTGGAAGAAATTTTATAAAATAAAAGGTTGAAAATGTGCCTAATTAATTCATCTGTTAAATTGAATATTCCATGAGCAAATAGTATGCAATTGGTATATATATATATCCCCTTGTTAGGTTGTGGTTAATTTAAAAATTATCGCACCTTCTACCATAATGGCTACTTGGCCGAAAAAAGGTTCAAAATAGCCTAAACTATATGTGGAAATAGTGTTGGAGATAAATCTCAATAGTGTACAATTGGTGTATGTGTACGTATTTAAAGTTTAATTTTGCTTTCATGAAGACACACACCATAACATGGGGGAAAGACCTCTGGCCCAGCACCTCTCTTGCGCACCACCTTCCGACCAGATTATATATGCATTAATTATGACCGCTGTATTGATCGAGTGGGATTTACTTTGAGACAACCGTTGGTACCAAGTGGGAACAGCTATATCATTTTTTTTTGGGAAAAAGTGGGAACGGTACCCACCTATTTCATTATGAAATCAACAAGGAGTTTCTTGGTACCAAGTGGCACAAAGCACAATATGAAACGTTGATTCCATGGCTCTTAATTAAGCTATAGTACAAATAATAAATTATAGTTTTTTTTGTAATGAAGCCATGAATTGTAACTCCTCGAATGTGCAGAGATGAGTTCGCTTCTATAAATTATTGTGAATAAATTATATAAATGAATCTTGAATATCACTCGCTATTATACGTAATTTACATTTTTTTTTGTAACATTCATTGGAAAATTGTAACTTGTTCAAATTTCAGTATCGTTTTAGCATTTGCAAATATCTTGATGCAATTAATTTATCTTAAAGGTCAACGGGTTATAACCCATATAATTGGCATTGTAGACAAAAGAGCTTCATCTCTTTTTATTCTGCAGTTACCAACCCTTTGTGTGTGTGAGAGCGAGAGAGATTATGGCCTTACCTCTGGCTAAAGCGCAGTTCTTTCTCTACCTAGCACTGATAAAGTACCTAATGATCATCTTACCAAATACCGTAGCCGCCTCAGAATTTCCCACTTCACTTCCCGGTTGCCCAAACAAATGCGGGAATATCACCATCCCGTACCCATTCGGTACCCTTCCTGGTTGTTACCGGGATGGATTTAATCTTATGTGCAACGACTCCTTTACTCCTTTACCATCCTGTTATCTCTTTGAAATAACATCAGATTTATTTCCTATATACAGGGGCATTGTAGAACTTATTTTATATAAAGGGTGCATTTAGTTTTGTCATTTTTAATTTGTGAGAAAATGGAGTAATTAATTTCGGATAAGGACAAATGATACAATTGCAGTGGTTTAGCATCAATTTGACTTAGTATTTAAAATTTAAAATGGTAAATTTCAGCTCTAACCTGGATAGAATAAAAATTATTTGGTAGATCCAAGAAACACAGAGTTCTATGAAGACTAAATAGATAACAACTTAAATGTCTACTCCAAAATGAAAAAAAAAAATTAATATTTGGGACATTCAAGAAGCACAAGTTGGTACTCGTTAAGAGTACATGTCCTGTTAGAGTACTATAACATACTATATATACTTTCTAATAATCATTAATATGAAATTTAATCAGTGTTTAATATATAAATGTGTATCAAGCTTCTAAATAATGGGATGATGGAAATAATAAGATCAAGGTGGCGAATATACTTCAGTGCATTTAACTCTTTTTGTGAGTCACATGGCATTACTCTTCTCTTGTCGGTGCCATACTCACCACAAAAAATGGAGTGGCAGAGCGCATGAATCGGACCATTCTTGACATGGTTCAAAGTATGATTCAATGTAAATTGTGTTGTTTATTTGCTATATCGGTGCAAGACAACAAGCTTGGAGAATATAACACCGCAAGAGGCAGGGAGAGGATCAAAATCCACTGTAGCACATCTGAAGCTATTCGGTAGCAATGCATATGCGCATGTGTAAAGCATATGAACTTTTTAACTTGTGCGATCAATACACAAAATGGAGTAATTAATATAATGAGATGAGACGACTTCCGGATAAGGACAATTGATACACTTGCAATGGTTTAGCGTCAAATTTTTCCTTGGGATGTGTTATTTAATAGAGTACATAGGGAAATAAAATTAAATAGAAGTGTATAGGTACATTGGTACAAATCCACATTACTGCACCCATTGAAACTTCAAATTATAATTTATTGCGCTAAATGTAGAATGAATATTGAGGAGATTTATTCCATGTACATATGAGTCATAAAATTGTTTGAATATAATTATAACTTTACTTTAAAAATGTTATTTATGTTATGGAGGTCAACGGAAGAGCTCTTCAAATTTCAAATGGTAAATGTCAACGCTTAACTTGAGAGAAAAAAATAAAAACCTATTTGTTAGATCCAAGAAGCACAGAGTTCTATGAAGACTAAAGAGATAACAACTTCAATGTCAACTCTAAAATACAAAAAAATAATATTTGGGACATTTAAGAAGCACAATTTTTTTCATGAGGGCTAAAGAGAAATAACAAGTTGGTATTCGTTAAGAGTACATGTCCTCTTAGAGTATTAATCAGTGTCAACATATACTGTCTAATAATCATTCATATGAAATTTAATCAGTGTTTGATTTATAATTGTGTATTAATTAAGCTTCTAAATAACGGAAGGATAGCAATGTGTGCTACCCAGATATATGATATCTCAGTAGTCTGATTATCTGAATCCTATATGATCGAACAATCGGAAGACTACTATGATTTATTATTATTATTATTGATAGTTAATTTTTTTTTAAATAAATAAAGATGGGGTCAAGATATCTACCTTAAAAAGGATGGTATGTGGTCAAAAGGCATGACAATGAGGGAGGCTAATATTATATTTTTTACAAAACTGACAAATTCTAATTTATGGGGGAGCTTAGAACCCCTGAATTCCGATCACCTCAAGTACCTGACTCAAGCATATTACAAACGGACAGCCCAGATTAGTTCTTTTAACTTGGCACGAATCTCAAAATGTACCCCCTATTGTTTCTGTAGACACCGGATTGACTTTTGGCCCGTCTGGGATTAATCTAGACCGTCAGTTTGTAATTTTCTTGAGTCAGGTACCTGGGAGCATACGGATTATAGCACGCCATCCCCTCCACATGCTTCCGCCTCTGGAACTGTGAGTTCGCGTTCCGTGGAGTACTCTAATGGAATGGTTAAAATCTGCACTATTCGGCACGAATTTTGAAGTCCTTTGTTCCTTAAAACCCCAACCATTGGAACCTGCTCCTGGGCATATTGGGCCAGACTTTGCCTTTTGTACTGCAAACAATAATAGGATTAGAATGAGCTCATGAACATAAAATTTAGAAGACGGGTTGACGGAGGATCAGGAGAGCGAAAGGCGCTGATACGTTGAGTCTTTCTAATGGGCAACACAGTCAGCACAGTCATCCCTTCCATTAGATCTTTAAACAGGTTTCTACCACCCGATTTATCACTGTAAATTAAACAGCAACATGAAATTTAGAAACCTCAGGTTAATTTTTTTTTCAGCAGGGGTTGTCATGAAGCCAAAACATAAAGTGAAAATCTATATCTTTCTCAAAAACCTACAAAAAGACTTAAAAACACATTTGCAGTAAATAAATCGGAAAAAATGACTACTTTGCATTCGCTTTTCACCAAATTTTACATTTTTTGAAATTTTTTTACTATTTATTAAGCTGGTTTGAAAACCGCTATTTTTATTAAATTTCTGCAGCATTGAAAAACAGCAGTTTTCAAACCAGCTTAATAAATAGTTAAAAAATTCAAAAAAATGTAAAATTTGGTCTCCAAACACATTTTAATATAGGTTGAACATCTAACAGTTTGGATTTGTTGTTTGAACATCAAATACTAAAATATGACCCCGTAAGCACTTCGGTCAAAGTGCTTCCAGAAGCAAATTAGCCATACTATATATATATATATATATATATATATATATATATTGTTAGTTGACTTCGAGACTATGTTGAAAATCTAGCAGTTTTGAACATTGACATAATTCATAACCTTATTTATTATTTCGCCTAGTGACATCTAGTCGAGTTGGCTGTTGTTTGTCACATGAATAGGTGTTACGGCAGGTTGTCTTTTCTACGCGGGTTGTGACACTACAAATACGTAAGAATGAGTAAATAAGAAAATAAGTAATTGGATGTTTACAATATAGATTTATAAATTTTGAAGTATTGAAATTTAAAAAAAGTCTTACTGTAACTTTGGATATTTTAAAATTAATTGTAGTAATATGTTAATTTAAAACTTAGTATTTTGAAAGCCAAGTTTATTTTAAAAATGCAAGGGGTGTACGTACATATTCACTAAGCAATTAATTGAGAAGAATATATAATATAATGTTTTTTTTTTAGTTCTAAAAATTAACATATGGACACTTGGCATCCACTACTTCTCTATTATCAAAATTTACAAGTTTGCCACTCACCTAACTTCATTTCATCTCTCTCACGTGTCACACTAGCTGCCACTCCAATTTTTATTGATAGAGGATAAAATTAAGAATAAAAATCTCAAACGAAATATTGATAGAGGTTAGTATGGCAACCAACGAAATGTTTCCACTAGAAATTACAGGTGTGAAGGAAATAGTAATGGCAGTAAAGGAGTTGAATCAATCTGAGTTAAGCATCTCAGATATGGTCACCTAAATATCAATGGGCTTTCAAAAATAGATAAAATAGATATATGTAAAGGTTGTATTTATGGAAAACAAGCAAAAATACCCTTTCCTAAAGAGCAGGCAAGAAGGGCAACACAAGTTCTTGAGGTAGTACATACTAATTTGTGTGGACCCAAGGAAACAAAATATTTCGGTGGTGCCAGGTATTGTCTTCTCATTATAGATGATTATAGCAGGATGAGATGGGTTTATATCTTGAAAGGCAAAAAAAAATCAAGGCATTTGTTGAAAATCAAACTGGTAAAGGAATAAAGGTATTAAGATCAGATAGAGAGGGGAATATCAATCAACGTAATTCATAAACTTTTGTGAAAATGAAACCACAAGTTCACCATACCTTATACACCTGAAAAAAAATGGGGTAGCTGAGAGAAAGAATCGAACTGTGGTAGATTTAGCAAGAAGCATGCTGAAAGCAAAAGGAGTACCAAATGAGTTTTGACCTAAGAGGCTGTAGCAACTGCAATTTACCTTCTAAATATATCTCCCACCAAATCAGTTATAAATAGAATACCATATGAGGCATGGCATGAGAGAAAACCCAGAATTAGGCATTTGGAAATATTTGGTTGTGTTGCATACACCTTAATCAATTTGCAAAATAGGAGGAAAATACATGCAAAATTAGAAAAATACATACTTATTGGTTATTGCATACAATCGAGGGAATACATGTTATACAATCTAGATAGTAAGAAGTTTGTGATTAGTTGCAATGTATTGTTTGTTGAAATCGAATTTGGAAATGGAATGAAGAAAAAGGAGTTGATATTGTTGAATCTGAAGATTTAGATGATGTGGAAGACTAAGTACTGCAACAACCAAGTAGTTTAATCAGTTCAAATCTGAACAACAGTTCTGATCTTGAATTACCTCAAGAAAGACATGACAAAAGCCAAAACTCTGACCATACACCAACAATCAGAGTTTACAGCTGGCATCATATTGGTCCTCACACACCCATAAGAAAAATGAAATATGTCAGGAAATGAATGAAACAACACAAGTGTTATTTCTTGTAGACACTACAACCTACGAAGAAGCAGCAGAAAATGAATAATGGCATCTATCAATGCTAGAAGAATTGGTTGCAGCAAGAACAGAGGAGCTCAAGCACAAAGCTGTGAAGAAACAAAACACATGCAACTTACAAAGGCATTGGCACGAGGCAAATTCGAGCAATTCCAATCAGCACTTGGTGTTGACAACTTTGGATCAAGGAGGAGTGTTAAAAATTGATCAAAGTTGTTGTGATTATCATTTTCTAAAATTGGTAGTCAGAAGCTATAGTTAACATATTTCTATATATAGTAGAGATAATTATGGTAATTTTAGAACATAGTGGAGGTAGTGGAGGTTTAAAATTAGACTTTGTATTAGGCATAATAATTATGTAAGCAGGAGAGGTATTGGAACGAAAGAAAGTGAAAGAAATAATTTCTGTTTTTGAGCAGTTTAGAGAATCCAATATTTTCTTTGTATGAAACAGAGGTTGTGCGAGACAAAGAGCAAAAATTAGAAAATTGTTTTGGTAAAGTTTTGCAGCGCATATATCAAATTTTCCAACAGTTCAGTAATGAATTTTGAATCTGACAATGAGTCAGATCTTGTGGAAAAAAAAGAAAATGCCTAATTTGGTGTATGCAAATTGAGACTCTGATACCATATAGTTTTAGAAGGAGGTAATCAAATGAATGTTTTATTATATCATTCTTACTTCTTTGCATGTACAAAAAGAGGCTATATATATTTATATATAGCCGGTGAGTATTGTTTCCAACGGCTCTAACAAGCTCTTAACCATCTTTGATTGTGGTCAAAATAGTTCCTAACAACCTCCTAATGTTCTTTGACTGTTGTCAAAGTGGTTCCTAGAGTAATCTCTATACATCTCATAGTGTATTTCTAACATAACCTTACCAGTGTCCTCAACTTGACTAACATTGCAATGCAGCCCCTCTTGGCAGTTTTACATTTAGATCCTTCGAGTTTGGTGGAAAAATGCAGCCTTGAGCTTTTCCAGCTGCAGTTTGACACTGTTCCAAATGGTAATCAATGAAGGGGAGACATTAGAAACCTTAACTATAAAAACTTGACAAGGGATCATTGTACATAATATATGCAGAAAGAATGTCAATGCAATCAGTTTATATTTCATCGTCAGAAAAAGTAAAGTATATCTCTATGCCTGCATCAGTAATTATTCACAAAACATATCTGAAATTTCAGTTTACTATGGTCCACATTTTCAGTGAAAAATTCATCAGGTGAAAGTGTTGACATCTAGGCCCCCTCTCATTAAATTTTTTTACATCATCTGATACAGGTACTGTACCAGTATGGTTAATATGAAGTTTTAGTTCAGGACTGAACTGGGATTACATACTTTCTTATCCTAGTAAAGACAGCAAATCACTCAGAGAACCCAAGATAGCTGCCTCAAACCGGTACAAAAAGTCAAAGATACACTAGTGGTACCAAAAACAGAGCAAGGTACTGGTCACCCATGCCACTTACAAAAAAAAAAAGAAAAAATGATAGAACAGCTAAAAATAACTTTGGCTAACAACATAAGACTCTTCAAATTGTTAGAAATCTAGTTTGGATACCTTGTGAATTTTGAGCATGTCCTTTGAAAAAATAACCTTAGCTTTTAATTAAAAGAAATTGCCATTTTTCGGTTGTTTAGTTAAGTTATTTCAGTTCTTTTTTGCAAACATTTTTGGTGTAATTTTTTTAATTTTAATTACTATTCATCTAATTTACACTTTTCAATTTTTTTATTGCTAACCCTCCTCTTTTTATCCGGGCTTTAAACCGGCTATGCCGTTTAGACATAGGTGGGTTTAACAATTTGAAAATGTGTTTGTATCTCTCAAATTTAAATAAAAGAATTACAAGAGAGAGCTTGGAAACAAGGAGAGATGTATACCTGCATGGAAGGCCATTGTAATAATTATTTGTAGTGCATGTACGGCATGAGATTGTTTGTTATTTTTCTCATAATTAAATGCGTGGTGCTTGTGTGTATTGTAATCCTCTATTCCTCTCAGCTATCACAGCTGAGTTAGCAGTATTCTATGGGGCATTCTTTCTGTAAGTATAAATCAAAAGTCAAAAGAAAACGAAAAAAAAATCCCTGTAAGTCGAAGTTTTAGACGATGAGTGATGGAAATGAGAATATTATTGCAAGAGCTTTTTATTGATTTAAGAAATTGAAAAGGAAGTACCTTGTGAATACAGAGTTGTCAAATAATGAAGCATTATCCCACTGAACACATCTGGTTGTGTTTCTTCAGCATGAGTTGGGTGTTATGTTTCAGAGCAACCGGCCACCACGACCTTCAATGGATCTTTCTTTCAAAGAAGCCGGTAACTCCGGGAGCTCCTCCAGCAAATCAGCTTTCGTGATTTTTAGCCTTTCAAGGACAGTGAGCCTCGCCATAGTAGTAGGCAATGACCTCAGAGAGCTTGCATCCCTGATAGACAAAGACCTTAAAGAAGCAGGTAACTCCGGGAGCTCCTCCAACAAATCAACTTTTGCAATATGTATCCATTTAAGGGCAGTGAGCATCGTCATTGCAGCAGGCAATGACTTCAGAGAGCTTGCACACCAAATATACAATGACCTTAATGAAGCAGGTAACTCTGGGAGCTCCTCTAGTGAATTAGCATTATTGATTTCTAGCTCTTCAAGCACAGTGAGCCTCATTATTGTAGCAGGCAATGACTTCAGAGAGCTTGCATTCCAGATAGCCAACCTCTTTAGAGAAGGAGGTAACTCTGGGAGCTCCTCTAGTGAATTAATTTCATAAATTTGTAGCTCTTCAAGCACAGTGAGCCTCACTATTGTAGCAGGCAATGAATTTAGAGAGTTCGCATTTCCGATAGACAACGACCTTAAAGAAGCAGGTAACTCTGGGAGCTCTTCCAACAAAGGAGCATCAAATATATTTAGCACTTCAAGCGCAGTGAGACTTGCCATTATAGCAGATAATGACTTTAGAGAGTTTGCATTATATATTGTCAACTCTCTCAGGAATTTGTTGTTTTCCAACAACCATTGTTCATGCAAGGCCTCCATAGCTGAACAATTCGATAAAGTCAGTTCACTTACAAATCTTAAGCTTCTCAGTGGTTCAATAAGAAGGAGAGAGAGGTCATCAATGCGAAGATTAACACTATGTGCTTGTTTCCTAGATGAATGTTCAATGTCACATCCAACAATATTACTAAATCTACTAAGGGATCCGAATGCATTTTCTGAGGAGGGCATACGTGAAATGTTTGCAGATTTTTGAATCGGAAGCTTAGGGAGAGTATAAAGGTTTGATGTTGATTCCAGCAGTGGCACCTCAAGTTCACCACAGTTTCTTACTGAAATGTATTCGAGTGCCAAGGGCAGGAGGTTGCTCGGATTATCAATTGCCATTAACATTGGGCATTCCCTTATAATTAATTTCCTTAGCGACACAAATTTACAAAAACCACCTACTTGAAGATGTACAAGGTTCCCGCAATTCCAGACAATTATCTCCTCAATTGACTGAAAATCTATGTTGTCTTGCTGCATAAATCCGTTCAATGCTATCAATTTTGGGCAGTTTTTTATCTTCACTTTTCTGAGTGATGATTTTAATGATGATGTTGATGGGACTTCCCTTGGGTCAGAACATGGGTAATATTCTGGAAGAGCACTCACTCCCACATTATCTATGCAAAAGTCAGTTAGAGAAAGTGGTAGCCCGGGACATTTGGTTAGGTTTTCGCAATTTTGTATGCTTAATTGTTTTAGTGACAATAATTTTCCAAATTCACCTGCAGGTGCCAGCTTCTTACAGTCGCTGATGGTTAATTCCACAATAGCTTGCAAATCTAGGATGTCTTGCTGTAGAAATCCCAAGGATATTAGGTTGGAACATCTTTCTATGTGCACTACTCTTAGTGATGATTTTAGGGATAATGGTGTGGGAGTGTTATTACCAGAACTTTGATACAAATTTGGAAGAGAAGTCAAGTCCACATCATGAATTCGAAATTCAATTAGAGAAAGGGGCAGATCAGGTAACTTATCCAGATTTGGACATTCACGTATATCAAGAATTTTCAAATATGGCATTTTCCAATAATACAATTTGTTTTTCCAAACAGGGCAATTAAATAATTTTAGGGATGATAGGTTTAAAAGAGGTGAATCCTCCATCCAACTAGGAGATCTATGTCCTTTATAATTCTCAACTATCAAATCCATGATATTTGGATGGGGTTGGAGGTAATCAATGATTTGCTCAGGGTGATCAGGATTGCTCTCTAAGGTCCATTTCAGGGAGAGGGATATGAGATTATTCATCCCCAATAGGTTGGCACTCTTAGATTCAGTAGGATCCCCAATATTCTCAATATTTTTAATTATCAGGTGTCGGAGGTTCTTTAGTGTGCTTAGTTCATTTATACGTTGACCACTCCCTTGTCCGACAAAAAAGGTTAACTCTTGGAGAGATGCCAACTTGTGGACTCCATGAATGGCTTGCACTATCTCTTGGGGAAGCCTCATATAACGCAACCTAAGTAGATTGGTCATTCTAGTTGATTCAATTCTCGAATGGGATGAATTATCACTACCTAATGGAAACTCTAGTACTTGCAAATGGTAAAGTTTGTAAAGTGGAGTGAGGGTTGAGTAATTAAATGGTTTAGTGTGACCATCAGTTTGAATGGATATGTAGCGAAGGTGTACCAAATAGCTCATCTCCTTGGGCAAACCAGAGATATGCCCTCCGCGTATTTTCAACAAACGTAAAGATTTCTTTGTTAAATCATTCGGTAGATCCAAATAGAAAAGAGTATACTCCATAGAAGTGGTTATAACCAAGCTACGTAAATTTTTAAGATGGGAGACCTTTTTTATTTCACTTTCAAGTAAAGAAAGATCTCGTATAGAAACATGTCGTACAGTGCTAGGTATGGTAATAGATTTATCATCGGGCTCTATTCTACAACATTCCCCATAGGAAACGTTTTGCGCCAATTCATGCACCAGATCATGCATAATATACCTTTGACCTTCACCATATCTATCCCATGATTTAGAATATTCAAAGAATGATTTTCTCAAAAGGTGATTGAAGTAATCTTCTCCAATATCTTCAGGCCTTTCTTCCTCACGTAACTGTTGCCGGATGAATCCAGAAGCAATCCACATTTTGATCAAATCATTTTTATCAAATAAATGATCTTGAGGAAATATGCTACAAAACTTAAAGCATACCTGCAAATCTGCTGGTAAATGGTAGTAGCTCAACTTCAAAACCTCAATTACATCCTTCGCTATCTCTAATTTAAATATGGAGCTATGGTTCAAAATTCTTCTCCAATACTGGGGGTTCATACGTGAATTCAGTAAGCTTCCAATGACCTTTGCTGCTAATGGATTACCATGAAGCATTTTTAGTATTTGATCTCCAATTGCTTGCAAATCTGTATGACTGTCAGAGTTAAAACCATAAAATGCATAGCTATAGAAGATCAATCGCAACTCTTGCACTCCTAAGTCTTGTAATGCAAGAGATTCATGCTCTGTACTTATCACACTAGCAAGTAAATCTATCACTGATTTCATTCTAGTTGTAAATAAGATTTTACTCCCTTCTAGTACATACCTCAATGGGGCAATCAGTTGCTCCCAATCCCTCCTGCTCTCATCATCCCAAACATCATCTAAAACGAGAAGGACTTTCTTCGAAAATATCTTTTCCTTCAAGGTCTCATGAAGTGCATTTAATGGTTTACCACTACAGCTACTTTCCCCTAGTGCATCGAGAATCTTTCTCGTTATATCTTCAACACTGAAGTTAGTAGAAACACAAACCCAAATTATTTTGTCGAAGTGATTCAACCTGCACATCTCTTGATATGCAAATTGCACAAGGGTGGTCTTCCCTAGTCCACCCACCCCGACAATACCAAAAGAAGAGAGGCGAGCATTAGTTGGTCGCTTCAGCCAACCAATTATCTTATCCTTCTCAGCCTCGCGGCCAAACACCTCTCTTTCAGCTAAAAAGGAAGTAGTTTCGTGCCTTAAAACTTTATTGGCTTCTTGCCGTGATTCAGAAAGATAATGAATACCTAGCGTAGTGGCAAGTTGCAGGAGATGCTCCACATCAGCAACAGCCCGATCCAACATTGTTAGGGCTTCCTTCAACCTCTCCAAAGTATCACCATTGATAGGACATGGTTTTATTTTCTTTGAAATAGAAGCGGATCCGCCCGCCTCATCTCCTTTTTTCACTATATCCTCCAGCTTTTTGTACTCCAACTCATCAAGCACATCTTCGGATGCTTCAACAGCCAGCCTAAACTGCTCCACCCATTGGCTAGCATCTGGGTGCGTCATCCTGAGTGCTTCAGCAATGCCCATGACAGCAGTGATCTGGGGAAGTGCTGTCTGTAGCCTCTTTAGCTCGGCTTCGCTATCGGCTGGAAGCATACGGTCTAGCAAGTACGAATAAGCCGTGCTAACAAGGTTATCAACAACAGAGGACCCTGCCCAGTCGGCAATGGTGAAAACAGCAGGAACCGCCCAACTGGTGAACGTTGAAAGAGCCATCTTGAATTTCCTTCTTCTTCTCGTGTGGTACCTTCTTCAAATCAAAGCCGCTGGGTTTTTACTCTATTTCTTTTTCTGTCTCTTTTTTTTCTTAGCTAGTGTTGCTTGGGAATAAGAAAGAACAAGTACCAATTTTTTATTATTTTTTTCTATAAATACCTACCAAATTCTTGGTTGAGAGAACAGATTGAGAAATGAAGATAGCCAAAGACAGCCAACATATCATTTTTGAGGGAGAAATTTGAGAAATTGAAATATGTATCGAACATGAGAGATGGAGAGAAACAGATTGAGATGACAAACCAAGGTTACTTGATTCAATTTAGTCGTGAAGAACATGCAAGAGCACGAGCAGTTGAAACATCCAAGTCTACTACACTGTAGTAGATCATTGAGATGCTATGTGGCACGCACAGTGTTACACCATATGGTGTGAAAATTAAATGAGAAGCTGATCCTCAGGAACTGTCTTCATAAAACCAGACTGGAGCTATCAGCAGCGACTCGTTACATCGTATTGTTGTGTACAAACATATTATTGAATTATTGAAGTCAACTCGTCTGTATTCCATCAAGAGGATTTTCAATTATTGAAGTCAACTCCTCTGTATTTCTTCCTGTGGTGTACAAACATATTTTTAATAGTATTGTAGTTGTTGGCACCAATAATTGGTTTGAAGAAATCAAATATTACAATAAGAGCAATGTTTTGACTTTTGAAGGTTACGTACACCCGATCAAAGTTTTTAGTTAAAACACCATGATTTGTATCGCGAAACTGCTGCTTCTATTCAAAGAGCTGAAATAAACAAATCAGATCTGATTTATATTATTATTTTGCCAATATTTCTAAACAAAAGTCCACAGTTATCTAAAAGGAGATGGATTAAATGCATTAGAACAATTTGGTTGTCAGAAATTAGAAATGCTTGGTAGATGTTGTTACCCACAATAGCTTGTAATTCTTATAACTGGTATGGTTCGAAAAAGAAAAAACTGTTTCAGCTATAAAAAAAATCGTATGTTAAGAACCAGATTTCTGTATCATGCTCGCCACTCTTTGTTCTAAATAATTATGGTACTGAAATTTTTTAGTTACTGGTAGTTTCATCGGTTTTTCTTATTTTGAATAGAGATTACAAAAGGTGGTGAATCGTTTTTATTGAGGAGATCACGTTGGAGGTACAAATGAATTCCAACTCGATTTGTGAGCAAAAGACTGTTAAAATACCCTTATTACCTTCTAAGTTTGTATTATCAATTATGAATATCGGATCAACTAGACTTTGTATAAATAGAATGGCCTATAATGACTAATAGTAAAAAAAATTGAAAAATAATAATAATAATAGTAAATTAGGCAAACATAACAGCTGATTTTTGTTTGTAAATCCGTGTAAGAATTAACTGTAAGCATTGTAAGCATTATCATATTCATTCAGAGAAATAACTTCTTTTTAATTCAATCTCAAATTGTAACACTAAAATTAATTAATGCGAGTCATACAACATCTAATACTAGATTGGTTGTGTCCACAAAAAAGAGCCAACTATCCTGGAAAAGATTTAAGAGCACCTATTGGCGACAGTCATTATAATCCCGTTATCCCATACAGTAGAAAGTACAAGGCTTTTGTCAAAATATGGTCCAATTGCACTTCTGGGTCCAATATTGTTGTAATACCATTCATACTATATACCCAAATTTTTGGCCCACTAAAATTTCTTCATATAATGTTCTGTTTTCAGACCCATCTAGTAATATTTTTTATATTATGACAGTCAAGAAGATATATTGTTTATTTTGACCAAGTCTTCCTCTTCCTACTGATATATTGTTTTTTTTTTTCTGTACATGTGTGTTTTTATATTATTAATTGTTTTTTTTTTGAAGGTTAGTGGCTTTAAATGCCTACTAACAATTTCATTTATAAAAAACATATTTACAATAGGTCAAATGACCGTAATTCCTAAATCTATTCTTTTATTCTCATAAAATCCTCTAAACTAATATAATATTCTAATCCTCTCGTAATAACTCTAATACCTTAATCATCATCTCGCTCCACGACCGGATCCGCTTCTTCGACCGCCGCCGCGCTCCGACAACGACCGGATCTACTCACCGTCGCACTCCAATCGAGATGTTGATCACCCTAGTACTTTAATCGCCATCTCGTTCTACGATCAGATCCGCTTCTTCAACCGCTGTCGCGCTCCGACGGCGACCGGATCTACTCACCGTCGCGCTCTAATCGAGATGGGAACTCTATGCTCCGAACTCCGACGATACCGCACTCTCGGCTCCGATCGGCTCCACTCGGCTCCGGTTTCTCCCCTCTCCCTCATTCTCCTCTCCGCTCGAGAAGGTAGAACCGAGAGAAGGGAGGTGTTGCTTCGGAATGAGGACTACAAGAAGTGAAAATGGTGGAGTTAAGTGAAGGGAAAAGGAGGGGGGATGGGGTTGGGGGGCGGCTGTTGAAAACCCTAGGTTTTCTTCTCTCTGGCTCGGGCCTTTATATTATTAATTGTTGGGGCAATTTTTTTGGGCACTCCTTGTCAGTGTTACTGACGAAGTCTTTTTAAGAGAGAACAGGATAAAAATAAAGAAGATGTACATATATTTGATCACTAGTGACAACTTGGCATCTCATTAAGCCATCCACAAAAACTAGAGTAGTTAACTGTCGATATAAACAAGACAACTATCTTGAAAACAAAAACGATTCAATTTAGAAACACCTTATCTCTATATTAGAGTATTTATAAAACCATATAGCGGCCTTTTGAAATTGGAGGGAATCGTTGAACCATGTCATTCTTTGAACAGGCTAAATGTTGTCTTTAATACACAACAAGGCCATGAAAAAAGGTCTCGGATCCAGAAGCTGAATGCATGGCTTAACGAGTCAGTGTATTTTGTCGTACCAACTGTAGTTCTACCCGCTACACTATAGGTAATTCGGAGTAGATTGTTCAAGAGGAAAATCATTGATATGCTGTTGGTGTGACGTAGATTGTTCCATGCATTTATACGTGTGGCGTAGATAGGTCTATGCATTCGTACATACAAATATTAATTGAATAAATGTTTTCATAAAAAATAATACTAAATAAATTTAGGTTCCTAGATCAATTGATTAACTAAAATAATCACATTTTCAATTTAGTTATACATATATGAAGTATATTATTTAATGTTTTTTTAATTTTTAATTTATCTCTATCCAAATTAAAAAAATGATTTCATTATTGATTCCCATAGTCACACATTCATGTTTTCTATATCATCATTTTGTGTCATTATCAATATTCTATCTGATATTCAATCCCATTTAAAATTTTATGGATCATTTTATGGATCGCTTCTGTTTATGTGTCATTCAGAAGAAGAGAGAACATTTTCAGACTACCTAGTTGCTTTGATACAAGGAAAAAACGTGGGGCATCATATTCGTGATATATTTATATATAAATTTTTTTTGAGAAGAAATGTGGGAGTCCAGCTCCCATATTCCATTGATATATTTATATATACATTGTAGTAATGTGCATGTGCGTTGTTTAGGGTGATTCATTAACATCAATTATTTGAACTTTGAAAGTAGAGATATAAGTTCATAGCGCGGGCCGTTGTGTAATATGCATATTACCATAGCCTCATTTTTATTTTATTTTTTACCACCTCCAACTTTGACCGTTGTGTAAAAAGCTAACTATTTTGAAGAAGACTAGATAATTCTTGGTAAGAAATTTTGACGTGCTCATGATATATTGTTATATATAACTAACTTTATTTATTTATTTTTTAGATATAATATGCCTGGCACCAATAGATAGCCAGGAAAAAATGTACATGGAAGAGGGATCCAAGTGAAATAAAAAAAACAAGCCCTCTTAATTCTACTGTACATGTACATGGAAAAGGGATCCATGTTAAATACCATTGGAATGAACTATGCTAACAATGGGAATGGTCACTGTTTGACCATGGAAAAGTCATCACTTCCATGGAACATTTTTGAAGATTCTCCCATGACCTTACACGTGCATTGTTGGTGACTTGGTGTCTCTTTTTACTGATCATCCCCTCTTGTTTGTCTCTCATATATACAAAAAGGTACAACAATGATCCTGCACTCGTAGTGAGAGATGGGCTAAAAAAAATCATCTAAAATAAAAGAGAGATGGGCTAAAAAGGCTGCAGGTGCATGTGAAAGGATATTGCGTGTCAAAAAATTTTTGAGTGCCTGCAGCAGGTGCTTTGTTTTTAAAACTGCATGTAATTAGCATTTTAAATTTCAAAATTATTGTCCTGAGATTTTGAAATTTTTTTTATAAAACATAATTAATTTTTTTTTATGAAACCAATATGATTACTTTTTTTTTTTTACCAAAATCATAAGAACTGAAATGCTATTTCGGTCTGTACTTTTTTTTTGCGCACTGAAATGACAAGTCAGCCCAAAGTAGTTTTACAATAATACTTTGCCAAAAGTGGTTTTACAATAACCACTTCGGACTGAAATGCCATTTGTGTCGGAATTTTAATGCTCTAGCAAAAATGAATTAGGCTTTTTTTTTAGGTTAAAAATGAGAAGGTATACTGTTGTCAAAAAACATTTACTCCTCTGCCAAAAATGATTGTGTCGAAATTTTAATTCTCTACCATAATAAGAAGGCATATTATTGTCTTAGATTTTGTGTCAGAATTTTAATATACCTTATAGATTATATAAGAGGTGGAATTCACTTACAACATTCTATAGTTATAACATCTTTCTATAGAAATCGCAACTCATAAAAACTCTTGGCGCTGCTCCTTGAAGGACCTATACCATAATGTCATCACCTAAAATTACTGAGTCTTCTCGAATGCCTCTAATTTGCTAATCCATTCTAGAATTTTCAATCGCTCTGTTGAAACCTATTTACTCCTCGGATAAGACAAATCTATGGATCTTTATTTGTCCAGAGATTTTTATTTCATCAACATTTCCAAACAACTGAGTCATATTTTCCCTTTATTCTTGATTAATTGCATGTTTTTAGCTATATATGATCTGGGGCAGAGTCAGATTTTTAAACTATGAAGGTCATCAGTGATTGGAGGTCAATCATATAATAATACGTAAAATGCGGTTCGATCTTACTATAACAATGACATTTTGCTCTAAATTACATAGAAAATCATATATATAAAAACAATTCAAAAAAATGAGATCAATTAACCTCCATTCAACCTATATGCATCTGCCACTGTATATGACGTGTATACAGTGACCAAACACATACATACATCTTAGAGCTTACAAATAGAACTGTAAAATCTGGTGTCATTGTATGGATAAATATTGCAAAATTGTAATAAATGGCTTAGAAGTTACAAGTTACGATTTTGTTCATAACTACCTCGATGATGATATCAACTATGTATACAATAACGACTATGACTATGACTATCGACTTGCTGCATACAACAATGACTATCACTATGTATATGACAGCGAGGAAGCACGCATTCATTAAAAAAAATAAAAAAATTACTGGCACATGATTTTTGAATTAAATCATTAAGAATTAGAACAATTCAAAAACCGATATACTTTACAAATTGATGCTGCAAATTATAGGTGCAATGGTAAATTGATCATTAACCTCTTTGGATTACCTTTTATTAACTTCTTCTATATGCAATCTTAGAATTTTTTGTTATTATTGGATTCAGAAGGTCAAAATAGAAAAATTACTAAGCGACAATGAAATAACTACATAATTTAGTTTCTGTGAAATAAAATAAGTTAGAAATAATCTGATCCAACTTTGAAATCTCTAGAATAGCGTATATACAATTAAAAAGTTTAAAATATTTCCATTGAAGAAAGATGCTCAGTAAAATAAACTTGAAGCAAATTTTCTTAATTGTCATTCTCGGTTGTGATCGTATGCAGGATAAAACATACTGTAAGGCATCAATCGACCGGAAGAAAAAACTTTGGTGTGTCATTCTGTAAACATGCTAATGGCCAGGCAAAAGGTTCATTGATCTCGACAGATGCACATGTAGCTAAGTATGTTTAGTATGATCTATCATGCAAACTTTACTTGACTTTTTGTTTAAATATCTCTTTACTTTCATCAATGACACTAATGGAAAAAGTTAAAAAAGATATTAACAATAACTTGTATTATATTTTTTTAATATTAAATATGATAAAAAAAACAAATATCTAATAATAATATATTGTTGTTTTAAAGAATATTTTTAAGGAGATATGATAACTAACTCATATTCTAATAAAGATTATTTATATTATTACGAGAAATCCATTACATCCATTTGGAAAGGACAAGAAATAATGGAGATAAAAAATTCACACAGCAAATTTAGTTCCCTAATTGATCTATTAAAAAATTAAAGGACAAATTTAATAGCAGTCTATATTTAACATCATTTGATGAAACTAGGAATGATATTCAAATTGCACGAGAGAGGGACCCAAGAATCAATAACTTGATCAAACATGTGCATGCATTCAGCGGAAACTCGCACATAGAACATGGATGACATATCTATTTAATCATGTATAACGTATATAAGAAGTTAAAGAACTGTAGATCTGGTAAAGATAATGTGAAGAAACAGATCAGAGTTGTGGACAGCACGAAATTGTGTTATTACTTATTAGTTAAATTATGTTTTGCTACATGGACAAATAAACTTAATTTTTATTAGATATTCGGACTTTTTAGGTGGATAAATACGGTGAAAGAGAGAAAGATGAAGGAGCCGTTGCCTTGTTGTCAATGTAATGGAAAATCCATCCATCATGTCCCTAAAATTCTTGCTGTGTGGAAAGAAATTCCAAAAAGGAGAGAGTAGTGCTCCTCCCTATGTGGAAATCAAATGGTGGGGTTACCATATGGAACAAAGAATAATATGCCCACTCAAAATAGGAAAAGCCAATACACAATATGTTGGGATAAGCGTTCTAGTTCTGATCACATTTAAAAACGAAAAAAATACACTAGTTTCTTTCCAATTGCAATCAATTACAAATGACAAAATCTGATTGGAGAACCTTTTTCTAAAAAAAAATTGTTTTTAAAAAAATAGAAGGATTACAATATTTTATGTATTTACCTAGAAGTGACTTTTGAACCGGGATCAATAACTCCCATTCAAAACATTATTATTATTTTCAATATTTTAATTTTTCTTATAGCCGCAAAAAATCTGGCCTGAAAAATGTTGATCTAGGTTATTTGTTGCAATCTTTCTAATAAATTAAATTATATAGTATTTCATCTATTTTCAAAGAAATATATAAAATATTTCTAATATTTCTATACAAAAAATAAATATATTATAACATTTTATGTTTAAAAAAAAACTTAAAACTGGGAGATTAAATTCCGGTTTTGGAATTCCAAAACATAACCGGGAATTTAATTTCCGGTTCCGCAAACTGGAAACTTTTTTCCCAATTTTGAACTACCTAGAACTGGAAATTAATTTTGCAGAAAGTTTGTATGAAACCGGGAATTTAATCTCCAGTTTGGACAGATGTCGAAATCCAACGTACTAAGGTGTAGACTTGTAAATTATTTATTAATTTTGGATATTAATAAAAATTTCGGTCCAATTATCATGTGTTTTTTATACTAAAGATGGCGACAAAAATGTATAAATTAGGACTTTTAAAATAACTGACAAAATTTGGACTACTCTACATAAAATAACTACTCTACAAAATTATCATGTGTTTTTTATACCAGTAAGTTTTGAATACAATACTCTCCATAAAATAACTGACAAAATTTGGACTTTCAAAACAAATTATTGTCTTTGAAAATAACTAAGGTCCCACTTCCCTGACTTTACGACTTGGACTCAAAAGTCATTCCCTGCTTACCTAACATTACCACTATTTTTCTTAGTGCATGTTAGTGCAAGTTCCCTTTTCCCTGCTTTACCAAATATTCAAAGAAATCCCATATTACTGAAAATAGTAAATATACTACTTCTTTATGAAAAAATTAAAACATTATTTTGCAACGGGATTCTTCTTCCAAGAGTGGTCTTTATATTTATTATCAAGTGTCCCCACTTGTACCTAACGAGGTCAAGAATTAATAATAACATTGATCAAAGAAAGGGCCCGCTATCAGCATCATAGGCTTTCTTTCTTTCTTGCTTGCTGTTGTTTCCTTTCACATTCTAAGTCATCACTCTATAATTCAAACTCGTCCTATGGGAAACAAATACATAATTCTGCTAGATGTGAAGAACTCTGTTGTGCGCCTCATGACTTGACATGGCTCGATCACTTCACAATCAGTAAAAGTTATGCGCGTTCCACTAATTTTGCTCTTTCGTAGTTTTTTTTTTTTTAATTCTTATGTATGTTCTTATACATATCATACTCAACAAATTTCAATCAAGCACCCCTCCGAGTTGTCTGGCTTGCTCTTTTTCTCTCCAGCAATGACACTTGCTGCACTTATTTCCATATTCCGGTTTTGGAATTCCAAAACCATAACCAGAAATTTCCATATTAAATGAAGAAGTGTACAGCTAAGGAGGAGAATAATTAATTGTAACTTTGAGGCTTTGAGCAAACAAATAATATCTCGTTCATAGCTAAGGGCCCGCTATCAGCATGATATATAGGCCTTCTTTTTGCTATTTGTTTCTTTCTTGGTCAATCTAAAAATTATAGTCAGTCTACTGGTAAATCGAAACATAAAATTTCTATGGGTAACAAAAACATAATTCTCCTTAAATTAGAGTCAGTCACCATTACTACTTAGACCTCTCAAATAATAGTCTCACGGGAGAAATTCCCCTTTCCATTTGTAATGTGACATTGCCAACAGTGCTTGATCTTTCAAACAACAATTTAGCTGGTACAATTCCACCTTGCCTTATAGAAGATGCTGAATTGAAACTGCTTAATCTAAAAAGTAACAAATTAAGCGGGCCATTTCCACAAAATATTAGTCCAGCATGTGGACTTCCTACAATAAATCTGAATGGAAATGCAATAAATGGAAGTTTGTCCAAATTACTGATGTATTGTAATGCTCTCGAGTTCTTAGACTCATCTAAAGTAATTAACTGCTTACCTAACATTCAAACATCAAATTAAGACTTCAATTTATGCTTACCTAACAAAGGGCTTAAACGTCGGATTTGCATTGAGATTCGTGCAAACATATTTAAAACTTAATAAATTAAAATGGCTCTTTCAATCTAAATATTTGTACGTATTTTAATACAGAACGGATGGTTTAGATCCGGCTTTGGATGAGACTTTATCCAAAACCGTTTGGACAAAAAACCCACCCTTCAAAGAAATCCCATTGCTGTATTTTTGGCACTTGCAAATGTTTCCTATTCAATAATAAAAGAGCGTAAATATGAAATCTACAATTTCATCAAGACCAAGAAACATATTTTTATTTTCAAGAGTGTTTTTATTTTCAAAGAAAAGGGCCCACTATCAGCATCATAGGCTTTCTTTCTTTCTGCTTGTTTATTTTCAAAATCAACTTTGTTCTTCTCTTTGTGACTTAATTAAGATGACTAGATCACTTCACAATCAGTTGAAGTCATGCGCGTTCCATTAATTTTGAGGTTTCTTAGTGTTTTTTTTATTTGTATGTTTGGTCTTATATATATCATACTCAACTAATTTCAATCAAGCACCGCTCCAAGGTGACACAGACCAATACCCGCTACACTATTTGCTACAGATTCTCTTCGTCCTAAAAGCTACAAATTCAGTTTAAATTCAACAGGTGCATGCTTACAGATAAATATTAAATACATGAAGATTAATTAAATTAAACAGATAAATAATTTAAAATAATCACACATTTTTCTCTAAAAATGGAGTATTTACTAATTGATTATTGTTAAAGTAACTTTTGATTTTGTAATAATTTTCAGTTATTAATTACTTTTAGTAGGCGATCTAGCACACATATAGTAAAATTTTTAATTCAAAACAATAATACAGTTGTCCATATGAAATTGATGTTATAATAAATTTTTGATGTGGACTTAGAGAGAGAAGAGATAAGTTTAATGTGATCTATCATATATCCAAAATGTTACCTGTTTTAATTATATATATATATATATAGAGAGATGAGCTATGCTACTCCATGGAGTAAAACGCATTGGTGCTCCACGCCGCTATATTTTTATTTTGAAAATCCAAATGACCGATCCGAACCGTTCATCTTGTTCTCCATATTAATATGTGCTTGGAGACCAAATTTTACATTTTTTGGAATTTTTTTACTATTTATTAAGCCACTTTGAAAATCACTGATCCGGCAGTCCAGAAATTTTTACTGTTTTTTACTGTTCATCCGGATTTTCAGATTTTCAAAGTGGCTTAATAAATAGTAAAAAAATTCCAAAAAATGTAAAATTTGGTCTCCAAGTACATTTCAATATGGATTAAAAGTTGAGCGGTTCGGATCGGTCGTTTGGACTTTCAAAATGAAAATACGGCGTGGAGTACTAACGCGTTTTACTCTATGGAGTAGCATAGCTCATCTCTCTCTCTCTATATACATATATATATATATATATATATATATATGTGTGTGTGTGTGTGTACAATTTCCGCGAATGAAACTAATTATGATAGAGAGTAGAACAAGGGTGTTCCTAAGTGCACCAAGTCTTTTTGTGATCTCAACTCTAACACCTATCGGATTGGCTACAAACAACAAATTCAAATCATTGAAATCCTTCTACTTTACAAGTGATGCATCTACATGTAAAAATTTTAAACTTTCAAATTAATTTAGTAGAAAGTCAAGTTGTCAAAATTAGAAGGTTTATAAATTAATTTTAATGCATTAATTTTTTGGACGCCTTTTGACCACTTGACTCTATACAAAATTAATTTTAAATGTTAAATTTTTTGAATGTAGATGCATCACTCGTAAGGGAGAAGGATTTCAATCATTTGGATTCATCATTTGAAACCAATCCAATAGGTTTTAGAATTGAGTTCACAAAAAGACTTGGTGCACTTAGGAACACCCTTGTTCTACTCTCTATCATATATCCAAAATGTTACCTTTTTAATTATTTATATATAAGTTCAATTTCCGCGAATGAAACTAATTATGATTTATTATATATGTGGAAAGAGTTAAAAAAAATATTGGCAAATAATTTGTAGTTTTCTTTTCTAAAATAACATTTGACATAAAAAACAAGTATCGAATAATTATATTATATCATTTTAATGGATCATTTAATGAGATCAGAGAAAATCAATGAAAATATTAACAAAAAAATAAACATATTAGAAAAAAGATAAATATTTGACAAAGTTACATGATTTTTTTATTTAAATGTCTCTTCGATTCCGTCAATGCACCTAATTATATATAGTTCAATATTATCTATGTGAAAAGAGTAAAAAAGTCGTGGTAATACTTATATATTTCTTTTTTATTTTAAAATTTAACAGGCAAAATTATCTAATAATAATATTTTTATTTTAATAAATTTTTAATGATAAATCAGATAAAATCTATTAAAACACACTGTAAAGAATAATGGTCTTTTGAGATATATTTTTTCCATTTAGAAAAAAGAAATCTCGGGCATTAATTTAGAACTATGTGCATCTAAAGCACCCTTTACTAAAATCAATGTAGTTGTATGTAAACCTAGAGCAATAGCATGATGAACCAAGAAATCTCTAGGGCCTATTGTTAAGAAAAGAGAATTCATATTCTCATTAACAGCATTCAACCATCCGGGTAACCATATGTTTCTACCTGAATTGAAGGCTGGGCCACTCATTGAAGATAAGAGTATTTTTTTTATGATTTGATTTGAACAACGATTTCTCAGAGTTGTTATAAGGATAACAAAACAAAATAATAAAAGAAACAAAAATACAAAATTCCAAACTGTGATTATCATTTATTTTTGAAAAACAACACTATCAAAACTTTAGCAAGAGTAAGTGCTTAAATTTGAGCTTTTTATAAACTTGTACTTGGTCGAGCATTTTCTACATGTTCCGTTGTTGAACTGAGAAGGTTAAGCTGCCACTAATATCCTATCATACAATTCCCTAACTTGACGACTGGGCTCCAAAGTCGTGCATGCACGTTCTATTTTCCCTGCTTACCAAACATTCAAAGGCCAAAGAACTTATTGTTTGAGTTGGATTTAAATTGATGTTGCAAATTAATACTGTATAGTATCTGCATGGTCATAATCTCACAAATGCTGTATGGTAAGATATGCATTACGTTCATCATATTTGCATTGCACTGAAAAGAACATGTACTAAATTCAAGTCAATGGCACTCAGTGAAATTAGTAGTTAGAGAGTGATTGTCGCAATCGATTTGATATTTTTTTTTAGTAAAGGTTGGAGGTCAAGCCACCCAACTATATAATACCTTTGTTGTTACAACAAAGGATTTCCCCCATCCAGGTTTCGAATCCATGACCTCCTACATAGAGATCATGTGCCTTTGCCACTCAATTGATTTGAAGTTGTTGAAAGAATGGTAGTTGTCCAAATTTATATTTGTCAATATCTTTGTCTGAATTGAATAGTTTGGAGGTGTGTAGACGCATTATTTTTAAAGATGGGTTTTTTTAACAAATATTTAAATAAATCATTTTCTATAATAATAAAATAATAACTCATAATTTTGAAATAAAACAATTAAAATGTAACTTAAAACTTTATTTTTAGTATTATCCATGCAAATGAAAAATGATGAAATTAATTACAAACCGTTCATCGAAGGACAAATTTATAGCAGTCTATATTTAACATCATTTGATGAAACATGGAATGATATTCAAATTGCACGAGAGAGGGACACAAGAATCAATAACTTGATCAAACATGTGCATGCAGTCGGTGGAAACTCACACATAGAACATGGATGGCATATCTATTTAATCATGTATAACGTATATAAGAAGTTGAAGAACTGTAGATCTGGTAAAGATAATGTGAAGAAACAGACCAGAGTTGTGAGGACAGCATGAAATCGTGTTATTACTTATTAGTTGAATTATGTTTTGTTACATGGACAAATAAACTTAATTTTTATTTGATATTCGGACTTTTTAGGTGGATAAACACGGTGAAAGAGAGAAAGATGAAGGAGCCGTTGCCTTGTTGTCAATGAAATGGAAAATCAATCAATCATGTCCCTAAAATTCTTGCCGTGTGGAAAGAAATACCAAAAAGGAGAGAGTAGTGCTCCTCCGTATGTGGAACAAAGAATAATATCCCACTCAAAAAAGGAAAAGCCAATACACTATCAAAACTTTAGCAAGAGTAAGTGCTTAAATTTGAGCTTTTTATAGACTTGTATTTGGTCGAGCATTTTCTACATGTTCCGTTCAATAAATTTTTCGGTTGTTGACCTGAGAAGATTAAGCTGCCACTAATATCCTACCATACGATTCCCTAACTTGACGACTGGGCTCAAAAGTCGCGCATGCAGGTTCTATTTTCCCAAAGAACTTATTGTTTGAGTTGAATTTAAATTGATGTTGCAAATACTGTAAGGTATCTGCATGGTCATAATCTCACAAATGCTTTATGGTAAGATATACAGACCAGAGTTGTGAGGACAGCATGAAATCGTGTTATTACCTATTACTTAAAATTATGTTTTGTTACATGGAAAAGTAAACTTAATTTTTATTAGATATTCGGACTTTTTAGGTGGATAAACACAGTGAAAGAGAGAAAGATGAAGGAGCCGTTGCCTTGTTGTCAATGAAAAGGAAATCAATCAATCATGTCCCTAAAATTCTTGCCGTGTGGAAAGAAATGCCAAAAAGGAGAGAGTAGTGCTCCTCCGTATGTGGAAATCAAATGGTGGGGTTACCATATGGAACAAAGAATAATATGCCCACTCAAAATAGGAAAAGCCAATACACAATATGTCACTGGATAAGCGTTCTAGTTCCGGTCACATTTAAAAACGAAAACAATACACTAGTTTCTTTCCAATTACAATCAATTACAAATGACAAAATCTGATTGGAGAACCTTTTTTTCAAAAAATTATGTTTTTTTTAAAATAGAAGGATTACAATATTTTATGTATTTACCTAGAAGTGACTTTTGAACCGGCATCAATAACTCCCATTCAAAACATTATTATTATTTTTCAATATTTTAATTTTTCTTACAGCCGCAAAAAATCTGGCCTGAGAAATGTTGATCTAGGTTATTTGTCGCAATCTTTCTAATAAATTAAATTATATAGTATTTCATCTATTTTTAAAGAAATATAGAAAATATTTCTAATATTTCTATACAAAAAATAAATATATTATAACATTTTATGTTTAAAAAAAAACTTAAAACCGGGAGATTAAATTCCGGTTTTGGAATTCCAACATAACCGGGAATTTAATTTCCGGTTCCGCAAACCAGAAACTTTTTTCCCAATTTTGAACTGTCTAGAACTGAAAATTTTTTTTGCTGAAAGTTTGTATGAAACCGGGAATTTAATCTTCAGTTTGGACAGATGTCGAAATCCAACGTACTAAGGTGTAGACTTGTAAATTATTTATTAATTTTGGATATTAATAAAAATTTCGGTCCAATTATCATGTGTTTTTTATACTAAAGATGGCGACAAAAATGTATAAATTAGGACTTTTAAAATAACTGACAAAATTTGGACTACTCTACATAAAATAACTACTCTACAAAATTATCATGTGTTTTTTATACCAGTAAGTTTTGAATACACTACTCTCCATAAAATAACTGACAAAATTTGGACTTTCAAAACAAATTATTGTCTTTGAAAATAACTAAGGTCCCACTATTTTCCTGTCCTACTTCCCTGACTTTACGACTTGGACTCAAAAGTCATTCCCTGCTTACCTAACATTACCACTTTTTCTTAGTGCATGTTAGTGCAAGTTCCCTTTTCCCTGCTTTACCAAATATTCAAAGAAATCCCATATTACTGAAAATAGTAAATATACTACTTCTTTATGAAAAAATTAAAACATTATTTTGCAACGGAATTCTTCTTCCATGAGTGGTCTTTATATTTATTATCAAGTGTCCCCACTTGTACCTAACGAGGTCAAGAATTAATAATAACATTGATCAAAGAAAGGGCCCGCTATCAGCATCATAGGCTTTCTTTCTTGCTTGCTGTTGTTTCCTTTCACATTCTAAGTCATCACTCTAAAATTCAAACTCGTCCTATGGGAAACAAATACATAATTATGCTAGATGTGAAGAACTCTGTTGTGCGCCTCATGATTTGACATGGCTCGATCACTTCACAATCAGTAAAAGTTATGCGCGTTCCACTAATTTTGCTCTTTCGTAGTTTTTTTTTTAATTCTTATGTATGTTCTTATATATATCATACTCAACAAATTTTAATCAAGCACCCTCCGAGTTGTCTGGCTTGCTCTTTTTCTCTCCAGCAATGACACTTGCTGCACTTATTTCCATATTCCGGTTTTGGAATTCCAAAACCATAACTGGGAATTTAATTTCCGGTTCCGCAAACCGGAAACTTTTTTCCCGATTTCGGACTGACTAGAACTGGAAATTTTTTTTGTAGAAAGTTTATTTGAAACTGGGAATTTAATCTCTGGTTTGGACAAATTTCGAAATCCAACGTACCAAGGTGTAGATTTGTAAATTATTTATTAATTTTGGATATTAATAAAAATTTCGGTCCAATAATCATGTGTTTTTTATACTAAAGATGACAACAAAAATGTATAAATTAGGCGTGGAAATAATTTTTTTCAATTCTATTTTAATGATGGAGAAGGTTCGCAAGCTCCTCCTAATCTCAAAAATGTTATTTCTTTGTCATCAGGACAAAACTAAAAATAAATTAGTTGTAAGATAAAAATCATAAGGGTAAAAATATTACTTCACAAAGCTGTTATTAATATTTTATTTTATTTTGTGGACCAGTGCAAACCCCAATCCCTGACCCCACATTAAATTTTAAATAAATTTATACTGCAGAACAAAGATATTATATTATAGGTATGCAAGAATTAAATGGCTCAAAAACTGGCAAATTATTTTGACATCTGACCATGACATCTAGCAAATTATGCTTGGATACCAAATTTTACATTTTTTAGAATATTTTTACTATTTATTAAGATGGTTTAAATATCGTTGTTTTCAATGGTGCTGAAAAATACTTCAAAACAGCGATTTTCAAACCATCTTAATAAATAGTAAAAAAATGCCAATAAATGTAAAATTTGGTCTGCAGGCACATTTTAACATAGATTGAATATTTAATGGTTTGGATCGACTGTTTTAACTTTGGAAATCGGAAATGACTTGGTAGCACCGGAGGGCAAGGAACAAACGTTTTGATATTAGCCACTCTCTCTCTCTCTCTATATATATATATATATAGGAAAATGTTAATATGCTATGCGTAGCATATAGGGCCTCGTGCTACGGCTCAATATTTGTGTTTTCAAAATCCTAACGGTCGATCCAAACCGTTCAACATGATCTCCATATGAATATGTACTTGCAAACCAAATTTTACATTTTTTAAAACTTTTTTACTATTTTTTTTGATAGGTAGAAAATCACTTTATCTGAATGGTATAGAATTTTCAAATCAAGTGATTTTCTACCTATCTAAAAAAATAGTAAAAAAATTCGAAAAAATGTAAAATTTGGTTTGCAAGTACATATTCATATGGAGATCATGTTGAACGGTTCGGATCGACCGTTAGGATTTTCAAAACTCAAATATTGAGTTGTAGCACGGAGGCTCTCTATGCTACGTGTAGCACCGTAGCAAACTCCTATATATATGTATATATATATAGAGTGATGCTAGGGTGCTTTGGGAAGTAAAGAGGGTGTTTTACTTCCCGCTCATATGTCAATTTCTAAAGTTCAAATAGTCAATCTGAACTCCTCAACATGATCTTTATATTAATATGTGCTTGGAGACCAAATTTTACATTTTTTGGAAATTTTTTACTATTTTTTTAGAATTTTTGAAAATCAGTGTTTTTGTGATTTTTTTATTGTTTTTTTATTTAATGAAAAACTGTGATTTTCAAAAATTCTAAAAAAATAGTAAAAAATTTCTAAAAAATGTAAAATTTGGTCTCCAAGCACATATCAATATGAAGAACATGTTTTCGAACTTTGAAAATGGAGATATGAGCTGGAAGTAAAACACCCTCTTTACTTCCCAAAGCATGATAGCTTATCCCTATATTTATATATATATACAGGTTAGCTAATATCAAAACGTTTGTTCCGGAGCCGTGGTGCAACCAATTGGTTTTCTAATTTTCAAAGTCCAAACGGTTGATCCAAACAGTTAGATGTGAGCTCCATATTAAAATGTGGTTGGAGACCAAATTTTACATTTTTTGGAATTTTTTTACTATTTATTAAGTCAGTTTTAAAATCGCTGATTTTCATAAATAGTGAAAAATTTCAGAATCATTGAAAACAACAATTTTACAACTGACTTAATAAATAGTAAAAAATTCAAAAAAATGTAAATTTTGGTCTCCAAGCACATTTTAAAATAGATTGAATGTTGAACAGTTTGGATCGACTATTTGGAATTTGAAAATGTAAAAACGGAAGTGTTTATTCCACGGCCAAGGAACAAACGTTTTGATATTAGCCAATGAGTAGAACTAAGGTGTTCTTAAGCTGACCAAGCCTCTTTGTGAGCTTAACTCAAAAATATATCGGATTGACTTCAAACGATGCATCCAAACTGTTGAAATCGATCTGCTTCATGAATGATGCGTTTATATGTTAAATTTTTAAAATTTTAAACTAATTTTTAAACGGTAAAAAAAGAAGATGATTTATACATTAATTTTAATGAGTTTTATTTTTCATCATTTTTTGACAGCTTGACTTTATACTAAACTAGTTCAAAATATTATAAATTTGACATATAAATGCATCACTCGTGAAATAGATCAATTTCAACAGTTTGAATTTGTTGTTTGAAATCAATCCGATAGATTTTTGAATTAAGCTTATAGAGAGACTTGTTGAGCTTAAGAACACCCTAGTTCTACTCTTAGCCAACCGGCTAAATTACTTCCGGAAACACTTCGACCGAAGTGCTTACGGGGTGAAATTTTAATACTTGATGTTTGAAACGTCAATCTAAGTAACTCAATAAATTGTTTATATAATAAGCATGTAGCATACTGATTTTTACTGTTTTCGGATTTTTTTAACTATTTTTTATGATTTTTGAAATATAGTCTCTTTTGGCTTAAAAATACTTTTATTTTTAGGACAAAAAATCCATCTTTCAAAAATTGTAAAAAATAGTTAAGAAATTTCATAAATAGTAAAATATGTATTCTACATATTTAGTATATAACTAATTTATTGAGGTATTTAGTTCAACGTTTCAAACATCATACGGTTAAATTTGAACCGTAAGTACTTGGTCAAATTGTTTCCGGAAGAAATTTAGCCGGACTATATATATGTATATTCGAAATCTATTCCCCCAATTCAAAGTGTAGAGGGAATGAACCAAATCCTTAGAGCACACACGATTTTCATTCTAACTTTACGACTGGACTCAGAAGTCATGTAAACGCAAGTTCCCTTCTCCCCCACTTGTCTAACATTGAAACACTGACATGCAAATAATTGAACAGGTGTCTCCACTTGTAGCTAAGGAGGACAAGAATTAATTATAAATTTGATCAAACACTCACATGCAGTTGTTTGTTGCTGAATCAGCATCATATATATATATATATTCCTCCTTTTTGCTACTTGTTTCTTTTTTATATATATATTCCTCCTTTAGGCTTTCTTAAGCAGTCAATGTCGTCCGCGTTCCATTAAAGTTATGCTTTCTTGGTTTTTTTTATTTTTAATTCATATTCATGGTTATATATATCGATATACACAAATTTCTACAATTAAAGAACCACTCCAAATTGCCTTGCTTCCTCTCATTTTTTAACTCCTGCAATGGCACATGTTGCACTTGTTTCCATATTACTTGTTCTCTTCTCCTTCTCCGTCAAAACCACCACTCTAACACAAGCCAAATGCATGCCTGACCAACGCCATGCCTTGATTCAACTCAAGCAAGATTTCAACACCACTGAACTCCATTCATGGAATGCAAGCACCGACTGTTGCATATGGGATGGCATCACATGCGATAAGCAAACTGGTATGGTGACTGCACTAAACCTTACCGACCAGTCCATCTCGGGTAAACTGAACCCGGCTTTGTTCAATCTCACCTCTCTTCAGCACCTCGACCTTTCTTGGAACAACTTCTATAATATTTCCCTTCCACAAACCGGGTTTGAGCAACTTGGAAATTTAACACATCTCGACTTATCCTACTCTGGATGTGCCGGTCAAGTTCCAATCAGCATTTCTTCCCTCACAAACCTTATCTCACTTGACTTATCAGACAATGAAATTCCCAATCCATTGTATCTTCATGACAAAGGCCTAAAAATCTTACTCAGCAACCTCACCAAGCTCCAAGTTCTTCGCATGGATAATGTTGACATTTCACTAAATGGATCTGAGTGGGGCAACGCAATTTTTCAAGTTGGCCCAACTCTTCAAGAGCTATCCATGATGGATTGTGGATTAAGGGGTAACTTTCCGGATGAAATATTTCACCTTACAAATCTTACAAAACTTGGTTTATCTTCAAATTCAATGTTGTCTGGTCCATTAGATTCAATTGGAAATCTCCAATATTTATTGGAATTGAGTCTTGAGGAATGTAACTTCTATGGAGAAGTTCCGCCTTCAATAACAAACCTTACAAGACTCCAAGAATTGAACTTATGGTCAAACAGATTGACAGGTGCGATACCCATGTCATTGTTTTCACACCATTCTTTGGAAATATTTGATCTATCACATAACCAATTTTCAGGATATCTACCTGAGTTCTCAAATGGATCATCAATTTTGGAAATTATTTCCATTGCGTACAACAATCTTCAAGGAAAGTTGCCAATTTCCATATTCAAATCCCCCAAGCTCACTCATTTAGATCTTTCATCAAATAACTTCAATGGTACACTGAATTTAGACATCATCCAGCACATTGAGAACCTTGAATATCTGGATCTCTCAAACAACAAGTTGTCAATTATAGAAGACAAAAACCATAACGAGTCATTCTATGCTTCATTTCCCCAAATATCAGTTTTATGGCTGCCATCATGCAATTTAACAAGGTTTCCTTCTTTTCTAAGTTACCAAACAAATATTCTCATCTTAGACCTCTCAAATAATAGTCTCACAGGAGAGATTCCCCTTTCCATTTGTAATATGTCATTGCTATTCGAAATTTTTCTTTCACATAACAATTTAACTGGTACAGTTCCACCATGCCTTCTAGAACATGCTTCATTGAGTGAGCTTAACCTGAAAAGTAACAAATTAAGTGGGCCATTGCCACAAAATATTAGTCAACCATGTGGACAAAATATTGTCGCAATAAATCTGAACGGAAATTTTATTAATGGAAGTTTGCCCAAATTACTGATGTATTGTAATGCTCTCAGGGTCTTAGATGTGGGAAACAATCGGATGGTGAGCAGATTTCCCTATTGGCTGGGAAATCATGAAATTTTGAGAGTTCTTGTCTTAAGATCGAATATGTTTTATGGACAAATTTCAGACGTGAAAATCAAAACAAAAGGAAATTATTCCTTTTTCCCCATGCTAAAAATTCTTGACCTTTCTTCAAATCATTTCAGTGGTACATTGCCAAAAAACTTTTTTGTGAATCTGAAGGATATGATGGGTGTATCAAATCCAAGTGTTCTGGATTATCACAAGCCAAATGTAGCTTCAGTCATATACAAAGGGCTGAGTTTTGATCTGATGTACGATATTGACATATTCAGTTACATTGATCTGTCAAATAATGAATTTTGGGGGAGAATACCCGAAGAGATAGGGCAACTCAAGGCACTTGATGTTCTTAACCTTTCACATAATGCTCTGACGTGTTCAATTCCACTGGAATTTGCTAATTTACAGCAACTTGAAATACTGGATCTCTCCTCCAACCAGCTTTCCGGACACATCCCTCAAGAACTCACCTCTCTCACTTTTCTTTCTGCACTAAATCTCTCATACAACAATTTAGTTGGAGAAATACCCGAAGCCCGTCAGTTCTCAACCTTTTCGAATGATTCTTACTTGGGTAACCCCGGATTGTGTGGTAGTCCTTTAACAATGCAATGTGCAACAGCTCCTTCAAATCATGGGATTTATAAAGGTTTTCCTTCAAAATCTTCTGCTGAGATAATTGGACTCTCTGTTTCAATTGGATTGGGGTTAGGTGTGGGATTTGTCTCTGTAATTTGGGCTACGATATCATGGGAGAATGGAAGAAAGTGGTTTAATTTCAATATAGATAGGTTTTACATTCGACATTTTCATTGATGGAAATATGTAAGATATTTGTACTAATAAATGGGTATGAATCACTATGTATTTACTTGAGTGTGTGCGGTTGTCTATGGTAGGAACTCTTTGTATGATTATCTGTTCAATTTGTATTTTGTTTAAGGGTACCATATATTGAATTTAACACTGAAATAGAAAAGAGTATTACAATATAGAATTCCTATTATTGAATTAAAATTACAGCAATTAATATTTGTTTGGATTGGTGTAACAAAGAGCGTGTAACACCTTAAAAATTTGAAACACGAAATCATAAAAGGTCAAGTTGCAAATATGAAAGATATGAGGGGTCAAAGAGCAAAAGTACTTGCATTAATCCATCCTAATTTATTCTAAAACATTACTTCTGAAATTCTTTACCTTAGTTGTACTCCATTTAATTAATATAATATGTGGTCAAAACACCGTAATTCTCCTTTTTTGTCCACTATTTTCCTGTCCCACTTCCCTCAGTTTTTCGACTTGGACTCATCGAAAGTAATTAAATGCTTACCTAACATTCAAAGATCAAATTAAGACTTCAATTTATGTTTACCAAACAAAAGGCTTAAACGTCGGATTTGCATTGAGATTCGTGCAAACATATTTAAAACTTAATAAATTTAAATCGCTCTTTGAATCTAAATATTTGTACGAATTTTAATACATATCGGACGGTTTAGGTCCGGCTTTGGATGAGACTTTGTCCAAAGCTGTTTGGACAAAAAACCCACCCTTCAAAGAAATCCCATTGCTGTATTTTTGGCACTTTGCAAATGTTTCCTATTCAATAATAAAAGAGCGTAAATATGAAATCTACTATTTCATCAAGACCAAGAACCATATTTTATTTTCAAGAGTGTTTTTATTTTCAATCAAGTGTATGCACTTGTAGCAAAGTGGGACAATAATTAATTATAACTTTGATGAAAGAAAAGGTGTCACACCCCGCGGCCAAGGGTCGCGACAGTCCCCCGCCGTAAACATACAACACCGTGTATGCTTACCAGGCAATTAATAATTCATTTAGAAAATGCGCAACAATTGACATAAAACAAGTTTATAAACATAAATCAGAGTACACAGTCTGGTCAGAGTAATCATACAACAAAAGTATCTCATCCGGATACCAACCATCAGGCCTAACCTAGAACTATACAACAAAAATATATATATCTATATCTAAGGTCATATGAGGGCACTCTACCAAGGGCCTACTACTCGCGTGCCTCCCCAGAACCAGTCGCACCTGAACCTGTAAAAATTACCCGAAGGGTGGGGGTGAGAATAAATTCTCAGTGCGAATTTGCCACAATCAAGTTATTGGACTTGCAATCAGAATTCATATCCACAAATGAAATTCACACAACATTACATTAACAGTTCTAACACAATATATAGATGAATGCACATGCTTGACAACAATAATCGAATAAAATACAATTTACGGAATTTCCATGATGAAATTCAAACAAACACATATTTGGCCTAACTCCTCTTTATTATGACTGGTAGCACCAACAGATGTTCAATCGAGCTGGACCCTTTGTCAAACCCTCATCTGTAGGGTTACTGGCACCTACAGATGTTCCACCGAGCTGGACCCTTTATCTGACACCCATCTGCAGTGCTTTGGCTTAACCATTTACTAAAGTCTGGTTCCAAGTCAGCTATACAGCTCGACTTTACAAATGCATCTACACGGAATCAAAGTCAGCCATAAGGCTCAACTTTGCAATTTCATTCAAATAGGATCAAAGCCTGGCAAATTCATTTCACAGGTCAACGGATAGGTCACCGTCACCTTATCCAGCTACCTCTACAGGTCAGCCTGGCAAATTCAGAAACAGGTCAACGGATAGGTCACCGTCACCTTATCCAGCTACCTCTACGGGTCAGCCTGGCAAATTCAGAAACAGGTCAACGGATAGGTCACCGTCACCTTATCCAGCTACCTCTACGGGTCAGCCTGGCAAATTCAGAAACAGGTCAACGGATAGGTCACCGTCACCTTATCCAGCTACCTCTACGGGTCAGCCTGGCAGACTCATTCACAATGGAATAATAAATAGAACACATCAATTGACAACCAGACGAATATGCAAACCAACCATCTCACAACAATTCAGTTCTAAATTAATCTAGTTATGCATATGAATCAACAATTTCAAATTATGCAGCAATCAACATACAACATGACAATCGAACAATAATTTAATTCCTGAAAATGAAATATCAAACAAGTCCAAGAACCCCGCACCTGATTACGAAGAGCGTATTTCGCACTTATGGTTCGGACGTCTCGAAAGGTCCCGCAAACTCTTGCTCACCCGAGCCTACACCTATACCAACATACATACTTGATTTAAATCTTTGTTCAAAGCACTTGTTCTTAAACCCTAATTTGGTCGAAATTCAAATTAATCGCTACTTGTCAAGGTTGAGGAAGAGGTTTACCGATTACGAATCTATTCGATCGGACTAGCCTAATCAATCAACGACATTTTCTCAAATTTCTGATTTGGTACCCAAAAACCCTAGAAAAAGGAAATCCAAAATTGAGAGGGATTCGAGAAAAGAATCGACAAATAATCAGCAAGGAGGTCGAAGGAGATAGACTACCAGCAATTTAAGCACAAATCTCGGGTTAAAACGAAAATCCAAACCATCGAGAAATATGAGATTTTGGAGAGAAAAGGGAAGAGAAGGAAATACCGAATAGGAGGGTTAGAAGAGATCTACGGCCAATTTCTCGGTTCCAACTTCGATTTCTCGGACTTTTGAGCGACTTGGAGGGATTGGAGCTCCTTTTTCTCTCCTCTTTTCTTTCTTTGGGCGGACCACACAAGAACAGGGAAGGGGGCGAAATGAGAGGGTGAGAGAGAGAGAGACAGAAGTTTCATAAAATAAGCCCTCTACGCATCCAGTGCGGATCGTTCACCCGCACTGGATCTGAGTGCGGACGCACTCAGTACTTAGTCGAATTTTCATCAATTCTCAACACATCCAGTGTGGGTCCTTCACCCGCACTGGATCTGAGTGCGGACGCACTCGGTACTTAGTCAAATTTTTCATCAAAATCTCACTTGTCAAGAAAAGTCCAAGCCTAATGCGTCCGCATTCTCCTCCAGTGCGGGTCAATCACCCGCACTCACTACTTAGACGTCATTTTGAAGAAAACTCATAGCACATGGGAGTCATGAGTGCGGACGCACTGATATCCAGTGTGGGTGGTTCACCCGCACTCACAGAAATTCAGAAAACCAGTTAAGGAACAAGGTGCCAGTGCGGATGGACCACCCGCACTCACCACCAGTGCGGACGCACTAAACCCGTAGATTGTCAGAATTTCATGTTTCCAACGCAGTTTCTATTTATTTTATTTTTTTGATTCCTAGTTTATCAATAGAATTTTCGATTATGTTTTTAAACATTTTAATTATCTTATTGTTGAAACTTCTTAACGTAACAAAAGGGCCCACTCCAAGGTGTATGCACTTGTAGCTAAGTAGGGCAATAATTAATTATAACTTTTATTTTCAGTCAAAGTCATGCGCGTTCCATTAACTTTTATTTTCTTAGTGTTTTTTATTTGTATATGACAAAATTATCTAATAATAATATTTTTTATTTTAATAATTTTTTTAATGATAAATCAGATAAAATCTATTAAAACACACTGTAAAGAATAATGGTCTTTTGAAATATATTTTTTCTATTTAGAAAAAAGAAATCACACTTATTTTTTTATGATTTGATTTGAACAATGATTTCTCAGAGTTGTTATAAGGATAACAATACAAAATAATAAAAGAAACAAAAATACAAAATTCCAAACTGTGATTATCATTTATTTTTGAAAAACAACACTATCAAAACTTTAGCAAGAGTAAGTGCTTAAATTTGAGCTTTTATAAACTTGTACTTGGTCGAGCATTTTCTACATGTTCACTAGTGGAAAAACACACATCAGGATCGGTTATTTACATACATTAGGATCGGACCTAGAGGCGATGCTGACCCAGGCGATACAAATGTAAAATTAATCTGGGTCGGTTAAACATCCGATGCTAAAAGTTTGAATTAGCATCGGTTATTTACAATAACCGATCCTAATGTCTCGATTAGGATTGGTTATTGTAAATAACCGATGCTAATTCAAACTTTTAGCATCGGATGTTTCTAAATAACAGATGCTAATTCAAACTTTTAGCATCGGTTACTGTAGATAACCGACACTAATTTTAATTTTTTTTTTTATTATTATTTTTTTTGGGGGGGGGGTGGCCAATAATTAATATGCCACAATCACAAACAAAAGAATTATCAAAATAATATTCAACAATCACAATTCCAACAATTAATCAAACTATATCAACCATGTCACTTAACAAAATAATAACAATGAATTATCAAAATATCACAATTACATAGAATCATCTAACTAGCATTTGTACACTAATTTACAACTATATCAAACATTTCATAAAGAAACAGTTTAGAACAAATCTAAAACAACCAAAAGTGCCTGAACTGAAGCTTCTTTACTTAAAAGAAAAGTTTTAAATCATTGAACCTTTTTAAGGCTTGGTCCAAATTTACTCATGAGATTATCAGCTCTTAATTGATCATACTGCAAAGAACCAAAATAAAAGAAAACTAATAAGCAATTATACACCACTAGTATGCTCTACCAATTTTTATGAACACATGACTCATTTGTCCCTACCTTTGCATGGTCATTAGGCATAAGAAGAAAATTTGTAAAATCATGAAAATTCATAGAGTCATAGATTCTATCACCTTTGCGCTGCTCCATTTACCAGAAAACAGTCCACAAAACCACAATCCAAAATCTGCACAGAACCTACTGATAAAAGGGTAATATGGTAAAATAAATGATACAGTTAGAGAGAGGACTCAAAAACACACAACGTAGACCCAAATTTTACATTCATAGCATTTTCTATGCATTTTCTATGATTTTCTAAAGATTCAGCCTTTGAAAAATGAAAAAAAACCAGCAAAATACCAGCACAGTTCCCAGGTTACCCCTGTGTTTAGACTCCTTTCTGGTACAGCTAGGAAGCCTCAAATTTCATGAAATTTTAGTAGAGCACTCTCATATGAGTAAAACAAAAAAAGAATTACTCAATTTGAGTAATCCAGTGAGAAATGGTGGCTGTCTAAAGTTCACTTCTTCAAATCCAAACAAAGTACCATCTGCTTCACATGGCGCTTTGTAACAGATCAGTCAGTGCAGACTGATCCAAAGCCCAAATCAAAAGTTTAGTTACACAGTTAAATAAAGGACAGAAAAACAAATGGTTTAGAGCTAAACTTTGCATCATTCGGATTTTTCTACTATTTTCTAGCCATTTTCAAAGTTGGCCCTTAAAAATACAAAAACTGCATATTTTGCTGCACACATGACTTCTTTGCCTCTAACTTTGCATGGTTATTAGGCATAAGAAGAACATTCTTAAAATCATGAAAATTTACAGAGTTATAGATTGTATTACCCTCTGTAAAATCATAAAAAGAACACAAAATTTGGTTTAGCCAATTGTCAGAAATTGATTTTCAAAGTTCAGAAAAAGAAACCAGAAAACTGCTGTAAGTGCTACCTTTAGAAAATCATTCTGAGAGATCTACTAAACCGAATTTAGTGTTCTTTATATCAAAATGCTCAGGAGATGACATTCTACATGCTGGTAAAATTTCATGATAGAGGCCAATAAAACCTGCTGTACATTCACTTACATTATTGTTACAGTTTCTCAATCATGTCTTCTTCTTCTTTTTATTCACTTTTTTTGGCTTGCTAAAGCAGTCAATAGAAACTTCATGCATAAAATTGGTACAACAATTTCAGATAAAAGTGCACAAGTATTAAAGAACCAACAAAATTTTCAGATTGCCAATCCCTCAAAATTGGTTCAACATTCTAAAGAGTTAATTCTAAAACTGCAAAGCACAACAAGAAAGCACTTGCTAGAGAGAGAGAGAGCATACCTCCATCTCCTTGTGGACAAACTCCATGGCCTCACCGACCTTGTAGAGGGGCACGAGGATGTCCTGGATGACATGCATGTCATGATAGTAGTTCCTGACGGCTTCACCCTGTGTGGCCTTGAGGAGGGAAACCTTTGGTGGCATCAGCCAGCCCAGGGACCACCTGAACCACCACTGGTCAGCAAACGGCAGGATCAGCTTTCCTTCCCAGTACAGACACCGTGTGTGCCTGTGGTAGTACTCCCTTGTCGGTATGTACTCCACAAATTCACCTGCATGAGCACAATGCAACCACCAAAGTTAATTAGATTGTTTCTGTCAGATGTATTAGTGAAAACTGTCCCAAGCCACGAACAATCTGACAATTACTGGTACGGTACCATTGTTGCTGGGCATGCTGAACAATCAGTATGTATGGCTTATTTTGTATTTACATAATTAGGGAAATCAAAGAAATCAGAAAACAGTACTGATGCTCTGTCAGAACCAGTAGTGAATCGCAAAATTAATCCCCCAAATAGGTGGCTGGTATTAAGAGATTTTCAAAATTAATCCATCAAATCGCAAAATTAATCCACCAAATCACAAAATTAATCTACCAATTCGCAAAATTTTCAGAACTCACGATTTTAAATAGGTGGCTGGTGGCTGATGGCTGCATCGCCTCACCTAACCGCACCTATTTGCCTCGTCTCACGGCCGCCTCACCCAACACCTCACGGCTGCCTCACCGCGCCTCACCTCACGGCCGCCTCACCTCACCTCCGGAGAGTCGGAACGCTCGCCTTAATCTACTGAGCGGCGAAGACAGAACCCGAGAGAAAGAGAGTGAGCCACGGAGAGAGAGAGATTTACGGAGCGAAATGAAATTGAGTCGGAGAGAGAGCTGTTTTGAAAATTTGAGGAAGAGAGTGAGCCACGGAGAGAGAGCGCTGAGTTTTGAAAATTTTGAAGAAGATCGAATTTTCGCTTAAGTTGTGAAGACCGCAAAAAGAAATCAGGGTCGGTTAAAAATAACCCGATTCTAAAACAAAGAAATCAGAGTCGGTTAATTAAATAACCGATGCTAATAGTATTTAGAATCGGTTATTTAATTTAACCGATGCTAATAAGTAGATAATCAGAATCGGTTTTTTTGTAAAGAACCGATTCTGATATGGCCAGCACTTTTAAGAGCGGTTGTTAATATTTAACCGATCCTGATTGTCCTTTTTAAGATCAGTTGTTTATAAAGTCCGATTCAGATATAGATCAGTATCGAATTTTGAAAAGTCCGATCCTAATAGGCCGATGCTGATGTGCATTTTTCCACTAGTGGTTCCGTTCAATAAATTATTCGGTTGTTGACCTGAGAAGATTAAGCTGCCACTAATATCCTATTATACAATTCCCTAACTTGACGACTGGGCTCAAAAGTCGTGCATGCACGTTCTATTTTCCCTGCTTACCAAACATTCAAAGGCCAAAGAACATATTGTTTGAGTTGGATTTAAATTGATGTTGCAAATTAATACTGTATGGTATTTGCATGGTCATAATCTCACAAATGCTGTATGGTAAGATATGCATTATGTTCATCATATTTGCATTGCACTGAAAATAAAATGTACTGAATTCAAGTCAATGGCATTCAGTGAAATTAGTAGTTAGAGAGTGATTGTCGCAATCGATTTGAAGTTGTGGAAAGAATGGTAGTTGTCCAAATTTATGTTTGTCAATATCTTTGTCTGAATTGAATATTTTGAAGGTGTGTAGACGCATAATTTTGAAATATAACAATTAAAATGTAACTTAAAACTTTATTTTTAGTATTATCCATGCAAATGAAAAATGATGAAATTAATTACAAACCGTTCATCGGACAAATTTTATAGCAGTCTATATTTAACATCATTTGATGAAACATGGAATGATATTCAAATTGCACGAGAGAGGGACACAAGAATCAATAACTTGATCAAACATGTGCATGCAGTCGGCGGAAACTCGCACATAGAGCACGGTTGGCATATCTATTTAATCATGTATAATGTATATAAGAAGTTAAAGAACTGTAGATCTGGTAAAGATAATGTGAAGAAACAGACCAGAGTTGTGAGGACAGCATCAAATCGTGTTATTACTTATTAGTTAAATTATGTTTTGTTACATGGAAAAATAAACTTAATTTTTATTAGATATTCGGACTTTTTAGGTGGATAAACACGGTGAAAGAGAGAAAGATGAAGGAGCCGTTGCCTTGTTGTCAATGAAATGGAAAATCAATCAATCATGTCCCTAAAATTCTTGCCGTGTGGAAATCAAATGGTGGGGTTACCATATGGAACAAAGAATAAATTGTGGACCCGTTAATTGTTCTATATAATCAAATATTCATATGTACACATTTTTTTTGTATATTATTTATTTTTACACAGAGTATATTTCTTTTCTTTTTTACTTATTGTAACTAAAGCCATAAAAAATGCAATTAAATTTAAATTTAAAAGTGAATCTCCGTGATTTTACTTCAAAATCTATATTGGAACCCACAATTCATAATGAAACCTATGATTGGTATCCGAGCAATTATCATTTCCCCTCTCTGTTTTCTCCATGTTAACAGCTTTAGTTTTCACTTTGAAGCTGGAATAAACGTGCCAGAATCCTTTGTGAAACTGGAACAAAGTAGCTCTAAATTAAAACCTTCCTTCACAGTTTAATAAAGTTGTACTCAAAGAATTAATAGTTATGTGCATCTTCAATCTAACAAGTCTTAATTTACATGTCCTTTATCAATAATAACATATTCTATAATTTAGCAAAATTCTGTTTCTACGAAGTTGTTATTATTTAAATTAAAAAGGATGTCATATCTATGCATCACCCAACAACTAGTTTGTAAGAAAATATGAAGAATGGAGCTAAATGGATTTCTTCAGCTACTAATCCGACCTGTTATCCATACATTTTCTGGACTACTTATCTGTACCAGATCGGATCCAATTGAGTCGTGTCTAGTTTACACGTAATCCCCAACATTTAATGCATAATGCAAGGCAACTCATTCGTTCTGTCGACTTGTAATTGTATTGATTTTATACGCATAGGATTTGTTGCACAAGGGCGACATATCTCATGAAATGCGTTTAATCGTGACACGTATGTGAGGTTCAATGTGTACACAATAAATAGACTTTAATGCCAATTTTATTTTTCAGAAGAAAAAAAAACCCTCACAGCTGTAAATTACTGAGGCTAAGGCCATTAGTATTTAAATATGAAATGCAAAATAGCAATTGAAATATCTAACATCCATTTCCATTAATTTTGTCCTTATTGAGTCAATTTCTACCCGGTGAAGCACGTTCCCTCTGTTCAAACCATGCCCCTTTTTCCATTCTACCTTGACATTAAACGCCTCTCTCTCATGGTCTATTTACTGATATGTGGACATCATTGAGACAGAATCTCTTGATACATCTGTGAACATTTCTCACCCGAACAAGTCAGGAATGAATCACGGAAATGTTATTTTTTTTTTTTTCAAATTAAACTCTTTGCTGGAACAACATTTAATTTTTTTATTATTGCAAATATAACCTGTTTGTAGTGAAGGGTCTAAAATTTCTGTTATTACTAAAAAGTTATAACTAATCAATAAATCATGACTGAAGTTTCTGGGATGTTACAATACTAATTACAAAAAAACAGATTATGTGATTGGAGGGCTGATATTCAATTCGAAAATTCATCTTTCAATCTCAGCCATTGGCGGATCAGGACAACTACATGTATAATATAAGAATGGAGATTTCTTGTTTCAGAAATTTGCTTGATTGATTCCCATCCCTATTTTAATATACATATATAATTGATAACAATAACATTTTTTGACACCGCTATTAAATCATCACACTCACCAAGTAGCAGATTCCAAGCAAGGGCCCGCTATCAACATCATAGGTCTTCTTTCTTGCTACTACTTGTTCAGCAGGAGACAGAAAAGATAAGTGAAAGAAATTTATGTGGTCATTGAGATGTATTTGATTTGATGGTTCAATTGTGAGTCAATCTAAAAATCAGAGTCAGTCAACTGGTAAGAAAACAGAATTTTGCTAGTGCTCAGTAAAAAATCTTAATTTACAGATTTGGTATTGTTTAATCGAACTGAATTGATATTATAAGCTTTGTTAAATTAGATTATATAATTATTGTGAAACTCATTTACATTTTTTGTTTAAAACAGACAGAACTGGTATTTTGGTTTATTTAAAGCATAGGGAACCAAATTAGCAACGAGTCCGGCTAGTATGACGTTAGTGTCATTTCAGCCTATATAACATCAACTTCAAAATCTTTAGAATCGACTTCAAACCATGAATCTAAACCGTTCAAACAGGTCTACTTCATTGGTTGTGTGTTTACATGCAAAATTTAAAAATTTAAAAATTTATTTAGTATCAAGTCAAGCGCTCAGATGTGAAAGTTATTAAGTTAATTTTAATGCATTAATTTTTCAATATTTTTTATCGGTTGATTTGGTACTAAAATAATAGAAAAAATATATATTTTGCATGTAAACGCATCACTCATACAGTAAATCTGTTTGAGCGGTTCTGATTTGTTGTTTGAAGCCTATCCAATAAATTTTGGAGCTGGTGTCATATGACACCGATGTCATACTAGCGGGACTCATTAGCAACAAACAAACAAAAATATAGAAATATTTCCACCAAAATCATTTTAGTTATATTTAGCAAGGACCGACTGATTATTAATTTTTCAAGTACCGACTGATTAGCAATTGGTTGTGTGCAGCCAAATACCCAACAAAAAAAATATTAATTTAATTTTTAATTACACAATCAGCCTAATTGATTAACGTTGTTTCATTAGTTTTGCTCTTTGTAGCTTGGGTACTCTGTACAATTAATTTTGCGCGTTCTTAATTTTTTCTGTTAAGTCGAGTCTTTCCAATGTTTTTTCTGTTAAGTCAAGTCTTTCCTCTGTACAATTAATTTTGCGCGTTCTTAATTTTTTTTTTAAATCGTTATGCAGGGTACTATATGTCTATATATATGGATACTCAACAGCTTTCAATCAAGAACCGCTCATAATTGTCCTGCTTACTCTTTCTCTCCTGCAATGACACTTGCTGCACTTCTATCCCTATCACTTTTTCTGTTCTCCTTCTACAACAAAAGCACCACTCTAACACATGCCCAATGTCTTCCTGACCAACGCCATGCCTTGATTCAACTCAAGAAAGGTTTCAAAAGCAATGAAGAACTCCATTCATGGAATGCAAGTACCAATTGTTGCATATGGGATGGCATCACATGCGATAAGCAAACTGGTATGGTGACTGCACTCGACCTTTCTGCCAAGTCTATCTCGGGTAAAATCAATCCGGCTTTATTCAATCTCAGCTCTCTTCGGTACCTCAACCTTGCTATGAACAACTTCATTAATATTCCCCTTCCACAAACCGGGTTTGAGCGACTTGCTAATTTAACCCATCTCGACTTAGCCTATTCTGGCTTTGCCGGTCAAGTTCCCATTGGCTTTTCTGCCCTCACAAACCTTATCTCGCTTGACTTATCAATGGGTTACTTCAGTACCAATTCCTTGTATCTTCATGACACAGGCCTGAAAACCTTACTCAGTAACCTCACCAAGCTCCAAGTTCTTCACTTGGATGGGGTTGACCTTTCACTTAAAGGATCTGAGTGGGGCAGTGCAGTTTTTCAAGTAGGCCCAGCTCTTCAGAAGCTAGCCATGGCAAATTGTGGATTAAGAGGAAATATTCCGGATGAAATATTCCACCTTACAAATCTAATAGAACTTGATTTATCGTACAACTCAATGTTGTCGGGTCAAATGCCAGCTTCAATTGAAAATCTTCAAAATTTATCGATATTGTATCTTGCCGAATGTAGCTTTTACGGAGAAATTCCGCCTTCAATAACAAATGTTACAAGACTCAAATCTTTGTACTTGGGGTTTAACAGATTGACAGGTACGATACCCATATCTTTGTTTTCTCACCCTTCTTTGGAATACCTTAATCTATATGATAACCAATTGTCAGGATATCTACCTGAGTTCTCAAATGGTTCATCAACTTTGGCATATATCTACTTTGACAATAACAATCTTCAAGGACTGGTGCCAATTTCCTTATTCAAATTACCCCAGCTCAATAATTTAGGTTTTGCATCAAATAACTTCATCGGTACATTGAATTTAGACGTCATTCTAAATTCAATCAAGGACAATAAGAACCTTGAATATCTGGAATTGTCAGACAACAAGTTGTCAATTGTAGAAGGCAAAAACCATAGCGAGTCATTCTATGCTTCTTTTCCACAACTGCACTACATATACCTGGCATCACTCAATTTAACAAAGTTCCCTTCTTTTCTGCAATACCAAAAAAATATTAAATACCTAGACCTCTCAAATAATAAAATAGGTGGTGTTATACCGAATTGGTTATGTAGTAAAACAAGTATTATTTACCTCAATTTATCTCATAATTTCTTTACAAAAATAGAGGATGATGCACATTTTACCTTTCTCGAGAGTCGAGAGTTTGGAAAATCTGGATTTCCATTCCAACAGGATTTCAGGACCCGTACCTTTCCTCTCAGGAATTATGTTCGTGGATTTCTCATCCAACTACCTTTTGTGGCCTGCATATTTCCTTTCCATCCCCATTTATCTCTCTCTCTCTAAAAACAGCCTAAACAGCGAGATCCCTCTTTCCATTTGTAATGTGACATTGCCAGAAATGCTTGATCCTTTTTTGCCGAGAGGGCTTGATCTTTCATTTAACAATTTAATTGGTACAATACCACCTTGCCTTCTAGAAGATGCTGAATTTCGTCAAGTGCTTAACCTTCAAAGCAACAATTTAAGTGGGCCATTGCCACGAAATATTAATCAAGGATGCATGTTGAGAACAATAAATTTGAGCGGAAATAGAATAAATGGAACTTTGCCCCAGTCACTATTGAACTGTGACACTTTAGAGGTCTTAGATCTCGGAAATAATCAAATCGTTGATAGATTTCCCTTTTGGCTCGAAAATCTCAAAAACTTACGAGTACTTGTTATAAGATCAAATCAATTTTATGGCCCAATTTCGAATATGGAAGTCAAAACAAAAACAAATAATTCGTTTTTCCCCAAACTAAAGGTTCTTGATGTTTCTTCCAATCATTTAAGAGGCATTATCACCAATTTCTTTTTTGAAAATCTGAACGCTATGGTGACTAATTCAGATTCTGGTACATTTCAGACTGGGTATTTAGGTTATTACTATCATAATTCAATTACAGTCATATGGAAAGGACAAGAAATGGAGTTAAATAAATCTCTCAGCATATTCAGTTCCCTGGATCTATCAGAAAATGGATTTTCGGGGGAAATTCCCGAAGAGATCGGGCAACTCAAGTCACTTGATGTGCTTAACCTATCACATAATGCCCTGACCGGTCCAATTCCATCAGAATTTGCTAATTTACACCAACTTCAATCACTGGATCTCTCTTTCAACCAACTTTCCGGGCACATTCCCCAGGAGCTCACCTCTCTCACTTTTCTTTCTGCACTAAATCTCTCGTACAACAATATGTTTGGAGAAATACCACAGGGCCATCAATTTTCAACCTTTCCGAATGATTCTTACTTAGGTAACCCTGGATTGTGTGGTAGTCCTTTATCAATGCAGTGTGCAACAACCCCTTCAAATGATGGGTTTAAAAAAGATTTGCCTTCAAAGTCTTCTGCTGATATAATTGGGCTTTCAATTTCTATTGGACTAGGGTTAGGTGTGGGGTTTGCCTCTGTAATTTGGGCTCTGGTATCCTGGGAAAATGGAAGAGAGCAGTTTAATTTCATTGTGGATAAGATTTATTTTCGACATATTCCGTGGATAGTTCTCCATCTTCGCTTGGCTATTGGCAGGGAATAATAATTATGTCCTTTTCTTTTTAATGTAAGGTTCTCATGCTGACACATGATTATGTATTTTTTTTATTTTGGGATTTGAAATATTTGAGCGTTGTTAGTGTTAAAGTTGTTAAAATTAGCACTCTGACACGTCATAGAATCAGAATAGATCTAATCAAAGAAGGAATGATAAAACAAAGAAGGCAACTCGTGGAGGTGAATTTGACCAGCTCATGACCCATGAAGGATTCGGTCATGACTGGATTCGATGATGACTCATGGAGGAGGTGATGCTTCTTGATTTCTTTACTTAAATGTCTGAAGTATTTCTTATTTTGTATAGATAGAGATATATGTTAAATATAGAAAAGATAAAAAATAAAAAGGAAGAAGATCTATTTGTAATTCTATAAGAGAGGCTACCAAGAGCAGTAACAGTACGAGAGATAAGAGAAGAAAAAAATCATTGTAATGTTTAACTCAATTGATAAATAAAATCTGGGTGGGAAGGGAGTTCTCGGGAGTGTGTTGTTCTCTGTGTGCATGATTTTTGTCAAAAGTAAATAAAGTTTTCAGCACTAGTTAGTAATATGTTTTAAGTGCTTTCTTCGGTGCTTCACTTATTTGAAAAATCTGGAACGGAAGTTATCTTGAATCGAGATACTGAAATAGTTTCTTCAATTGTTGTATTTTCAGCTGTCTTGAAACAATAATATATATAGTTTGATGCCTACCACAGAATAGATTTTATAACTGGCATAGTTCCATAAAGAAAAATGTTTCAGCTATGAAAGAAATTGTCCGTTTAGAAAAAACTGCTATCCTACCTCTTTAACTTCCTTTATTGTGGTAACTGTAGAACTATGCTCAACATAGGTATGGTACTGGAAAATTATAGTTACTGGTAGTTTCATGGGTTTTTCTTATTTTGAGTGGAGATTACAAAATGTGGTTTTAGAGGCTTTTGCAGAATCATTATATTGAGGAGATAACGTTGGAGGTACATGGGAATTCCAACTTGATTTGTGACCATCTCAACAAAAAAAATAACAATAATAGATTCAGTTTCAGTCTATGTAATATATGTCTTTCTTACAACATGCAGCAGATAAAAATTGAAGTATGACGATGGCCACCTATCTTATCTCACTATTTGTTAAAAGACACAAATTGAAGATGCTATCTTGGAATACACCAAGAAAAAGACAGGCTCTATGGAATCTTACCCATATTACCATCTAAGTTTGTATTATGAATCATGAATACCGGATCAATTAGAATTATTATAATTTGGAAAGCCTATAATAACTAGTAGTAAATTAGGCAAACATAACATCCAGTTTGTCTATATAAATCCGTGTAAGCATTGGAAGCATTATCATAATCATTCAAAGAAATCATTTCTCTTTCAATTCAATCTAAAATTCTAACACGATTTAATCAATGTGAGTCATGCAACATCAAATACTAGAGTAGTGTCCACACAAAAAAGACAACTATCTTGAAAACAAACACGATTCAATTTAAGATCCTCCATAGATAACATTATTGGCGACACTAATTATAAACCCGTTATCCCATGCACTAGAAAGTACAAGGCCTTGGTCCAAATATGGTCTAATTGCACTTCTGGGTGCAATATTGTTGTAATACCACTCATAGTTTATAACCAAATTTTTTTACCACAAAAATTTGTTCATATAATGTTTTGTTTTCAGCAGTAATAATTTTCACATTAAGAGAGTTAAGAAGATATATACTTTATTTTGACCAAGTCTTCCTCTTCCTTTTGATATATTTTTTTTATATACAGGTGAGTTTGGTCACTAATCTAATCTCCATTTTATATAATTAATTGTTGGGGTAATTTTTTTTAGGCACTCTTTGTCAGTGTCTGTGACGAAGTCTTTTCAAAAGAGAACATGATAAAAATAAAGAAGGCTTTGTTTTAGGTGTTTTTTGCACTAGAGATTGTAGGATAGTTAAAAGGCAAAGCAAGCTCCTTTGATCAGTAAAGTAGTTGTGTTCACATAAACAAAACAACTATCTTGAAAACAAAAAACAATACAATTTAGAAACATCTTTTCTCTATATTAGTAGTTATATCCCTTGAAATCCATGAAGCAGAAAAACAAGAAATTTAAACAGACCACCAACTCAGAAAAAAATAATTCCGAATGAGCTAGCTAATTAATTTCAGGGGAAATTTCACGTATACCTGGCCCTCAAAAAAATCAAAATTACGTATTTCCCCCTCTAAACTTTGAAATTACGTATTTCCCCCTCTAAATTTTAAAAACTCACAAATTTACCCATTTTATTGTTTTTTATATTAAAACTCATTCTAAATTTATAGATAACCCATTTTACCCTTTATTAAAAGCATAAAAAGTCCATCGGATTCAAATTTGAATATGAAGAGTTCCTCTACCATCTGATCCACGCACATCGCATTAAGATCTGTGCGTGTAGCTTCAATATATGTGTGTTAGCTCCAAATTTGAATGTGATTGGGAGCCGCCTAGAAGAAGATGGAAGAATAATCAATGCATTAATTTGATATGATGACCATTCATGAGATTTACGGTATTACAATTTATGCGGATAAGCCACTGCACTCTCTGTATATATAGATTAATTGGATGTGTACAGTTAATATAACTGTCAGATTCAAAGTTGGTAGTCATGAGAATCAGCTTCAATCTTTACAAATAGTTGTGTGATTCAAAATTTGTTAATTAATTACTCTAATTATAATAATTTGAAATTATTTTTAAGTACGTATAAAATAAGGATACGTTGTTAATTAATTGTTCTAATTAATTAACAACTTATAAATTTAGATTTTAAAATTTTAAAATTCGTAAGTGCTGTTTTACTTAACTACGGGGTGGGTGTTTTAATGTGTTGTATAATATATTTAGGATTAACATGTAGTTAAAATATTATTTTAAATAGTGCATTTCATAATTAATGTATAACTGATTTGGTATGTCAATTTTATATGAATATGATACAAGTAATCATGTTTTATTCATGTAAAGCATAGTTTATCAATTTTATTTAAGTAACACAGTTATCGGCTAAATAACATTCATATGGTTTAATAATCAATTAGATTGTGTTATAAAAAATATTGAGCTACTTCATTTGTTTAGTTTAATAAACTAAAATTAAAATAAATTGTTTATACACATATTCTTGAGTATCTATTATGTGCATGTATATAATTTGATTGTACGTACTTTATCGTAACGTGATGCTATTGATTGTATTTTCATGAGTAGAACTAGGGTGCTCCTAAGCTCACCAAGCCCTTCTATGAGCTCGACTCAAAACCTATCGAATTGATTTCAAACGACATTTCCAAACCGTTAGATGTTCAATCTATATTAAAATGTGCTTGGAGACCAAATTTTACATTTTTTGGAATTTTTTTACTATTTATTAAGATGGTTTGAAAATCGCTGTTTTTATTAAAATTCTGCACCATTGGAAAACAGCGATTTTCAAACCATCTTAATAAATAGTAAAAAAATTCCAAAAAATGTAAAATTTGGTCTCCAAGCACATTTTAATATAGATTGAACATCTAACGGTTTAGAAATGTCGTTTGAAATCAATTCGATAGGTTTTGAGTCGAGCTCATAGAAGGGCTTGGTGAGCTTAGGAGCACCCTAGTTCTACTCGTATTTTCATCATGGTCACTTTTGATACTTAACGAGTCTCGGAGCGAGTCTCTAAAAAGGTGACTCAAGGCCTTAGGTTTAAATAATTTTTATTTATTCAATTTTCGGCCCAAATATATAAGGCCCATGTACACTTTAGTAAAATTCATATATCATATTTTGTTTTCAGCCTAAACCCAAGAATAAAGGCCCAAACAGATTCTATTTGATATAAAGGCAAAAATCAGAGAGCTCAAATTCATTTTAAATAAATTCTTGATATTATATTTTGGTCTTGCACAGCCAAGTCAGAATAGAAAAGGACGAATCGGCATAGTTACATTAAAGGCCCAACCCAAAATAAACTCTCCTTAATTTATTTTTCTTTTATTTTCGGGTACTGTGGTGTCAAAAAAAATTATTTAGTTAGATGCTGGTAAAATCGCCAGTCTTATTATTCAAATTCTGTGGTAAAATTTTGTATAAAAAGTTAACTTCAATTACATATTTCCACTAAAAGAAATCGTAGATTATGTGTCATTACCATATATCAATACTGCCTCTGCCTGATCTGTCACTCCTTTTTTTTTTTTGAAGAAAAATAAAAATATGGGTCTAGCCCGTATTTCATTCATGATATGGTCAATTACATAAGTGATGTAATAGTGAAATAAAAACAAAAACAGCTCAAAACAGTTGAGCAACTAAATAAGAAAATGAAAAGTGAAGTAGAGAAAACATAGAATGATGCGGAAATAACAAGAAGCGAAAAAGATTGTATTGAAGTCTCTAAGAAAACATAAATTGTTCTACAAGTTCCTTGGCAATTGATGAAACGGCACATCCTACCAATAGCACCGACTCTCATGTGCTATCCCATCATACCAATAGCATAAATACGGCTGTGCTACGGATTTTTCCAGCATCAGTTATGCTGATATTTGCTTCACCATCTTCTCTCCTCTTTTTTTACCAGTAACTGTGCCCAAGTTTCGGACTGCATCTACCCGTACCAGTGGCATGTGCCCCGTACCAGTTTTGATCAGAAACTGACCGTACCTGGTCCTCTTTGCTGTTTCATTGATGATACGACCTTCAATTGCCAAGTTGTTTTTTCCTTCAATTCCGTGATTTCAGTCAACATGAGATCATGAGTGGATGCCTAAGAGCTGTACCAGGCCATTTGCCTAAGAGCTGTCCGTACCTGGTGCTCTGTCACTCCTTTAAAAAACTTAACCGCTCAGGGAGTACTGCTTCTTAATTTAAGCCATATAACTTGAAATTGATTAGTCTGATGGAATGTGTATGGGTTACTTCGTTTTCGAAAGGTTCTCAGGTGGTGGTCGCTTTGACCTCTAAAAGTACCCACTCGAGTTGGTTTGGGCTCAAATGGGTTGGGTTCACGCGTTTAAGTGAAAATCTTGGAATTGGTATGTGGTAGAAAGAATCTAGTGATCTGTTGGTTCCTTCATGTGTACTAGAAATTTTTAATATCTAGGTACGTAGTAGTTAAATGCAAATTTATAAAATATTAATTAGGTTCTAAAATAATTAAGTGTGCTTATCGAAAAGAATATATAATTGTATGTGAAGTCTCTCGTTTGTTTCACTCATTTATGCAAAATAAAAACATTTGATGCACAGTATGACGTGGACGATATGTATTTAGATATAGTTATAATAAATATGTTTAAAAATTATGTATAGAATTGTGAAACATTTAAAATTAGAGATATTATTTTAATACAATACAATCTAAAAAAGAGAAATAGGCAAAAAAAAAATCTATTAGTTTCTTCCTCATCAGATGCAATTGCTTTCTCTCTTTTAATAAACACGTAAAATATGAAATTTAAAAAAAGTACGTCTACTCTACGATTAATGCGTTGTTTTTTTTGTGTAGATAAATTAAATATATGTACTGGAAATGAGTTGAAAGTGATTTGACTCTCATCGCCTGATCTATTGAATAATATGAGATTTCGTTTGGCATATTATTCGCAAGAAGAGAGAAATATTAGAAACACTAGGAAAAAAACCCATATATAAATATATATATTCCGTCCATTCAATTAAAAGAGAGAAATATTAGAAAAAATTTCGATTGTTCAGGTCATACTGTGCATCATACTGTGCATCAAATATTTATTTAATGTGACAAATATCAAATATTCACAACTAGGAAAAAATCCATATATAAATATATAATGTTAATAAATGAAGTAAATCACAACAATCCGACCCAATTAAAATCCATGCAATGAGTACAATTACAATTATAAACACTGAAAGTACATAGTTAACAATAGAAAATTAAACCTAGAAATTATGACAACGTGCAAGTATGAAAAGTTGAATGGCCCAAGAACAACAAACTGAAAAAAGGTAACTAATAAAATTATAATAAGACTTAAATCTGACCGTTCGTCTCTAAGTAGAGAGAGAATATGTATTATTATGTGATGTCTTCTTCTTGTATTTTTCCGTGTAGTCTCTTTTTATTGTTAGTTGTCCGGCCTGCTCAACATAATCCATACAATAATTAAGAGTAGTTAAATTACAGTGAAAAGAATAAAAAAGAGCTGATAATAAAAAAAAAAGCCTTGCAGCTACGCTAAGTATATGAATAGCAAATCAAGACTAGGAAACTGTAAAGAAATTTTACAACTAAAGAAGCATGAGATCTCACCTTATACACACAGATGGGATATGCTCAAATTTGTGTAGATCTTTTCCTTGCATAGATTTGCGTAGCTCACGTGAGGGGTCACCTACTAGTAGCTCTTGAAGAGTCCGCACCTTTTGTAGCTCGGGAAGTGTGTCCAGCATCCCACAATTGTTTATTTCGAGGTAAGTAAGAACGGGCATAGCTCCCTCTTTTATGTCCCAATGACATAGATTAGGTAGATCTTTGAGCTTCAGTTTTTCGAGGTTAGGAAACCCTCCGGTTGAACAGATCATCTCTGCTCCCATATATGAATAAGCAAATAAATGGAGTATCCTGAGGTTTTGTAGCCTCTCCAATATGGGTATTGGATCTTCCTTAAGCTCAGACCATATGAGCGTCAATTTGGTGATGTTTGTTGGGAACATTGCAACACTTGGAACACATATATTTCTTCCCCACTTTCCCATGAGATATAGTTTTAGTATCTTGCCATGACAAGGTAAGTCTGTTGTACCACCAAACGGTAGCAACCCCTCTGCTCCAATACGGAGGTAGACCAACTATTCTGTCCTTCTCAGCACACTCTTGAGGTTTTCCCACACTTTTAGAGCCCTTTCATTATCTAGATTTACGGCAAAGAAAATCCCTAATGTACGCAAGTTGGTACAACATCCTAATTCAACAACTAATTCTATCTGTATCTGCACATTTACTGTTTGTAGATTTGTATGTTGATCCCATTTTAATGGTAAATAGAAATCGCCTCCATATACATGTCTTAGATTTGGGATTATGACATCACACAAATCTATTGTTTCTACACTTTTTTCGTTAATTGCTATTTCCGATTCCTTTAAATCAATGGTTTCTAGATTATAGAAGGAAAATTTCTTAAACATATCATGTGGAATATTGCAGCCTCTTAAACCCAAATACCTCAAGTGTATCAAGCCCTTCGGCCATTGTCTCCGAGAAAATTCTCTCATGTCAACACGCTCCATGGTTAACACTCTAAGTAGTCTAAAGCCACTATAATTTAGTTTGCTAAAGCCACAATCATCTGAGGAAAATTCGTTAAAACCAAAACAGAGTAAAGAACGAGTGTTTTCTGAATAAACACCATCCTTTTTTAGCGTGCAAGATTGTAGTGCCGCATGGCGCGGCTTTATAGCAGCTAGCTGGTTAACATCTTCTTCTGCTTTGGAGAATACGGTGAAGAAGTTCTCCTCCTTGGATTTGCTGATAGCTAGGTCCCGTAGAAGATCATGCATACTACAGTATTTACAGTAGCCGTTCCAAGATTTTTTAGTAACTTTAACCAAGCACCTACAACAATATTTTTCAGACAAATTGACATCAAAGAAGAAGAGAAATATTTGTTTATGAATAAGTAGGTATTTCTTAAGTCAAATTAAAATGGAAAGTAATGAACGCTCAGCTATATCTTTCATCGAAAGAAAAATTATATAAATGATGAATGCTCCGTTATATTGGTAGGTACTTCTTAAGGAGGTCCCACTTGGATAGTCCATGGTGCGGTGATAAAAATATAAAATATATTCAGGCAACTTGAAATGCTGAAGTTATTTTTAAAAAATTCTTACTCGGCTGTTGCATATAAATTTGTTTTGAGTCGATCTATTGTAGTTGCATTATATTTTTTTTCTAAATGGATAAATTAAGAATTAATGTTAGTATTGCTTGACAGTGAAGCAATTAATTAAGAATAAGCGCTATCCTCTTTTTTGTCGATAGGATCCGTACTGTACGTCGTTGTTGTACTCCATATCTTTACCGGACACCTTATAGTAATGCTCTCTTAAATGCTAAATTAAGTTTTGTTGGTATACCATGTCTTTACCGGACACCTTATAGTCGATGTCTTTACGGGACACGTTATAGTCCATGAGAGAAATTTTTAAAAATAACTGTTTTGACCATCTTTAATTAACACCTCATTAAACTTAATTTCGAAGTAAAAGGTAAAAATCCCTGGTTCGCCTTTCGGCTCAGCACAGAAAATTGCTACTTGGAACTTCGTGCTTATTTTCTCTTTTTGACAGAGGTTATTACAAGTCCGGAAATAAATCTGCTGTTATTCCATAGGGATAACAGGACTCTGTTATTCCGATTCCAGCCGTTGACTTTTGTCGACATTTGAGCATGAAATTTTTTCTTTGAGATTCGTGCAAGAAAAACTTTGAATGGTTGAGATAGGAATAACAGGGTACTTGAGGTCCCTTTGGAATAACAGCAGATTTATATCCCAAAGTTTCCAAGTTCCAACTCAATAAAGATAAATTAAAATTTTTAATCAGTTTAATTATTCAAACATGTTTCCCTTTGCTTCAAAATTTCTCTCTATTAAATATGTACGGAAGTTTTATTTTTAATGAAGTTTTGTAGACACGTATATTTGAATTTTTATGTTTGATAGTCTGACAATATAGTACAATCCAAGGGAAAATAATTTTTCTTGAATATGTTTCGTAGGATAATGAAATACAATGAGAAAAGTATATTTGCAATAATAAAAAATTACAATATTAGCTTTTATTTCAAATAAAAAAATTTAATTGTTTGTAATTATATTGACAGGACCAAATGATGTTAATTTTTTCTACAATATTCTTATGTTGTTAAAATTAGTAGATAACTCAAAAAAATTGAACTAAAGTTTTCTCTGCTATCTAATTATTTAGATAATTTAAAGAAAAAATAACATTTAGCTATTTGATGATGAGATTTAGCCACTCAAGAAAACGAAGTAGTGAATGAAAATGAAGAATAAATATGAGCATTGAGAATAATGTTACTACTATCCTTAATTTAAATAAATTTTCTAATTTTAAAGTTTTCAGTTCTAGTATTAAAATAGCAATAAATTGTCCACTAGAAACTCTATTCGAAATTATTGTAAAAAATAAAATTCCTAAAAGTAATGACTTTTGTGTTTTATCGTATGGTTCTTACTATATTTTTTATTTGCCAACTTTTATGTTAATTTTTCAATTCAAAAGAATATATACAAAAATATGACTTTTAAAGTAATTCACAGCTCATTAATCACGGTGGGTGATATTAGGCTTCATTTACCAATTTACGATTTAAATAGGGTTTTATGGAATATTAAGCAAATTTTACAAGTGGAAGATGCTCTTTATTCTGCTTTATTAGCCTCCTTTTTCAAGCAAGTGCAATACGATGATAATGAAAAATTCCTCTTGCCTTACCGTTGCACATAATGTAAAAAATACGTTGTTAAAACAACAGGTAATTTGCACTGAACTAACTAAAACTGACTTGTGGTTAGACACCAAAACCGGCTTTTGGTCTACTTAATAAAGGCAATGCCATGTGGAAAGTTGCATGTTCGAAATTCAGCTCAAAGTATCATTTATGTATATTGGAATTTAGAATATAAAAAACTGGCAATATACCACCAAAGCTAATAAGCCTGTACGCCCTTGTTTTTATTTTTTAAAATAAAAAATTATCAGACTATCTTAGTGCTTTACTCTTTCCAAATTTTTTTTTGTCGGTTATGAATTTCTAGATTTACTATTATGTCTTGTTTGGATGAAGAGCAGACAAAAAGTGGTAAGACAAGAGAAAGAAAATTTCATCAATAGTTCTTATTTGATTGAAAAATAATTTATAGACGAGTAAGGTCATTATTTTTATAACTCACTGTAATCTTCTAAAGAGTTTATTTTTGTACTCTTCAAATTATATTGTAACTGAAGAAGACAAGATCAATCAAATATGAGAATTAAAAAAAACTTTTTTATTTATTGCTATTCCGTGTGAACTAAGCAGGTTGTTATTGCACGGGTAGGTGTTGTCCTTATCAATTTTAATACATAATTTTGTAAGCCAATAAATTTATGTTAGTGTGTATGCAGATCTCTTCCTCGTTGCTTCATTGAATTTCAATTCTTACTGTAGTTTCGAGTTAAACTTTGAATATAATATTGTAATTTATCAAAAAAATATTATTATTTGCAAAATATATTGGTGTAGACAAAGGGAAGCTTAAGTGCCACACCTGTCAGTGACTCTTGTATACAGTACCTTACGCATGCTCCATATCCACATATGTCGATATCAAACTTATAATAACCATGAATGTTCATGGCAATCATGCAACGTTATATCTAATTCTGTGAAACAGTGACAAATTAAACAAGAACAAAATATCAACTTTTTATTTTTTTTGTAACAAATATTTGTTGCCTAAAAGTTTGTTATTGAGTTTCCACAATTTCTTCAACAATTAACGATGATATACGTAATTCATGAAAAATAGCTGCTCAAGAAAATATATTGTTGTCCTTTTCTAAAGTAAAACATATTTTTAATATCTTTCAGCGAGGACCAGAACTATCTACATACTGAGGACACTAATTATAATCTCGCCAAGTGGCACAAGGATGCAACAAAGATATATATATATATATATATATATATATATATATATATATATATATATATATACAGATATAAAGAAGTATCTGTTTGCATAATTACTTAATATGACTTATCTTTCGGAATCCTTGACAATATTAACCTAAGCTTATTGTTTTTAGCCATTGAATTGACTAATTTGCAACTTTACTCACGAGGTCAACACGGTCTGTTCTGCACACTACAGATTCTATAATGAGGAGAGTTCAAATGTCTTCATTTTTTGTGCCTCCATCATGTCTCTATTTTAAAAAACTTTAATAAATCAAAATTTAAAACTTAAAAGTCAGAATAAAACCGTTGGATATGATCTACATCATTTTATCTATGCACATGTAAAAAATTTATGACATTTCAACTTTGTCTTGGTTGTCATCAAGAGATTGTAAAAATGTACTAATGTGGATAATTTCTAAACGTTGACTTTTCAACTTATTGATTTACATAAAAACAAAATCAAAATGTGATAATATTTTTTGAACACATAAAGAAAATGACATAGATCACATCTAACGGTTTTATTTTGATGTTTATGATTTAATTTTTGACTTATTAAGATTTTAAAAATGGATTCATGGTGGAGGCACAAAAAATGGAGCCATTTGAAACCTCCTCTTTTATAATATATAACTAAATGTTAATAATATCTAACTATGTATTAAGAGATAATAACTAATTGCTTAGCACCAACATATTTGTTTGAATTAATATAGTCTATTTAAAAAATATATTAAATTGATCATTGGAAAGCTTTTCGTAAAATAACTTCTACACTGTCTAACTCCATTCTTATTTCTTTTAAACATGGAGTCGTGGATGCATACGGAAATTGTTGTTTAGTTGCACTGAGATCGAAAATTCTTATTTCTAGAAATTGTCAAAAACTAATGTATATATTTGGAGTTGAGAAATAATTTCTAACAAAGTATTTCTATGAGAACAATACTTGACCTTTATGGATTAAAAGATACTAAATTTCATGCAAATATTCTTATATAAAATAAAATTTGCTTGGTATTATCATTGGAATTTTTTTTTAACCTTGTGAGAATGGTGGAATTAAGTAGGTAAAAAGGAGATCATGTTTGTACCGGGCACTGATTGAATTTAGAGAGGAATTTTCGATGAGTTACAAATTTGGTCGAAATGTGATGAGACTGGGCTGGGCCAAAAACACAACAGGACTTCTTTTATACCAGCTGATAAGTAGCTTAAAAAATAGAACTGAAAAGGGATGTACCTTTGCACTAGCTCTTCAAGGCATTTCTCAGCTCTGTCTTCTATTGTTCCACCTCCATCTTTCGGTACGAATCCTTCAGCCACCCACATTCTTGTAATGTGCTTTCCCGAAATCTCATAATCTTCCGGGAAAGAAGCAAAATAAAGAAAACATGATTTGAGTTTGTAAGGCAAGTCTTCATAACTCATGGCTAGGATCTGCAAGCATTTCTTCCCATCTTCGTCGTGCCAATCCATCGACTCCTCCTTTGTACTCCAGGCAGTGTAGTTGCGTTCTCTCTTTGACAGGATACCGCCTAGCACAACTAATGCCAAGGGTAGCCCACCACATTTTTTTGTTAATTTTTCGGCAACTTTTAAGAGTTCAGGAGGGTAATTCATAGGTTGTATATGTTGTTGGAAAGCCTTTCTGAAGAGGAGAGCTAGACTCTCATCGTCATTTAGGTAACGTAGTTCATACGGTTTTGTATTGCAATCTGCTGCGAGAGCAACATCAACAAATCTGGTGGTAATTATTGTGCGGCTCATATTGTTTGGATCAGGTATTGTTTTTTTCAGTTCCTCCCAAAGATCAGCCGTCCACACATCATCTAGGATAATTAAGTACCTTTTGTGTCTCAAGGAGCTCTCAAGCTGCACCAGTACATCCTCATCTGTCACGGGTGGACTTTGTTTTCTGATTTCAGGTTCAATTGAGTAAAGAATTTTTCTCAAGAGATCATTTAAACTGAACTTTTGAGAAATCGACAGCCATGTGCGACAATGGAAGTGCCCCTCCAACTCGGCACTGTGGTACAAAAAGGAAAGTGTTACATAAAAAAAAAGTCATTACAAAGAGAATTTTAACAAAAAGGAAAGTTCAATTGGAGGCCGGTCTGATCCATGACTACTTGATTGATTATTTGTATTGTAAAGAAAATTGCGACCACATTTTTAACAAATTTACATATCGTTAAGAAATAAGAATATTTGAACCACTTCTTTGTGCATAAATTACCTTGAAGCTAACAACATTTGGAGTTCTTAATTCTTACCATCTTGTAAGTTCTATAAACCAAAACGAGAAGCTCATTTTGTAAGTTCTCAATCATATATTGTTGGGTGTAGTTGAGTGACATTTCAATGAATTTACGTGCATGTTTTCAAATCAACAGAATATAATTTGCTCGATCCGCTTAAACTACAAAGAAATCCCGCTACATAACCCATTGTCATGAATTTATCTCATATATTACATAAGTTTCTGTTAAACAGACAGGCTGGATTTTGTTCACCGTTAACGTATCAGGTTGCTATAGGTAACAATTATATACAAGGTTATTAGTTGCTTATAGTGATGAATTATTCTAGACAAAATATCCCTATTCCATACCTGATTAGATCAAAGAAATATTTAAGTAATTCAGTTCTTGAGAAAAGAAAAGAAAAATGTAAACAAAGAATTAAATTTGGACAGTTGACTTTTTAAAACTATAGTTGGTTTCGGATTTAGCAATTTTCTTGTAATAAATTGTTCCACAAAAAAAATACGCACTTTATACAAATTCATGGTTTTAGAAGAGAGGACATGCACCTTTTGTATACTTTTTGGGCCAGGGTGGTCTTGCCCAGGCCTCCAGTACCCACAATTGAAAGCACCGTGCGCCTTGAAATGCTGCTATCAAGAAGCTGCTCGATAATGTTGCGCTTATCAGCCTCAAAGCCAACAACTTCGGAATCATCAACATGAATGGAAGTTTCTGTCAGCCTAAAAGTTAGGTGATCATTTTCTCTACTACCAGCACCAAGAACCGTGATTCCTAACTCGGTTCGGCGTCGGTAAATCATTGTTAGTTCCTGTGTGATATTTTTGAGCTCACCAGCAAGCTTGTTCATTTTGTAGGGTTTTCTTAACCCCCTAGGAATTTTGTTGAACCAGCGGGAACGGTTTCCTTCAATCTCAACCATGAAGGTATCTATCACATCTTCTATTGTATGAGCCATGTTTCTGACCTGGTTAAGCCACTCTTTCACCAATTCATCTCTGTTCCGCTTGGAATCGGCATCTCTTAGCAAAGCTTGGATCAAGCGAAGCTCCTTCTGCATCTGCTCGATCTGCCCACCCACAGCGTGCACTTCCTGAGCTTTCTTCAGTGAGGCATCAGCAAGCTTTTCCAACACATAGCCCACAGCTGCCTCTGCCATGTATTTTCGATTGTTGGAAGTGTTTGTCTTTCTGTTTTTTTTTCTTTTTTTTGGGTCTCTTGTGTGTGTGTGTTTTGGTGGGGGGGTTGAAAGTGCATTAGCTTTGTTCGCGGGGATGATTGCTAGAGCAGCTCGAGTGGATATATAGAGAGAGCTTGGCTGAAGTTTAAATTCGACAAACAAATAGTAGATTATTCTTACAGAAATAAAATTTTGTTAATATGGTTTCTTTGAAATAATGCAGGCCATATAACCAATTACGATGCTATATTTTAATATTTTTAACAATCAAGCCTATTGATTTATTCTATTATTTTTTAAATGCTATGAAAAAAAATCGTTCAGGATTGCATGCAGTGGTTTGACCAAAATGATATCTTCCGATCTATCAATTGTCAAAAAGTTACATATTTTTGTGTGGTTTATTCCGATTTCAGATTGTGTGGTTTAATTATTTCAGATTGTGCAAAACCTTCGTATTTTTCTAAAAGTAAAAAGTAGTCTTTGGTTCGAAATCTGTTGTTGGTTCGAAATCAAGAAGGAATGTTCTATACGAACATTAAAATTTGAAATGCTAGACTTTTATTTTTTTTCTCTTTCTATAAAAAAGATTGTATTTATCATTTGCACTAACCAAAGTGCATCGCATTTTTAATCATGTTAATTTTATAATCAAGTAACTTGCTGCACTGGATTCATAATCTTTTCCTTCGGTAAAATAATTTAAAATATTAAATTTTTTTTTTTCATAAAACAATTTTTTTCTCATTTATGACTTTGCTTCCAGCAAAAATATCCTGCCTACAAGGAAATATCTGTTTGGTTCAGCTCTTCTAATTAAACACTTCTCCAAACTTCTAAATTAGTTTTACATGGAAATATGCCTTTTATAAACCATTAATTCAATCAGACCAGCGATCTTTAATAAAAAAGGGTGGGGATCCATTAGGAACATCAGTATTCAACCCAGTTCTATCCGGACCTATGGTAAATGAGTCGGTACGGGGTTATGATTTTCAGCCTATTTGGTCGGATCTGTGTGACGCAGTGCGTATTGAAGAAATGTCTGGTTTAGATTCGAACATAAACGATGGTCACACTAGATCCAGTCCGATCAATGAATTGAATGTACAACTTGAAATTTGATCCTTCATAATGGCATGGGCGGTCTTCTAAGAAACAATTAAATGATAGCATGGTCTTCTAAGTCTACATGAGCGGTCTTCTAAACAATTAAATAGTTTTAATTACTTTGACTGCATGGGTTTTTAATAAGCATTAAAACTTTTGTTGGTTTACTAAAATTTAGCATTAATAGTATTTATTAGTTAGCATTTCCTATGATAGATTTTAATTTTGTTTTTCTTTAAATATGTATGGAAACCCCCTGTTGGGCAGCGAAATTTGAATAGAAAATGAAATAGATATTTGTTGTTTTGTTGTTTTGCTCTATTTGTGATTTTATTCTCTTCTCTATTACTACTAAAGCGGTACGTGAGCTTAATGAGCAAGATCGTAACGGGACTGCTTTGCGTCAAGTGGTATCAGAGCGAGGTTCGACAACCACCTTCGCGCCTGCGTGAAGTTATCTCCGCTAACCACCAAGTTCAACAACCACCTTCATGCTTGAGTGAAGTTGTATCACCACCTACCACCAAACTCGACATCCACCTTTGCGCTTGCGTGAAGTTATATCTCCATCAACTGTTCAACTCGACATTATCATCGCAACAACAATGGATGATCCCAACCTTATCGCTATTCTTGACCATTTGCAACAAAATCATACCGAAAAAATGCAACTCCTCACTATTCTAGTTGAACGCCTAGCTCCCACCAACAACCAAAACAATCACCAAATTCCACAAAATAATAACGATGGAACTCCACCTTTCTATGAATGTCCACAAGACCGAGAACCAATGTGGGATGGCAGAGTACTGTGTCGAAATTCTGGATTTTTTGGGAAGCGTCAAGCCCGAGGAATTTCTTGATTGGACCAATACCGTGGAAAAATTCTTTGAGTTAAAAAAAGTCCCTCCCGATAAACGAGTTTCGTTGGTGACAATACGACTACGAGATAGGGCAGCAACATGGTGGCAGTCATATAAGTTTCACTGCAACCTTGACGGCCTTCCCCCTCTCAACAATTGGTTTGATTTGAAGCGTGAGATGACTCGCGAGTTGTTACCACTCAACTACTGACAAAGTGATAATCGTGACCGTCAGTCGAGGCACGACTCTACAAGCTACACCAACAATTCTCCTTACCACCACCGTTACAACATCTCTAGTAATATTGTTGCTCCTCCTCACCTCCTACATAGAGACAACTATTTCAAATACCACAATTGTTTGCCTTGTGGTTTTAAAGAAGAAAATTTCAATAGAGAAGATGAAGAGATCAACCGCTTCCACGGAAACAAATCTTTAGTGGCATGCAATGAAGAGGATCGACATCAATGATGAACTAATATGGTAATACTACTTTTAAAGATTTATAAACCCTAATTTCTAATTGCGTTCAGATCACAAGTGCATGATTCTACCGTATAGTATAATTGGGGTGTCAATCCATAGGGATAGTGTATTAGATTTTAAACACTTTTCACTAGTCTAGGTTATCGGAGGGTTTTTAAGAGTTTGATGCAGTGGCGCTAATTGTGTTAAGGTTATAATTAAACAGTAAATAGAGGGCCTCTATGCGGCACTGTCACTACCGCATGCAGCCTAGATTGTCTCACAGATACCCCGCATGTGGCAATGTCACTACCCACAAGCCTTGCTGGGTTTTCGCTTATGTGATTTGAAAGGTTTTCCAATCTTGCGATCGGCTTTTGGGCTACCAAGACTAAAATATTTTAGGTACGTAATTATATTATTTTTGTATACTACCCGTAGTTGAAATATCCCAAAGACCTTACCTAATCTATGTGTTTCCTAATATAATCTAAATGTACAATTTACGCTATCCTGTCAAGAGAGCCCACTAGGTTCTAACCCTAGTCTTTGAACTGCTACGAAGCCTCGTTAGCCGAAGTGCCTATTGTACTTGCAAGCATTATCCTACTCACACCAGGATGCAATGACTAAATACCTATTGTTATGTGGAGGGTCATTGGCATATAATAGACAGAACTATGTTTGCAATGACTTCATAAAAGAAATTTAAATAATAAAGAAAACTCAAATCAACATAAACAAAACATAAACATATACTAAAACATAATTAAAAATTCGAGTACAACCCTCACTCTAGATATGAAAAGTTTAGGTTCTCATGGCAATGACAAAATAAAATGAATAAAATAGAGAGAACATAAATTACAACCCAATTGAAGATGGATGAACCTCTGCCTCCTTAGATAATGCATTCTTCTCCTGCTTGGCTTCCGATGGCTACCCTTCTCTCTCTAAGTACTCTCTAACCTAACCTAGCAATGAGAATTGCTAATCTCGATTCTATGGACTTAACACAATTAAACACGCACACTAAATCATATTACAAGAGGGGTATTTATAGCTTTCCTAATATGAGAGATGGAGTAGTAAAAGTAGTGGAGGTGGTGGAAACTTGGAGTGCACTCCAAGTTTGGATAGATGAAGCCAAAAATAGCTATGATAGCTCAATTCTGAAGCAATCGCGTTCTCCTAGAATATCTCTGCCAAAAATAGCACCAACAGTGGATGATATGATCCAAAGGAAACAGTTAACGGATTGAATGCACGGACCGTGCGGCCTTAGGTTATGCCGCATGCGGCATAAAGGAGGTCGCACAGCTTCCTGACTTGGTGGATTTTCTTGTAATTTCACCATTTTGCATGTTGTGCACTTCGTGTGAAGTGTTGCATGCTCCATGTGATGCTCTGTTTTGACTCTATATTCGGAAATCACCTAAATATAACACTTTCGCTCTGTTTTTGGCCTAAATACGCAATTTTCTCAAAACCTGCCAAAAAGACCTTAAAACACATTTGCGGTAAATAAATTGGGAAAATTGCTACTTTGCATTTGCTTTTGGCCATTTTCCGGAAGAAAATATAGTAATTTTCGCTATATGTTTTGGCGTCATCAATCAACACCACACCCCACCGAGAACATGTTCCCAATAGGTCACAGACCAAAAGGCCACCACTCTAGCGGAAGAGTGCCTAGAACAAATGGATAAGCTTGTTGATGGGCTTGTCATGGTTGAAGAAATTTAAGTGATTGATGATGAAGGCGAAGTCAACACCTTGACAGATGAACTCAAGACATAAACAGAGATTGTTGAGAACTTTTCAAATTTTGAAGAAGACTTTGTTGGTGATTTCCCGATGCTTACGGGTAATTTAGCAAATTCTTTGTCCATGGATGCTAGGTATGATTTTTTGTTGCAAATCAAACAATAGTGTTTGACCAATAATGAAGCCTTGAGGTCCAATTACAATGATCCATTCTTACAACCAAATGCCAAACCATTAACGATTGAAGCCGGTTCTAGTTTGTTGATTTTGAGAGTGGTGCAGCGGAAACACATGTGTAGAAAATACAATTTTAAAGACGACTACAAAGATTTCATAGTATTTTGATATGAAATTGTATTGTTTTAGAGAAGTCTACAAAGAAAACAAGGATACGATAATATACAAGTTTGGACCGTGTGAGATTTTGGAGAAGGTTGGAGCAAATACTTACCGCGTGAAATTATCCGATAATTTGCATATATGCAATAAGTTCAATGTTAGTCATCTTTGCAAGTACTACGAAGAAGATGCAAGCTTGAGGTCAAGCTTCAACCAACTCGGGGAGCCTGACGGGGTGCGTATTGAACAAATATCTAGTTCAGATTCGGATGTAAACGATGGCCACACCAAATCTAGTCCGACCAATGAATTGAATGTACAACTTGAAATTTGATCCTTCATAATGGCATGGGCGGTCTTCTAAGAAACAATTAAATGAAGGCATGGCCTTCTAAGTCTACATGAGCGGTCTTCTAAACAATTAAATAGTTTTAAATAGTTTTAATTAATTTGACTGCATGGGTTTTTGATAAGCATTAAAACTTTTTTTGGTTTACTAAAATTTAGCATTAATAGTATTTATTAGTTAGCATTTCTTATGATAGCTTTTAATTTTGTTTTTCTTTAAATATGTATGGAAACCCCTGTTGGGCAGCGAAGTTTGAATAGAAAATGAAATAGATATTTGTTGTTTCGTTGTTTTGCTCTATTTGTGATTTTATTTTCTTCTCTTTTACTACTTAACCGGTACATGAGCTTAATGGGCAAGATCGTAACTGGACCGCTTTGCGTCACTATGTCAATTAATTTTGACTCGATCGAGTCGAGTTGAATCTCGTCGAGTTGATCGCAAAAAAAAATAAGATAGTGCCTTTCAACTAGACACATTGATACAGCTAGGATCCATTAATAATGTATTAGTTTGACAAGCTAGTTTGACAACTGTAAAAAATAATTTATATTTTTTAAATCTGACAAATAATATGCAACTTATACTTTATACATATCATATATATAAAAAATGACAAAATTTTAAGCAAATTTCATCATTTATCAAAGATCATGCATGAAACTTGCAACGATCAATAAATAACTATGTTTGATGGAATATTAGATGATATAAGAAAAACAACATTTCTATAATGTTTCATATTTTAAAAAATTAATATAAACGTTATTCAATACAAGTCCGTCTCAATAAATTTCACCCTAGTTAAGCTACGGCCTAGGTGATGTCTGGACCAAACCAGTGGAGGATTTTGATGTGGCCTTCCATGATGCATGGTTCCCATGTGTTCCGTAATGAATTGCAGATGAACAGGCTACAGGGAGACAATCTGATATCAATGAAACTCTCGATCCACGCACCAAGTCAACTAATTTGCAAGTTGTAGTTCGAGCAATTAAGACCACAATGTTAGCTGTCAAATGAGAATGGAGCAATAACACAGTTGACTTCGGCGAACTTACTTTATTTTTTTAATCTCTGACATCTGTGTATATTTATTTGGAATTGAATCCCAGATAATACGGAGGCCCCAGGTTCCCGATCTTTGATCTGTCGATAATTACGATTTCCCAATAATTTATTGTGCTGATTAATTAATCTCTCTTGCGCAACTGTGCAAGCACTCTTACTCATGCTTATATAATGTAGCCATGTGATCACTGTCTCTCACTGAGAAATATAATTTAATTAACTCTTACATCGAGGAATCTAGCACTTCCTGAAACTAGCTGCCAGTACTAGCTACAAATTGGATCCAGAAGTTCTTTTTGTTGCGCAGCTGATTTATATATCAAGCAATCTTTTTTGAAAGAATTTGGATCATTTGGTGCCTCTTAGACTTAGAAGTGTAAATGGATCATTTGGTGCCTCACATGGTGATAGCATCTCGAATATTAATTCGATTTTTAACCGCCCATCGTTTATCGGATAAGGCTTCAACTAAGGGTTTTTAACGGTCCACCCAATTAAGGATTCATGCACTACTACAGAACTGCAAATTTTTATCGGAAAAAACTAAATCTACTAAAGGACTCTCTAGAAATCACTGATAACAAAATCCAAAATGAGATTGTTTTTCTTAAATAGAAGTATATTAATCATCATCAGAAAGTGTATACAAGCCCCCCGCCCCCTCCTATAATGTGATAATCTGCAAGGTTCAATTTTGTCAATAGCATGAATGAAAGAGATGTTACTAATTAATTAATGTAATACTCAAGTGTTTATTAAGCAATATTCAAGTATGAGTTATATAACTGAAGGTACAAGAAAGGTTATAGCTAGTAGATATGCACAAATAAGTAGTGAAATACGACCTTTTTTATCGTTAATTCGACTTTTACCCATTAAAAAGTAGTGCGTTACAAATTTTAGTAGATATGCACAAATAATAATAATAATAATAATAATAATACTAATAATATTAATAATAATAGTAATAATAATAATAATAATAATAATAATAATAATAATAGTTATGTTATATATATATATATGTCAAACTTGGTTTAGTATAATGTTAATTTTTCATTTCGGATAAAATGCAGTGAAATACAACCTTATCTAAAGAAATCGAAAACATGACAAATTAAATGTATTCGATATTATAAAAGACGTCATTCAAAAGGACAGATCAAAGCCGCTTTAATGTGATGAACTTATATACGCTTACTTGATGCTTATTTCTAGCGTATGTTAGTTTAACAGATCAAAGCGTATATAAGTTAATCACATTAAAGTAAGCGTATATAAGTTCATCACCATGTAAATATACCATGTGATCAAGTATTCACTTGATCGCTTACTTATATACACTTATACACTTATGTACAGATCAAAGCTGCTTTAATGTATTGACATGGTGGTGGCATACCGATCGAATACTAATTCGGCTTTAACAGACATACACAAATAATAATAATAATAATAATTTAGTATATCAATCTTTGTTTTCTAACATATTTTTTTTGTTTTCATTTTGGATAAAATGCAGTGAACTATAATATTATCTAAAGAAATAAATAAACGGACAACTAAAAATTTATTCGATATTATTAAAGACATTGCTCAAGTGAACATATTAAAGCTACATTAATGTGATGAACAAACGGTTACTTGATCCTTATTTCAAGTAATAACAGACTATATATAAATCACAAGACATGAAAAGTATGGCCCAAAGTGGGAGGATGAAGAATAGATGCTCTGTTCAATTTACCATCCCTCTAACCTCTTGCAACTGCTTCTTACAACTGAAAGTCGTACGGTCTATTATTTTGACAACCAGGCCCTTAAAATTATTTATGGGCCTAATGCCATCTGCCAAGCGGCACGATCCTCTGTTTTAATGAATTCATGTATGAACTTCTATGAAATTTGTTTTTTTCTATACTATATACTATACAGGAATAATGGAGTTAAAAAATGTAAGAGCCAATTTTTTTTTCTATACTATACATAGAAGAATATATTAATAATATTTATGAGGTGATAGTTCAGCTGATCTGTCAAACCTAGTTTACTATGACCATCGATAATTTTTTATTTCTGTAAAATGCAGTGAACTGTAATATTATCCAAAGAAATATATAGCTGGACAAGTTAAACTGATTCGATATTTTGAAGACTTTGCTCAAAAAAATTATTTAGGGGACATATCAAAGCTGTCTTAAATCTTAATATGATGAACTTTCTAACTACTTGATCCTTATGTAGATGACAGACTATAAATCATATTACATATTACATGAAAAACAGTTAGTCACTATACTTCTTACAAAAGATTCTTTAAGTAATAATTTCGCTCGTCGGAACAAATCGTCTATATCTCATGATCCATTCCCGTCTGCTGACACAAGAAAATATGAAGATTATATTGAGCCAAATCTAGGAAATTTTTAGCAGGCGATTCTTAGGAACCCTTTTGCTTATTTTGAGGAATACTTGTTAAAAAAAAAATTTTGTAAAAAAAAAATTTTAACTTGCACCTTCCTTCTAAACCTGCATTCGTGTCTAGGACATGGATGGTGCGTCCTTTATAAAAAAGAATTCTCTCATTTTTGCACGTACATTGACGCATTATTTTCTCTTGCCAAATTATATTTCTCAATTAAAATTATTTATACTGTCTTGTGCTCCAAAACATTCTACGCATTTTGTTCGTTTGTACTAATACATATTTCAAAAACTCTCCTTGTAAAGGTTTTGTAGCACGCTTATTTCAAAAATCCGAAACTTCTCAGGTCGAAGTGTTCCGACTGCATTGACTCTTTCTAAAGGTGCTCCTATATTGGGTGGAAATTTTTTGGACCTGGACCCAAAGTCCCCATCCGCAACTTCCTGAATTTATTGTTTACAGTGTATTAATCTCAACTTGTGAGTTGTGAATGTCTTTTTTTTTTTTGATAAAAGGCTCCAAAGCCCGTTTCATTAGCATGAAACCAAGTTAACTTACAGCTGAAAGAAAGTTGTAAAGTTGTGAATGTCTTATTTTGAAACAATCTCAACTAAACAATGGTTCAAACAAACCAAAATTTATTTTGGTTCGGTTTTAATCGGTTGCTATATTTATATTGTTCCGTTCGGTTAACCAAATAAAATTTTCAGTTGACATTTGTGCATGAACTTGGGTTCATGCCTGTTCCACCAACTTTCCTGTTTGGAGGCCCTGTGTGCATCAATAGAAAAACAAAACAAATGAGGCAGCATATAACTTATTTTGTGATGGATTGTGTGATGTGTCAGACTTGTCTTTCTTGAATAGCCCGTGAATAAACAGATTGTAGCAGACCACATCAGGTGACACACCTCTCTCAAGCATTTCATCAAACACCTCAAGGGCTCTCTTGAGATCTCCCAACTTCATACTACCACCAATTTATTAGGTTCAAGGCTTGTTTGGGCTCAGCTGATATAGGCTGTGTTTTTTATGAATGATGCCTACGGGCTTACTGCCAAAATAAATAAATAAATAAAAAATGGCAAATATATACAATCATGGGAAACCATTTAGAGGAAGTCATTAGGATACAGTAGGCCTTCTTACTACCGTCCGATCTATATCCTACCTCCCAAATAAGACATTTTCATTCCGTCCGTCCCAAGCATGTACTCCCCTAATTGGAGAGTATCCAAACAATATTCTTTTCACCGCACCAATTGTTCCCAGACTCTCAGGTCAAACTTAGAGGTGCTATCGGGTCAGGTAGGGTTCTGATACTATTATATTTGAATCCGTATTTTAAAAGTGTTTGGGTCCGAATTTCGATTCATATATTTATTTGTTTCAAATTAGTCGGGTCCAGATCTGGATACCTATCTACCAAAAGATATTTCCGGTCCAATCTTTCAGTTCCAGGTAGATATATACCTATAACTTGTTTATGGATAATCAGGTCTGGTTCGGATTCAGGGCAGGTCCGAATCCAGAGCGGGTATATGTTGCAACCCACAAGCATTTTAGAAACATTTTACGTTTAAATAAAATTATAATTTCTTAAACATCTCACATAATATATCATTATAATATAAATTAAAATATGTTCTAAAATATTGAAGGTGAGATAATTTTATAAAGTAAAATATTAGAGATGGTGATTTCATTATATTGTTGCGAAATCCTGGAATAGAAGTAAAATACAACAGATCGCTAATTAATATGGTGTTGAGCAAATTGGACGGTCTAGATCTAAACTGAAAACTTAACTCTGGTCATATGAATTCATTATTCCCCAATCCCCACCTTATTTAGTGTACACAAAAGCAACACTGACATATGGGACACATATCCGACTCCACTTGTCAGTTAATACATCTAAACAACGTTGTGTTTTTGGGGCCATAGCTTCTGCAGTAATTCAATATTTGAGTTATAACCAATACCGTCTGATCAGAATCTGGGGCTTCAATATTCGTGCCAGAGGAGATAGGGCGTTCCAAAACTAAACTCAAAATTTCTATTAACTCAGGTAATATGAAATCGTGTTTTCAAAAATCCTCTTTCACTAATTCGAGAGAGAGAGAGAGACAATGTAGGGCACAGAAAGTTGCACTGAGGGTGCGGTTATGTGAAATGTTTCAGGGCTCAGTTCTCTCTATTTATTGGTCATGAGGAGGGCATCGAACTTGGGACATTCTTTTCTCTCTGCTATCCTTTGGATTCAACCTCGACGTGCCTACCGTTCATAATTGGTCTATCGAGAGAGTTTATTGATTGTGGGAACGTTCAACTCCCGACGGAAGCAAGCTTCCACCGTTAATTATATCAGTAGATCTTTCCGAGTCAAACTGAATGCCTCGTTCATTCCAGGATTTGTGCCTATGTCTGTGTGAACTGAATAATGGGGCTAAGAGAGGGGCTCATGTACTTACGGGATTTGGTTGGTTCTCGCTATTGGACATGTGTGTGTGCATATGTGTTTTATGATGCATATGCGATCATGAAGTTTTATATTATGCACAATACGTTTGTTACTTTTATTTATTTATTTGGACCATGTCTTATGCTTGAGAAATACACGTGTATTTTATTTATAATTTATTCATGAAGAGAATCAATTAAATTTGGGGTAAAAGGGTCTTTTCATAATTTCAGGCAGAGGCTTCGCATCGGCCTATTGACCAGCAGACCCGGCGCCTCAGGAGCTGTTAGGCTAGGTTTGAACATGGACTCTCGGATTGAGTTATCGCGTCAAGATCCGTGCTCCTTTTCAAATCTTTCTTTTGGCGCTTTGATCATGCACCTCTATTTTGCTTTAATCTTTGTGCTAAGCTTGATGCGGGTTAGGGGTTATCCTAGCATTGGGGTTCTTGAGCTCCGGCGGTGCTCCGGTCACGGCAAGACTGGAGAAGGGTATGGTTACAGTCGCCTCAGTGTCAGGAACATATTTCACCACTGCTCGGCCTCCGGCGATCATCAGAAGTGGCGGTCCTGGTTGAGTGTATACTTATCGGTACCGTATTGAGTTTGAACTGGTTCCTTCATAGTTCCTTGCTATTTCCTTCAATTGATCGGTTGTTTGGCATCGCCTTGAGCTATTAAAGCTTCAGGTGGTGTCAATTTGGGTTTAGGTCAAGCCTTAAGCTCATTTTAGACTTTAAGTTCTCGGTTCAGTACCGATTTGGTACTGGCATGGGGAGCATAGGCTTTGAGTCATAGCAGGTAGCTGAGAGGGTGGTAATTGAGAAATTTACAGTATGGCCTTTCATTTTATTCAATTGGCAAAAGAGACTTGTTGTTTAGTTTTGGCAAAGGCCGAGGGGCTCTAGTTGCTGCTGCCTTCATGTTCTTCATGGCTTATACTCAATTCTTTTACAATTGAATTTGTAGACACCTCAAGGAGGTTCCTGGGGCAAGGTTGATGTGAGTTTTGGAGGTTTATACAAGCTTCCTTCTAATTTTGATTTGGGTTTCAAGGAGGCTATTTGGCTCAGGAATTTGATAAGGCTGGCAGCTTGTTAGATTTTCAATTCTTCCTGGATTTTCTGGGATTTGTATGTTCATGTCTAGGATGGGTTCATGGAATTCCCTGTCGGCTTTCAGGTCCAGAGGGCATCTATAGCACAAGTTTTTCCATTTTTTTGTAACAGTGCATACCAGCATAGTGTTCCAGATTTGTCCCTCAGATGTTCCAAATTCAATCTCCGAGTAAGGAGTCTTTATTTCATCCATGGTGTTTACATCAAGACCTTTGAGTCTTTATATTGCAAGAGATTTGAGGCTCACTGGGAGCTAGTCCATGTGAGCCGAGTGTACAGGAGAGGGCATGAGGCGTTGGGGCGCATCACTCCAATTCAGCTGGGTTTTGTTTTGAACCTAAACGCTGATTGGTTGAAGGGATATGGGGACCCCCCGTCAGATTAAATGACAGAGAGATGGGCGCCTCTATCATCCATTCGTCCCAGGCCCAATTACAATTTTTTATTTCAATCTTTTTATTTCCTTCGGCTGGGCCCGTGTGCATTTCCTTCATCTTTTCTCGGCAGCCCACTTTAACTGGAGGCCGATTATTTAGATCAACACAAACCGTGAACACATCTTCCAAATTTCATGATGAATCTATTCATCCCTCCATTTTAACAATTTAAATGGACACCTCAATCTCTTCTTTTTTAGCTCTTTTATTTATTTCTAAATTCCAACTTTTTAGGGTCAATGCCAAACAAATCGCTCCACATTATATATTCCCATAATACCCCTCAAACAATGAACCCCTCTCCTCGCTTGCGTTGCCATCGCCGGAGCAGCTCCCACTAGTTTAATATGAAGATTAAGTTAGAAGGTTCGAATCGACTATTTAAATTTTGAAAATGAAGATATAAGCGGAAAGTAAAACACCATTTTAATTCCCAAAGCAAGTTAGCCCACATTTGTTCCTAAGCCGTGATGCAACTAATTGATTTTCCGATTTTCAAATTCTAAATTGTCGATCCAAACCGTTAGATGTGATCTCTATATTAAAAATGTGCTTGGAAACCAAATTTTACATTTTTTGGAACTTTTTACTATTTATTAAGTCAATTTTAAAATCGCTGATTTTAATAAACAGTGAAAATTTTCTGAATCATTGAAAACACCGATTTTAAAACTAACTTATTAAATAGTAAAAAAAATTAAAAAAAATGTAAATTTAGTCTCCAAGCACATTTTAATATTGATTGAATATTGAACGGTTTGGATCGAATGTTTCAACTTTGAAAATGTAAATACTGAAACGTTTGATCCACAGCTTAGGAACAAATGTTTTGATATTAGCCAACCTATATATATACTTATAGAGGAGGGATCCACTTACAACATTTAAAAGTTACAACATCTTACAACAATTTAGTTTTGTAATTTTTAATGTCCAAACAGTCGATCCAAACCGTTCAACATGATATCTATATTAAAATGTACTTGAAGATCAAATTTTACAATTTTTTCAATTTTTGTACTATTTCTTAAGTATTTTAGAAAACTGTTATTTTTAGATAATTCTGGACCACTGAAAAACAACAGTTTTGTAAAATACTTAATAAATAGTAAAAAAAATATAAAATTTGATTTTCAAACACATTTTAGTACAGATTACATGTTGAACGGTTTGGATCGACTATTTGGACTTTAAAAATCGTAAAACTAAATTGTTGTAAGATGTTGTAACTTTTTAATGTTGTAAGTGGATCCCTCCTTATATATATATTGTCACACCCCGAGACAACCTGTCACGTATTAATACGTAAGGCGTATACACATCACATACATTATCAATAATATACACAAATGCCACATTAAATATTATAAAAATATAGTCTTACAACAAAAATCAAAGAGGTTCAACAGCGGTCACGACAGATATGGTTAGGAATACGGTAACAACCATGCCTGTTCAAGTGTACCAATTTAGTGGAAATTAAACAAACAAAATAAAATAAACATAAGTGGCATTGAATCATAAACATGGATCCTTCCGCTTGCTTTTACTCACGACCTTGTTCTGACACCTCTTCCTCATTACCTGGAACCCACATAACAGTGGAACGGGTGAGAGATTCGAACATTCTCTCAGTGCGGGATTCAGTTCCAGTCCCGAAGTTTGTAAAATTAACTTAATTCTCAAAAGCATGAAAATGAAATAAATAATAAATGCTCATGCGTTTCTAATGTCATGTAATCCTACAATGATAAACACTTTCATTTTCTTTCAAGTTTTTCCGTTAGTCCATTTATCTTGCCATTCCAATGGGAAGTCCAACCAACATTGAAATGCTGCCAACCCACTGGGAAGTCCAACCAACAATGGGAGGCCACCAACTCACTAGGAAGTCCAACCAATAGTGAGAGGCTGTCTCACTAGACGGGGAGTCCACCCTACGCTAGGTCTTGACCCGTGACGGGAAGTCCAACTGACACCACGTTAACGAGGGATCCAGTCGAACACCGGATCCAATGTATACATCCCGATATGCGAACATATCGGCCCCTGTTCACTTTTCTTATCCGTTCACATCACATATATTAACTCAACACAACACATCCTATAAGTCCGTTGATCAAACAAATAATCATATCCTAATATTTTCTAACAAAGTCAACTGGTTGTTCGAATTCAACATGCATAATTCAACTATATAAAAATAAATGCACGCAAAACGATAAGTAATAATTTTACAAAGTCCAGGAAACCCGCACCTGATATCTGAGTGAATCTTTGATGGTCTCTTACGTTGTTTAAATCTTTAAACGTTGAATCTTCAAGCAAAAATTGGGTTTCTCCTTGGTTCGGTTGTGAAGGAACTGACAGAGAGCGATGGTGTGGCAAATAATTGAGAGAATTTCAATTAAAATATGGAGTAGCGGTTTTGAAATCACATTAGAGGGAGGAGAGTAATTAAAATGAAAAGGGCGGTCAGGGACAAAATCAAGAGGGATGGGTGGTTTAATTTATAGGAGTGATTTTGCACCAGGGGATGTGAGGGTTAGTTAATTTTGCGTTGGTTATTTTGATAGGGAGTGAGATATGGGCTACTGAATCTAATTGGGCTGAATCGGGCTCTGTTGATATGTAAATCAATTTTATTTATATCATGACCTACTAATTAAGTTAATTAAAACTGAAATTTAATGAAATTTAAATTGGCTCATTTCTCACGTCAATTCTCTCAATCTACGTGGCGTTACATATATATATATATATGAGGAGAGATTCCGATTACACCTTTTTTGGTGACACATCATGACACCGTTTTTTATATAGGTCAATTTTGCGATTTCAAAATCCAAACAGTCGATCCGAACCGTTCAACATGGTCACCATATTAAAATGTACTTGGAGATCAAATTTTACATTTTTTTGAGTTTTTTTACTATTTATTAAGATGGTTACAAAATCGCTGTTTTTCAATGGTCTGAAAACAACGATTTTTGTAACCATCTTAATAAATAACAAAAAAAATCAAAAAAATGTAAAATTTGATCTCCAAGCACATTTTAATATATCCATCATGTTGAATGGTTTGAATTGACTATTTGGACTTTGAAAATGGTAGGTGTCAAAGTGTGTCACCAAAAAAGGTGTAATCGGATCCCTCCTTATATATATATAGAGAGAGAGAGAGAGAGAGAGAGAGAGAGAGAGAGAGCAGGGATCCAGTTACAACATTTGTAAGTTACAATATCTTACAACAATTTGGTTTTGAAATTTCCAAAGTTCAAACAGTCGATCTAAACCGTTCAACATGATCTCATACACACGTACTACTACATAAAATATTTTCTTTTTATTCTGAAAGTGGAGATTTGTGAATACATCGATCAACAACCTCAACTTTCTAACTTAATTTCAAATAAAGAGAATGAATGAGAATGCTGAATCAAGCATTTAGATGTTTAATTTGTCAATGCAAACTAATCACATTTGGGTACTCTTAAAGAATTTTATTCCATTAAAGCTGGAACCTAGTCACTAAATATAAACCAATATAATTTTATTCCATTATACGAGTTTACTTTTGGGAAAACGAAAGAAACACATACAGATGGTAACAGGAGGCGAGGCCCAACCAATTAAGCAGCTTTGCGTGGATACTTGGTTTTTGGCTTTGGGATTAGAGTGAGGAAAATGACATGCCGGAACTAGCTCCAGCACGGAACAGAATGGTTACGACATCGAATGGTACGGCATATGTGTCTGTTACGTGCATGCCGTGATTAGTTCTCAACAAAAAAAGACATGATATGGCACGGAAACCACCTTAGTCACAGAAACACAGCATGAAACACGGAATATATATATGGTATGAAGACGTACGAGATACCGCATGCCACTTTTTTTCTAACATACTTCATTTTAAAATTTCTAAAAATTGTTCTACATATTATGGGAAATTTTCTGAATATTTTTCAATAAACAAATTTATAATTACAAAAAATAGTTAAATATGATTAAACATGACTAACATAACCGGTCACAGCACGTTTGGTCACGGTGTAACCATCTGCGTGCCATGACCACTCCTTATTATTTTAGCCACGATACGGCACTACATGTGAAAAAATGACTTAATCACAAAACAACACAGCACGTAACTAAAATCATGACATGTTGGTCACAGTAAAGCATGCTACAATACGATTTTTCGACTCTATTTGAGATCTTAAGAGAATGGCTACTTGGTCTAGTAAAGCAGTTTTTTTGCGAAAGGAAAAATAATAATAAATAATAATTGACCAGTGTTACAGAAAATTAAGTCAAAAAAGGTAGATGCGTAGAAACACTGGACTTAAAAAGGAATCCAGCCAAAAGGAAGTTACTTAGTAATTACTACATTAATTGCCTGCTCCCTTGTAGGGCATGCATGATGAGGTTCAGAGGGGCTCACAATATTAACTCAACCGCGTCCAGCTTGTCTTCTATTCAAAATATGGAAAATGCCAATATGCTACGTGTAGCATAGAGGGCCTCCGTGCTACGGCTCAATATTTGAGTTTTCAAAACTCTAACGGTCGATCCGAATTGTTCAACATGATCTTCATATGAATATGTACTTGCAAACCAAATTTTACATTTTTTAGAATTTTTTTTACTATTTTTTTAGATGGGTAGAAAATCACTTGATATGAAAATTCTGTACCATTCAGATCAAGTGATTTTCTACCTATCTAAAAAAATAGTGAAAAAATTCTAAAAAAAATGTAAAATTTGGTTTGCAAGTACATATTCATATGGAGATTATGTTGAACAGTTACCGTTAGAATTTTGAAAACTCAAATATTGAGCTGTAGCACGGAAACCCTCTATGCTACGCGTAGCACTGTAGCCAACTCCCCCAAAATATCTTCAAAAATATGTTGGGTTCTCGTCCAAAAGAGATTTTGCGACATTTGCATATTGGTCCTGATATTTTTTGTTTATTTCATTTGTGAAATGAATTATACTAATATCTTCGTTTTAAACTACTTGACAATTTTATAATTATTCTTTATTAAACACGTGTCCACAATAATATCTAAACATATGCATTCGGTTGCTACTACACATAAAATACTTTCTTTTATTTAAATTTGAAAGTGGAGGATTTATAAGTACACATAAAAACATTCCACTTTTAACTTAAAAAGGATATACTTAATGAATTAAAGTGGATATACTTAATGAATGAAAATGCACGAAAAATGAATTTAGATAATTAGTGAATGTAGACAAATCACAGTTAGGCACTCAAAATAATTTTATTCCATTAAGATTAGGGCGCAGCCAAGATTTTTATCATATAGTCAAAAAAAATTACTGGTACGACAAACAGGTTGTAAACTATGTGAATTAACTAATTCACATTGTTGGTTGTAGACTATTGTGAATTAACTAATTCAGAGAATGCAAGTTCAAGTTCATGATAATTTCTTGGTCAAGATGGACGGGTTCCACAAGCTCTCACAAATTGTACGAAATTGTACAAAAAGATACCTAGTCGGGTTTAAATCGGGGCAGATCCAGAATTTTCGTGGGGGGGGGCAAAAAATATCAAATCGGGTTTAAATCCATTAACCAATTCGATACTCGATAAAAAAAATGCTTTAACTTATACTTTCCAATGCTTTTACTTATAATTTCTGATGTTTTGATTTATAATTCTAATTATCAATCAAAATTCAACAAATTTATTTCAATTTTAACCCTAAATTTAACCCAAATTACAAATCAAATGTCCAGAGGGAGCAAAAAAAATTCCTAGGGAGGCAAAGTCAGTCGGAACTGATAAATCTCTACAAAAACTCAAAATCCAGAAGAGGGCAGCTGCCCCCGTGGAACCACCTGGGTTCGCCCTGCTCACAATTAATACGAGCTCGTCCAGTTTTTTTACAATATTGTACGAAAAGATACCTAGTGAATTGTACGAGTTCATGTGTGTCGCCGGAAATTTGAGAATCTATATCCCTCAGATACCTAGTCAATTGTACGAAAAGAAAGTTCACAATATTGTTCCAGCCAGGCAAAACTTAATTTGATATCTATTGTACGAAAAGAAAGGTCACAATATTGTTCCGTATGGAGATTTGTATGGAGTTAAAAATAGTGTGAATTTATTAATTGTACCCACATATACTTTTGGTGATATAGATTCAAAAATTTGGAAGGCTATGAATGCAAATTTCTCAAATAAATAGCTAGTGTATTGATTGTTTTAAGGACCAATATTAATTATGCAGTGACAATCAATTGCCAATGCATGTTCTCTCTGTTTCACTATGTTGATTGTACATAACCCAGGCATAAATGAACCATGTGTGGGTGTCGTTCGTCCACGAATCCGTATCCTCTGCATTAACTCAAAAGAGAATCTTTTGAGTTAATGAATCTTGACTGTCCAATCTGTTTTAAGATTCGTGTAAACTAGATCTACACTAATATTAAAGGGTCTCTATGTTATAGACTTGAGCTGGATTTGCTCCGTTTAAAATCAGACGGTTGAAATTTATTAACTCAAAAGATTCCCTTTTGAGTTAATGCAGAGGATACGGATCCGTTCGTCCACTCAAAAACTGGTCCTTGGCACCCAGTCTCAACATTTGAAAATGAAAATATGTTTGAACTTTGAAACTGGTCCTTGGCACCCAGTCTCACCAAACCCAGGCATAACCTCGACTGTTTGAACTTTGAAAATGAAAATATGTTCATTTTACAAATAGGTCCTTATGTCCAATGGTGAACAAATAAAGAAGAAATGAATAGTGGTATAGTGGAGCAGTTTTTTGCGAAAGGAAAAATAATAATTGACCAGTGTTACACAAAATTAAGTCAAAAAAGGGTAGATGTGTAGAAACACTGGACTTAAAAAGGAATCCATCCAAAATGAAGTTACTTAGTAATTACTACATTTATTGCCTGCTCCCTTGTAGGGCATGCATGATGGGGTTCAGAGGGGCTCACAATATAAACTCAACCGCGTCCAGCTTGTCTTCTACCCAAAATATGGAAAATGCCAATATGCTACGCGTAGCATAGAGGGCCTCCGTGCTACCGCTCAACATTTGAGTTTTCAAAACTCTAACGGTCGATCCGAATTGTTCAACATGATCTTCATATGAATATGTACTTGCAAACCAAATTTTACATTTTTTAGAATTTTTTTTACTATTTTTTTAGATGGGTAGAAAATCACTTGATTTGAAAATTCTGTACCATTCAGATCAAGTGATTTTATACCTATCTAAAAAAAATAAAAAAATTCTAAAAAATGTAAAATTTGGTTTGCAAGTACATATTCATATGGAGATCATGTTGCATTGAACAATTCGGATCGACCGTTAGAATTTTGAAAACTCAAATATTGAGCCGTAGCACGGAGGCCCTCTATGCTACGCGTAGCACTGTAGCCAACTCCCCCAAAATATCTTCAAAAATATGTGTGGTTCTCGTCCAAAAGAGATTTTGCGACATTTGCATATTGGTCCTGATATTTTTTGTTTATTTCATTTGTGAAATGAATTATACTAATATCTTCGTTTTAAACTACTTGACAATTTTATAATTATTCTTTATTAAACACGTGTCCACAATAATATCTAAACATATACATTCAGTTGCTACTACACATAAAATATTTTCTTTTATTTAAATTTGAAAGTGGAGGGTTTATAAGTACACATAAAAAACATTCCACTTTTAACTTACTTAAAAAGGATATACTTAATGAATTAAAATGGATATACTTAATGAATGAAAATGCATTAAACATGAATTTAGATAATTAGTGAATGTAGACAAATCACAGTTAGGCACTCAAAATAAATTTATTCCATTAAGATTAGGGGGCACCCAAGATTTTTATCGACATATAGTCAAAAAAAATTACTGGTACGCCAAACAGGTTGTAAACTATTGTGAATTAACTAATTCACATTGTTGGTTGTAGACTATTGTGAACTAACTAATTCAGAGAATGTAAGTTCAAGTTCATTATAATTTCTTGCTCAATTGTACGAGTTCATGTGTATCACCGGAAATTTGTGAATCCATATCCCTCAGATTCCTAGTCAATTGTACGAAAAGAAAGGTCACAATATTGTTTCCAGCCAGGCAAAAATTAATTTGATATCTATTGTAAATATAGGGAATCCGTATTGAGATTTGTATGGAGTTAAAAATAGTGTGAATTTATTAATTGTACCCACATATAGTTTTGGTGATATAGATTCAAAAATTTGGAAGGCTATGAATACAAATTTCTCAAATGAATAGCTAGTGCATTGATTGTTTTAAGGACCAATATTAATTATGCAGTGACAATCAATTACCAATGCATGTTCTCTCTGTTTCACTATGTTCATTGTACATAACCCAGGCATAAATGAATCATGTGTGGGTGTCGTTCGTCCACTCAAAAACTGGTCCTTGGCACCCAGTCTCAACATTTCACACTTCAAAATATTGGCTAACATTTAAACATGACGTAAGTGTCAGTGCGTCACTCGACTTGAGGAATCCAGCCAAAATGAAGTTGCTACATGAATTCTTTGCTCACTTATTGTAGGACATGACGGGTTCCACAGGGACTCATCATTGGCGGATTTAGGTTATGTGAATGGGAACTAGAATAGTTAAAATAGCGAAATTTGAGATTAATAGATGAAAATAGAGAAAAAATAATGATTTTTCATGCTAGTATGAAAATAGTACTATTTGGCTTAGTAAAAATGTTGTTTGGATTATATATTTGAAATAATGAATAGCTGTAATCAAGAAATAATAGTATTAACAAGATGTTAATTAAAAGAAAAGAAAAGCAAGTGAAATCTTAAACGAATTGTCACAACGTAAAGATGACAAAAGTGGTGTTAATTTTATTATTTCGGAACTGTGTTGTGTTGGCCACAGATTGAGAATTGTCAACACTTTGGATAAAAGAAAATGAAGTTCCTACCTTAATTTCTTGTTTAAGAAAGCCACAAGTTGAGAATTGCAGACGTGTTGTGCCGGTAGATATTTCCGATAAATAATATTTTGCATTCTTCATTGTATGACAGACTGACTTTTTAATAATACGTGGTAGTCTCAAATTCCGAATCCTTAACTCTCAAATGTAAAAAAAAATAACAATGTTTGTGTTGGAAATAAAAATCTATCTGAATTTAAGGCATAATTATAATTTTTTTAAATGCTATATAAAAAAAATCAGAATGACGGGTTCCACAGGGGCTCAGAATTATCTCAATTTGCCCATTGGTCCTGATTTTTTTGTTTATTTCATTTCTCAAATGAATTATGCTAATATCTTTGTTTTAAACTACTTGACAAATATATAATTATTCTTTATACACGTATCCACAATATTAATATCGAAAGATATACACACATTCCCTTACTACTACACATAAAAATATTTTCTTTTTTTTTAAATTTGAATGTGGAGGTTTATAAGTATATCAAAAACCTTCCACATTATAACTTAATGAAAATGGATATACTTAATGAATGAAAATGCACGAAACATGCATTGTTTTGTGAATGCAGAGGAATCACAGTTAATTAGGCCCTCTCAATATAATTTTTCCATTAAGACTAGAACCTAATCAGTACTACTTGTATTGGCAACAAGTGCAACAAAGTTATTGGTCGTTGAAGGATCTATCTGGCCTGTTTCTCCAGTCATGCTGGGCTCTACCACTGTAGATACTTGGCCTCCCCCCTACTCAACTAAATAGAATAAGAACCGAATCGAACAAACCAAAATAATTTTAATTTGTTCAGTTGAACCAAAATAGTATAATAATGATAAAATAAATACTTCTTTGTTAATTTTTTATATTTTTTAAAGATGAATTAAATTTTTTTGCTTGGTTCGGTTTAGCTAGTTTTAAACCGAACCAAGCAATATAAATTATGTCATAATTTTTAAATATTTTTAAAAAATTTAAATGTTTGGTTTGAACAGAGGATCGATGGGTTTAAAATTTTCATTTAGTTCGGTCTAACTGGTTTAAAAATTTTAAACCGAATCAAACTATTAAACTGGTTTTAAAAAGTGAACCGAACCGATCTATTAAACTGTTCAAACCGAACTTTCTTGGTTCAATTTAAAACCGATTAAACCGGACCCGATGAACACCCCTACTTACGACCTCAACCCTTATTATATTACCATTCTACCCTTAATTGCACAATTCTATGCTAAGCAACAGCTTTGGTTGGTAACTTTTTAAGCAAATTGAGAGAGTAGTTGTTTCGCAATAAATATAGACTCTGTGATGTTACAAATCCAGTGCTGCAATTATGCGGTTGCCCCAGGTAGTTATGGTAGTTATAATGCGGAAATTTTGGAGGTATTTGAGTGCTGATACAGTTATCACAGCCCTGACAAAAAAAATGTATAAATTAGTCGTGGAGATAATTTTGTTCAATTATTTTTAATGCTCAAGACGGCAGCTCGCAAGCTCCTCCTCATATCAAAAATGTCAATTTATTTCTAATCAGTACAGAACTAAAAATAAATAAGTTGTAAGCCAAAAATCATAAGGGCAAAAAACTATTACTTTCCAAAACCTTTTATCAATTTTTTATTTAATTTTATGGAACAGCGAAAGCCCCAATTCCTGACCCCACATTAAATTTTAAATAAAGTTAGAGTGCCGATCAAAGATATAATTATTATAGGGAAGCAAGAATATTTAATGAATAAACAAATGGCAAATTATTAGTAATTGATTGTGTGCAGCCTAATCGATTAACATTGTTTCATTAATTTTGCTCATTGTAACATGACACAACTTGCTTTTCAATCAGTCATAACTTACAGGTTAATATTTCAAGACCAAAGACCCGAATTTTTTATTTATATTCAAAAAATAAATTAAATTACAAAAAATAACCATTTTGGTGTTAAAATTCGAAATCTACCCAAACCGGAAATTTTTTTTCCGGATTCAACATCTAACTCCGGAAATTTTTTTTCCGGAAACTCAACTCTAATTCCGGAATAAATTTATCCGGATTCCAAATCCAGAAATTTTTTTTCCGAACTCAGTACCAATTACCATAAAAACAATTTCCGAACTCAATTTCCGGAAAATTTTTTTTTCAATTATTTATTTGTTAATTATTTAAATTATTTAATTAATTTAAAAAATTTCAAAATGATGTAGAATAATTTAGAAATTATCAAAATGGTCTAGAAAAATTTAGAAAATTTTAAAATGATTTAGAATTGTTTTAGGAACCTCTTTCATTTTTGGATCCCTTCCGGAGCTCTGACTGTCTGATTGATCCGATCTTCGATTCAGGTTATTTTATTTATTTTATTTATTTTATTTTAATTTTAATTTATATTATAATTAATTAGTTCATTCCAAATAATTTTTTATTTTTTAGAATATTGTCCAAACAATTTAGAATTTTTTAGAATATTCCAAAATGGTTTAGAATAATTTATAAAATTCCAAATAGTTTAGAATATTGCCGACTATTTTAAAAATACCCTACGTCAATTACAAATTATTAAATCTGCCAACAAGTTCTCGGAATTATTAAAAATGCCCAAACCGGCCAATTATTGGCCAGTCCTGATTAAAATTCCCGACCGGCCAATAATTGGCCGGTCCCGTGATATTTTTTTTTTTTTAGAGAAAAATAGCTAAAATACTGAAATCTAATACTAAAAATCGAATTGTTTTTTTAAATATTCCTTAGATTACTCTTTTTGATAGCATATTTATACTAAAATACGCTAAATTACTTGAAATTATGTTAATTTATGCTGATTGACACTAGATTTCTTGAAATTATGTTAATTTATACTGATTGACACTAGATTACTTTAAATTATGTTAACTTTTTTTTTAAGAGACAAATAGCTAAAATGCTGAAATCTAACACCAGTGTTCTAAATAGCGCGCTATAGCGTTTTTGGACCCCAAACACTACGCTATGACATCAAAATGCGCTATTTGCGCTACGGCCGCTATAGCGGTCCGCTATTTGCGTTATACAATATGGGTTTTTTTTTTTTAAGCAATTTATATGGGTTTTAAATAAAGATAAAAAAAATCTCAAACCGAAATTGAATTTGTTGCTACTTGCTACAGATAAATCAATTTGAAATTGGGAATAAAAATTGAAATTTGAATAGAAAAAAAGTCCAAACCGAAATTAAAATTTGAATAGAAAAGAAAAATAGATTATGTCATGAATCATGATGCTTAAGATATTTTTAATAGAAAAAATCGATAGTTTATGATATTACTATAGATATTTTGAACCGCAATTTGGACTTTGTACGGGTTCAATATGAATATTATAATTTCTTAATTACTTTGGTGTTATTTATTGTTCTATGAGACTTTAGATAATGTTGATATTTAGTACAAATATTGAATATACGAAATGTAAAAAAAAAAACGCTATTTGGAATAGCTTCCGCTATAGCGACGCTATTCGCTATAGCTTTTTTTTTAGCCTTCCCGCTACGACGCTATAAACGCTATTTAGAACCTTGTCTAACACTAAAAAATCGTGAAATCTAACAGTAAAAAAAATTCCAAAAATAATAAAAATTTGTATTCTACAAGTTCATTACATAACTAATTTACTGAGCTACGTAGATTGAACAATATAAATGAAAATCTTAATCGGAAACTTCAACTGAAGTTTTGAGGCTCTTCCCTTTCTTTTTTGGCGATTCTGAATTTGGAAATCTGGTGAAGCGAGTTCGGACGCATGCGCATTTTCACATGTTTTCCGAAAAGTGATCATTTGCTGAAATCGGACACTCGAGCGCCGTTTTATGGCCGTTTGAAGTTTCGTCGTCATTTTTCACTTTCTCAGTGAAGATATCATCCCTATTCATACGTAATTTACCCTAATTTAGTGTATTCTAGCATAATTCTACATAATTATTGTAATTTCAAGTAATTTAGTGTAATTCAGCATAAATCAAGTAATTTAGCGTGTTTTAGTATAAATATGCTAATTATATATAAAAAAAAATGTAATCTAGCAAATATTTAAAACTAAATTCGATTTTTTAGTGTTAGATTTCAGCATTTTAACTATTTGTCACTTAAAAAAAGTTAACATAATTTAAAGTAATCTAGTGTCAATCAGCATAAATTAACATAATTTCAAGTAATTTAGCGTATTTTAGTATAAATATGCTATCAAAAAAACTAATCTAAGGAATATTTAAAAAAACAATTCTAAACTATTTGGAATTTTATAAATTATTCTAAACCATTTTGGAATATTCTAAAAAATTCTAAATTATTTGGACAATATTTTAAAAAATAAAAAATTATTTGGAATGAACTAATTAATTATAATATAAATTAAAATTAAAATAAAAAAATAAAATAATCTGAATCGAAGATCGGATCAATCAGACAATCAGAGCTCCGGAAGAGATCCAAAAATGAAAAAGGTTCCTAAAACAATTCTAAATCATTTTAAAATTTTCTAAATTTTTCTAGACCATTTGATAATTTCTAAATTATTCTACACCATTTTGAAATTTTTGAAATTAATTTAAATAATTTAAATAATTAACAAATAAATAATTGAAAAAAAATTTCCGGAAATTGAGTTTGGAAATTTTTTTTCCGGATTTAGAATCCGGATAAATTTATTCGGAATTAGAGTTGAGTTTCCGGAAAAAAATTCCGGAGTGAGATGTTTAATCCGGAAAAAAAATTTCCGGTTTGGGTAGATTTGAAATTTCAACAACAAAATAGTTATTTTTTGTAATTTAATTTATTTTTTGGATATAAATAAAAAATTCGGCCAAAGACCTTATTTTCTCCTCTCCGTATCCTCTGTTTTTTCTGTCAAGTCAAGTCTTCCCTCTGTGCAATTAATTTTGCGCGTTCTGTCAAAGTCAAGTCAAGTAAAGTCTTCTCTCCGTATCAAGACTCCAGCACAGGAAGTAATTGGCAAAATGGCTGGGCCTTAATCTTGGCTGAAAATTACAAGGGGAAATTGAACTTGATTTAAAAAAATGTAAAATTTCATGTCCAAGCAAATTTTAATATAGATATCATGTTGAACAGTTTGGATTAACTATTTGGACTTTTAAAATTGCAAAATCAAATTGTTGTAAGATTTTGTAACTTACAAATATTGTCAGTGAAACCCTCCTCCATATATGTGTGTGTGTCAAGGAGCTAGGCATATATATACACTATTTTCCCTCTACAAACTACACCAAAATGTTAAGTATGAAATTAATGGTGCTCACAATTAATAACTTGATTGAAAATATATGTGTCTCTCACGGAGCTAGGCATATATATACACTATTTTTTAGATTTTTTTTTGCTAATTTTATTAAATTGATAGAAAATAACTTGATTGAAAATTCTGAACCATTCGAAAGGAATGGTTTTTTACCTATCTAAAAAATAGTAAAATAATTCTAAAAAATGTAAAATTTGTTTTGCAAATACATTTTCCTATGTAGATCATGTTTAACTGTTTGGATAGACTGTTTGAACTTTAAAAATAGAGATATAGATTCATAATAAGAGTTGATCCGTAATAAGGATGTTACCATAGCATCACTATTCAGATATTATCGTGGATGTATTTTTTAAAAAGGTATTTTAAAACGAAGAAATTAGTATAATTTTTTTGACAAAAAAAAATTGCAGCCTTAATTCATAACCTTCCAAATTTTTGGGCCACACTGACAAATGCATTCAGGACACCATGCAAAACAAACTGGACGCGCTTGTATTAATTGTGAGCACCTGTGGAACCCGTGACGCGTTGTCTGCTAGAAATTATGATGAACTTAAGTTTGCATCTTCTGTATTAACTCACATGTTGAATTTAGAAAATCGACCTTCCGATTAGAATTCGAATCAATCCGACTCATGTATGTAATATATAAACTTTTTAATATTCGTGCTAATACAGATTGAACGGTTCGGATTCGTTATGCAAAAACTCAAAATTTCAGTTACTGCGTCCAATATAAATTTCATAAACTTTGGGGTTTTCGGACCATGTGGAGTGTCAGTCATGAGTCAGGTCATGTCTGCATCTTTTTGACTTTCAAATAAAAGTGGTGCACCATTATTTGTCCTTTTGCATACAACTGGTTAACTATTATTTATTTTACTATTGGCTGATCATCGGAGAAATATCTGAACCATTTATCTAATAGCACCATTATTTCTTGGAGGTCTCTCAGAAAATATAAGCATGGAAGGCAAAATCGGCCGTTCCGGAGCGGAATCGGACGGTGCCAATTCGATTTCAGACCGATTTACATGGATAGTGCATATTTCAGTCAATTTCGTCCGTCCCGGTCCGTTTCAGAATGATTCCAGTCAAATTTTAGTCGAAACATACCGATTTCATCAAAACGGCCGATTCCAATTAAATTCGACTGAAATGCAAATTAATGAACAAACACAAAAAAATTTTGAGCTCAGCGTGGATCGAAACCATGTCCGTCAACTAAGGAAGCAAAGCTATTTAGCACCACACCATCCAACTTTGGTTGTTATATAACACAACTCATTTATATATAACAATTGTAATTCACTAATTTGTACCAATTCATTCTGACAAGAAAGTCCGATTTTCCGATCCGATTCGGCCAATTCCGACTGATTTTTGTGATCCGGATTGGAATCGTACGGCACCGATCCTGATTCCGATTCTGATATTTCCTTCTATGAATAGAAGCCATTCTCTTGAGATTCCAAAACCGAAAACCTATCCCCTTTGAAAACAGGTACGTGTTTCGAAATAGTGTATACAAACTACACCTGTGGAAACTCCACATACAAAGTTCCGAAATCTATTCTCCCGATTTAGACTATGTTTGGATGCACTAAGAATAGCACTATTCTTAGAATAGCATTGCTATTCGGAACAAGGATAATTCAAACAAGAAATAGAGCTATTCGGAATAAGGAGAATAGGGCTATTCGCTATTCTTACAAAAACATGAAATAGCATTTGTTGCTTTCAATATTAATACTAATATAATATTTAAACTAATATTATATTACATTTAATATTTAAATTAATATTATATTGTATTATATTTAATCTAATATTTTATTTAATACTAATCTAATATTTAAAATAATATTATATTACATTTAATATTTAAAATAATATTATATTACATTTAATATTTAAAATAATATTATATTACATTTAATATTTAAATTAATATTATATTACATTTAATATTTAAATTAATATTATATTATATTATATTTAATCTAATATTTTATTTAATACTAATATAATATTTAAAATAATATTATATTACATTTAATAATTATATTGTATTATATTTAAACTAATATTATATTACATTTAATCTAATCTAATATTTAAATAATATTATATTACATTTAATATTTAAACTAATATTATATTACATTTAATCTAATATTTTATTTAATACTAATCTAATTTTTAAAATAATATTATATTACATTTAATATTTAAACTAACATTATATTACATTTAATCTAATATTTTATTTAATACTAATCTAATTTTTAAAATAATATTATATTACATTTAATATTTAAACTAATATTATATTACATTTAATATTTAAACTAATATTATATTACATTTAATATTTAAACTAATATTATATTACATTTAATATTTAAACTAATATTATATTACATTCAATCAAATATTTTATTTAATAGTAATCTAATTTTTAAAATAATAGTATATTACATTTAATATTTAAACAAATATTATATTACATTTAATATTTAAACTAATACTATTTTATATTTAATCTAATATTTTATTTAATACTAATCTAATATTTAAATTAATATTATATTACATTTAACATTTAACTTAATATTATATTATATTTAAAATTTAAACTAATATTATATTATATTTAATACTAATCTAATATTTATTACATTTAATATTTAAATTAATATTATATTATATTATATTTAATCAAATTCTTACCCTTTGTGTCCGCTTCTTCTACTCACACTGTTTCGGAAGCACAGTCTAAGCAGACACGATTTTCATTCTAACTTGACGACTGGAGTCAAAAGTCATGCAAGCGCAAGTTCCCTTTTTCCCACTTTCTTAATCAGTCCGCGTTCCATTAAAGTTTTGCTTTTTTGGTTTTTTTATTTTTAATTCATATTCATGGTTATATATATCGATATACATATTAAAGAACCACTCCAAATTACCTTGCTTCCTCTTCTTTTTTCACTCCTGCAATGGCACATGTTGCACTTGTTTCCATATTACTTGTTCTCTTCTCCCTCTCCGTCAAAACCACCACTCTAACACAAGCCAAATGCATGCCTGACCAACGTCATGCCTTGATTCAACTCAAGCAAGATTTCAACACCACTGAACTCCATTCATGGAATGCAAGCACCGACTGTTGCATATGGGACGGCATCACATGTGATGAGCAAACCGGTATGGTGACTTCACTATACCTTACCGACCTGTCCATCTCGGGTAAACTGAACCCGGCTTTGTTCAATCTCAGCTCTCTTCGATACCTCAACCTTGCAGACAACAACTTCTATGGAGAAGTTCCGCCTTCAATAACAAACCTTACAAGACTCCAAGAATTGTACTTGGGGTCAAACAGATTGACAGGTGCGATACCCATGTCATTGTTTTCACACCATTCTTTGGAAGCGTTTGATCTATCAAATAACCAATTTTCAGGATATCTACCTGAGTTCTCAAATGGATCATCAATTTTGGAATTTATTTACATTGAGAACAACAATCTTCAAGGAAAGTTGCCAATTTCCATATTCAAATCCCCCAAGCTCACTCAGTTAGATCTTTCATCAAATAACTTCAATGGTACACTGAATTTAGACATCATCAAGCACATTGAGAAGCTTGACTATCTGGATCTCTCAAACAACAAGTTGTCAATTATAGAAGACAAAAACCATAACCAGTCATTCTATGCTTCATTTCCTTTATGGCTGGCATCCTGCAATTTAACAAGGTTTCCTTCTTTTCTAAGTTACCAAACAAATATGGATACCTTCGACCTCTCAAATAATAGTCTCACAGGAGCGATTCCCCTTTCCATTTGTAATATGCCATTGCTAATGGTTGTTGATCTTTCACATAACAATTTAACTGGTACAGTTCCACCATGCCTTCTAGAAGGTCCTTCATTGGAAGCTCTTAACCTGAAAAGTAACAAATTAAGTGGGCCATTGCCACAAAATATTAGTCAACCATGTGGACTTAAAGCAATAAATCTGAACGGAAATTTTATTAATGGAAGTTTGCCCAAATTACTGATGTATTGTAATGCTCTCATGGTCTTAGACGTGGGAAACAATCGGATAGTGAACAGATTTCCCTATTGGCTGGGAAATCTTGAAAATTTGAGAGTTCTTGTCTTAAGATCGAATATGTTTTATGGACATATTTCAGACGTGAAAATCAAAACAAAAGGAAATTATTCCTTTTTCCCCGTCCTAAAAATTCTTGACCTTTCTTCAAATCATTTCAGTGGTACATTGCCCAAAAACTTTTTTGTGAATCTGAAGGCTATGATGGGTGTATCAAATACAAGTTCTCCAGATTTTGATTCTGACTCTGATATATTATATTACACTCGATATATAGCTTCAGTCTCATTTAAAGGGCTGAGTTTTGATCTGATGGACAAAATTGGCATATTCAGTTACCTTGATCTGTCAAATAATGAATTTTGGGGGAGAATACCCGAAGAGATAGGGCAACTCAAGACACTTGTTGTTCTTAACCTTTCACATAATGCTCTGACCTGTTCAATTCCACTGGAATTTGCTAATTTACAGCAACTTCAAATACTGGATGTCTCCTCCAACCAGCTTTCCGGACACATCCCTCAAGAACTCACCTCTCTCACTTTTCTTTCTGCACTAAATTTCTCATACAACAATTTAGTTGGAGAAATACCCGAAGGCCGTCAGTTCTCAACCTTTTCGAATGATTCTTACTTGGGTAACCCTGGATTGTGTGGTAGTCCTTTAACAATGCAATGTGCAACAGCTCCTTCCAATCATGGGATTTATAAAGGTTTGCCTTCAAAATCTTCTGCTGATATAATTGGGCTCTCCGTTTCTATTGGATTGGGGTTAGGTGTGGGATTTGCCTCTGTAATTTGGGCTACAATATCATGGGCGAATGGAAGAAAGTGGTTTAATTTCATTATAGATAGGTTTTACTTTCGACATTTTCACTGATGAATATATGTAATATCTTTGTAATAATAAACTGGTTTGAATCACCATGTATTTTCATGATGAGTGTCTTTGTCTATTAAATGCTGCCTTTGTAACAAAAAAAATTGATGTGTTGAATGTGAAGCCTACGGGCACTTTCTCAAAAAAAAAGAAAAAAAAAGAAATTATCAATGTGTTGAAATTTGGTCTAATTGTACCATAAACTGAACATAAATTTTCTTAAACAATCTTGGAATTTGGATTGGTAAGAATAAAACCTCTAAATATGGTGCATTGTAATGCATAGGCTTTTTTATACATTGGACTACAAAATTCTTGGTTTTGATTTCCAAACAACTGATTCAAACCATTCAATTTGATATCCATATGAAAATGTGCTTGGAGACCAAATTTTATATTTTTGAAAAATTGTTTGCTATTTTTTTAGAATTTTTTAAAATCCTTGTTTTTCTATGGTCCAGAAAAATAACAATTTTCAAAAATTCAAAAAAATAGTAAAAAAATTCAAAAAAAATATAAAATTTTGTCTCCAAGTACATTTTAATATGGAGAAGATGTTGAGCCATTTAGATCGACTGTTTGAATTTCATATCCAACAATTTACAATCCAATGTACAAGAAGGCTTATACATTCCAATGCACCATAGCCCATCACTCTCTCTCTCTCTCTCTCTATATATATAGAGTTGGCTACGGTGCTATGCATATATAGTGTCAGGCTGTGCTATGCATTATAAATCGTAAGATGAGCTTTAAGATCCATGCAAGCACTTAATGAAACAATAACGGAAAACTAAAAATCAACAGGCTCGGTGAACTCCGTCAGGATTATATTCCTCTGTTCTCTCTGCCGTTCGCCTCCCTCTCCTTTCTTTGTATTTTCCCCAAATTCGAAAGGATGAAGGGGAAGTAGCACCTTGCTCAAGCCTAGCTCCGCTCGATTAGAAACTACAGCTTCGTATAAAACATGAGATTAGATTGGAAACTACAACGTAAGCGTCTTATTTTTCTTTTGTTTCTTTCTTTGTACAAAACATACTGCTTCTACACTGATACTGTAGCAGGTAATTTTAATATTGAAATTGAGTTACACAAATTGGAACTTCTAAGTTCTAACACATACAAACTTAGGTTCCTTGGCGTCATGAATCCCTTCAATATTATCGCCTTAGTATATGTAATTCTTCCTACTAGTACTGAAAGTTAATTAGGTTCTTAATCATATAACCTAGTCATGAATCCCTTCATGCTCGATCCAAGGAGAGGCTGCTGAAACCAGATCGGGGACCTCCCTCAAGCGCGAGAGAAAGGAGAAGAGAGATGGCGAGAGAGAGCGAGAGGAGCAAGAGAGAAAGGCTAGGGGCGGGAGGGTTGGGGGAGGGGGGGACGGTGGGACGCGAGAGAGAGCGGCTAGAGAGGATGAGATTCACTGTATGAGAGAGAATTAATTATTTTCGATCTCCTTTTGTCTCCATTAGTATGAATTAGCGCTAAAATCTTGCACGGATCTTAAAGCCTATCCGACGATTTATAAACGCATAGCACAGTCTGACGCTATATATGCATAGCACCATAGCCCAACTCTCTATATATATATATGAGGTTGGCTACTCTACTTACATAAGCATATGAAGGCATATGCGCGCTTATAAGTCATTTTTACCTTTTCAAAGTCCAAATAGTCGATTTCAAGCGCTCAAAATGATATGTATATTAGAATGTGCTTGGAGACCAAATTTAACATTTTTTAGAAAAATTTTACTATTTTTTTAGAATTTTTCATAACAGTGTTTTTCAGATTTTTTTTAATTTTTGTTTAGATTTTTTTGCCATATTAAAACACTGTTGTACCATAAACTGAACATAACTGAATTTGGTCTAATTGTACCATAAACTGAACATAAGCTTTCCTGAAACAATCTTGGCATTTAGATTGTTATGAATAAAACCTCTAAAGAAAGGTCGGAAAAATTTGTTCTCTTTATTTCTGATAAAAGAGTCACACACACACACACACACACACACTAGTATTGTGCATGTGCGTTGCAACGGAGACATATTATAAGAGAATTTTTTTCATATAAAATGGCATATTTTCATAAAATAAAGACCAATAAAAAGAATAATTATTCAACAAATCCTACATGTCAATAGTTACAAAACTCTTAACATAGATACATTCATTGCAGGATTCCTTGCGAATTAAGCCACAGTTTACTTAAGATGAAAAAGTGCGTAGCTTTTCTTCCATTTGCAAAGAACATAATCACAACTGTGAGTCAATTCAATATATCTCAAAGGTGTTGATTATTACTACAATTTATTTGGTTTCATTTCAAGAGTACCACAGGTTAGTAAATCACAAGTCCGAAGCTTCTATACCGCACATATTACAGCTCCTTCAAATCATGAGTTCAATACAGGTTTACCTTTGAAGTCTTCTACTGATACAATTGGGCTTTCAGTTTCTATTGGATTGGGGGTTAGGTGTGGGATTTGCCTTTGTAATTTGGGCTACGATATCATGCGATAATGGAAGAAAGTGGTTTAATTTCATTATAGATAGGTTTTACTTTCGACATTTTCACTGATGGATATATGTAATATCTTTGTAATAATAAATACATATAAATCACTATGTATTTTATTGAGTGTCCCTTTGTTTATTAACTACCTCTTTTTTAAACACAGGTCACAAAATGTATGGTAGGATACAATCAAGGGACACCTATGAGAGGAAGTCGGTAGCATAGAAGGCAAAATCGGCCGTTCCGGAGCGGAATCGGACGGTGCCGATTTGATTCCAGGCCGATTTATGCGGATAGTGCAGATTTCGGCCAATTTTGGCTGTTTCAGCCATATTTCGGTCAGATTTTGGCCCGTTCGGACAATTCCAGTAAATATCAGCCGAAACGCGAATATAAAGTAGCAGAAATTTTTTTGCAACCGCAGGGATTCGATCTCTCGCCCTCTAGCTTAGAGGCTAAGCAAGTTACCACGACACCATTCAAGGGTTTTTGATTAATATTACATCTCATTTATATATATATCAATTATATCACTTATATCAAATAAAAGTCACGGATTGACTAGAAATAGTATATTCTCTTTATATAATACAAATAAAAGTCACGGATTGTATATTCTCTTAATATAATACAAATAAAATCGGACTAGAAATAGTTTCTGGGAGTGAAAGAGTGTGTTTTTAGTTGTAATGCTTGTATTATATTGTATTAGTGGACTATTTGATTGTAATAATTTTTCTAAATATTTTTATCAATTTTTTCCTAATTTTTTAGTATAAAACAAATTTTTGACAAAAAAGTCCGATTTTCCAATCCGATTCGGTCGATCCCGACAGATTTTTCCGATCCGTATCGGGATCGGACGGGGCCAATCCCGATTCCGATTACGATTTTTTCTTCTATGGTCGGTTGGATACAATCAAGGGCCTTCTTACTACCGTCGATCTATATCCAACCTCCCAAATAAGACATCTTCATTCCGTCCATCCCAAGCCTGCACTCCCCTAATTGAAGAGTATCCAAAGAATATTCTTTTCACCGCTCCAAGTGGTCCAGATCTAAACTCAAAACTTTGAGTTAGCTCTGGTCATCTGAATTCATTATTCCCAACCATATTTAATGTACACAAAAAGAACACTGACATAAGGGTCACACATATCTGAACCCACTTGTCAGTTATTATGTCCGATATTGCTCGAAACTTCTCCGTTTCTCTTCTCTTTTCTCTTTTCTCTTTGCTCCATCTCTTCAGCTCTCTCCGATTGTTTTTTCCACCTTACTCTGAAAATTATGCACCTCTCGTCCTTCTCCTCTTCCCTCTCCGTATCCTTCTCTGCTCACTCTCGCTCCGAGTTATTCCCAATCGGACGGTCCAGATCTTTCTGTTGGATCTTAATCCAACGTTGAGCATATATGTAATATAATTATGAATTGTTTACTGTCAAATATGATTGTCACAATTAAAGTGATCTAATATGGAATTAAGATATTAGACAATCTATGTATTCAATAGGATGTGGTCCATAAGTGTGTAGAACAATTTGGGCAAAGATCAAATCATTGATGGACTGATTCTGAAATTTGCAATTGAGAAAACTGCTTTTTGAACGCCCAGTGTGGGTGATCCACCCGCACTGGCTCTGAGTGCGGACGCACTCAGTACTTAGCCAAAATCTGGAACATTTTGGGGTGCCCAGTGTGGGTGGTCCACCCGCACTGGATCTGAGTGCGGACGCACTCAGTACTTAGCCAAATTCTGGAAACATTTTGGGCTCCCAGTGCGGGTGGTCCACCCGCACTAGATCTGAGTGCGGACGCACTCAGTACTTAGCCAAATTTTGAGAACTTCGGACAACCCAGGAAAAGTCCGAGCGTAATGCGGACGCACTGGAACCCCAGTGTGGGTGAACCACCCGCACTGGGGACTTAGTGAAAATTTGGGGCTGAGTTTTAAGGCGGTTATTTGGACGCGAATCATCTCAGTGCGGACGCACTGAGATCCAGTGCGGGTGAACCACCCGCACTCGCGCAGTCAGATCTGTAAACTATATATAGATGGGTCCCCAAGGCACAAGATAACCAACTCTTTTCAGAAGTTATTCTTCTACAGAAATTGAGTGCCTTCTCCTTTCTTCCACCATCAAAGAATTGAGAGGAGAATTCCATTAGGAAATTTGGAGAGGAATTCTCAAGAGGCGATCTTGTTGCCTTGGAAGACCTAATCTAAGATCCAACCAAAAGGGCGAGAAGGAAGAACTAGAGTCTTGTCTCGCGCTCACGGAGACGGTTGCTGCTCCAACTTCGGGTTTAAGATTCCATGGCCAACGTTATGGAATCAGGTATTGTATTCCGCACTAAAGTTTATGTTTTGGGTATCTTTGGCATAGGGCGGTCCTTAGGTTAAGGTGGGGACTGTTTCTTCTTCCCCGGGGTGTAAGTGTTTGACCCCTAGATGAGATGTAATTGTTTGATCTCTAGATAAGGCGTAATTGTTTGGCCTTCATGATCCCCCAACAAGTGGTATCAGAGCCTCCCTATGCCGAAGGATTAGGTCTTTGGATCTAGAGAGAATTAGGATTTGAATTGATGATTTTTCGTTGATTTTTTGTTGGATTTTCTTGATTTGTTTTGATCTGAAAAATTAAGTTTGGAGAGCACAAAATATGTTCCTAATTAAGATTCTAATTGCTCAGTCTTTTGAAGTTCTCAAGTTGGTTAGGGTTTCCTCGAAGATTTCCATTAGAAATCGGAAAATTCCTAATCAAGATTCGGTCTTGGAACACGCATGAAATTCCGCATGTCATTCATTTGGCAAATTTTCTGGGCAATTTTGGAATTAGGGATTTACAAAGTTAGAAAGAAATTTCTAAATTTGAAAGGTTATTATTATTATTATGGTGCTTCCAAAATTAAAGTCTCTCTAGATCATGTCATAATTCAGCATAACAAGTGTAGTTATTTTTCATGATTTTTTCCCCTAAATTCGGATTATAATTAAATAAATATGATGCGGGCGCACTCACCCTTAGTGCGTCCGCACTAGGCTCGGGGAAAATTCAGAAAATAAATACAATTGCTATGATGCAATTATATATTTATTTATTTAATTGCACTTTTATTTTATGGCTAAGGTATAAATTATAGTTCTTATAAAGGCATTAAGGTTTATATATACCTTGAATTGAATTGATGGAGTCATTATCGTACCCTCCGGTGCCTCTTTTGACAAAGTTAATTTAAATTCATTGTATAAAAGGATATAAGATGTGCATTTGATGGAAGCGATCATTTATCGGCCCTCCGGAAGATAATGGTTGTTGAAATTATGTGTACAATTTAGTGATAATAAAGTATAGTGATGATTATTATGTTTTATTACATATGTCAATAAGTCGGCCCTCCGGAAGGCATATTGTCGATATGTTACTGTATCATCAATGCTTTATTATTGCGTCAAAGTATCATAAGAAATTAATTCGTTACCCTCCGGTGACCAATTAATGGAAACCGATGCTTTGTTAATGATGGAAATGTTTAGCCTTTTGTTTGAACATAATTTATAAAATTCAGAATTTATTTTGCTAAATCGTGGTTGTTTTGTGTGTTTTTTGTTCGAATTTTTCAGCAAGCATTACTACTAGCCTAAAAGACATTCCGATGTTGAATGGTTCCAATTTCAAGTACTGGCAGGAGAGTGTTATGATAACTCTCGGTGTCATGGATTTAGACTTAGCATTCAGAGTGAACTGTCCCACCATTACGGATACCTCTACTCCTGATGAAAAGAGGGAGAAGGAAAAGTGGGACAGATCCAATAGGGTGAGTCTAATGATTTTGAAAAGGTCCATTCCAGAGGTATTTAGAGGCTCGATTACTGATGAGATTACTAACGCTAAGGCATATTTGGCTGAAATTGAGACAAGGTTTGTCAAGAATGAAAAGGCAGAAATTGGTACACTCTTGACGAAACTTGTTTCAATGAAGTATAAGGAAAAGGGGAGTATTCGGGAATATATCATGGAGATGTCTAATGTTGTTTCAAAACTAAGGGCACTTAAGTTGGAGATTTCTGATGATCTCTTGGTGCACTTAGCATTGATATCCCTTCCTTCACACTTTGGACAGTTTAAGGTGAGCTATAATTGTCAAAAGGACAAATGGACACTTAATGAGCTCATCTCACATTGTGTGCAAGAAGAAGAAAGACTGAAACAGGATAAGACAGAAAGTGCCCATGTTGCTACTACTTCCAAATTTAAGGCATCGTCTAAGCGTAAGAAATCGAATCAGACTAAGGATAATAAGGATGCTGCAACGACCACCAATAAGAAACAGGATAAGGGCAAGAAAGTTGCCGCATCTGAAAATCCCTGTTACTTCTGTGGTGCGGTTGGACACAAGAAGATTCATTGCCAGAATTATCACGCATGGCGTGCTAAGAAAGGTAAATCTCTTGTTATGGTTTGTACGGAAGTTAATTTATCTTCTGTATCTAGATATACTTGGTGGATAGATTCTGGTGCAACTACTCACATAAGTATGTCTTTGCAGGGCTGCCTAAATTGCCGGAAGCCAAGTGATGATGAAAGATTCATCTTTGTGGGCGATGGCAATAAAGTTGAGGTGGAGGCTATTGGGACTTATAGATTATTGTTAAAATCAGGATTTTATTTGAATTTGTATGAGACATTTGTTGTACCGTCTTTTAGACGTAACTTAATTTCTATTTCTGCTTTGGATAAGTATGGATTTATTTGTACTTTTGGAAATGGAAAATTCAGTTTGTTTCATGATTCAAAACAAGTTGGTTCTGGTTTTCTTTCGGTTTATGATAATCTGTATTCTTTGGATGTCAATAGTTCTTATATTGAAGCCTTGCATGTGGATACAAATAGTAAGAAAAGAAAATTAACTAATGAGAATTCGGCTACATTATGGCACAAGCGATTAGGTCACATTTCTCAACGAAGAATTGAACGTCTTGTGTCTAATGAAATTCTTGAACCCTTAAATTTTTCAGATCTTAATGATTGTATTAATTGCATAAAAGGGAAACAAACCAATTTCAGAAAATATGAAGCCAAAAGGTGTTCAGAAGTCTTGGAATTAATTCATACCGATATCTGTGGTCCGTTTCCAACGGCTACAAGAAATGGTCAGCGGTATTTTATTAGTTTCATCGACGACTATTCTAGATATGGCTACATATATTTAATTAAAGAAAATGCTCAAGCCCTTGACATGTTCAAAAGTTTCAAAGCGGAAGTTGAGTTACAACTTAACAAACGCATTAAGGCTATTAGATCTGACCGTGGTGGTGAATACTATGGCAGATATGATGGATCAGGTGAGCAATGTCGAGGGCCTTTTGCACATTTCATAGATGAATGCGGAATTGTACCTCAATATACATTGCCCGGTTCGCCAGCAATGAATGGTGTTTCTGAGAGGCGCAATAGAACGCTTAAGGATATGGTAAGAAGTATGATGAGTCGTACTACTTTGCCACAAAATCTATGGGGTGAAGCCTTAAAGACAGCAGCATATATCCTAAATAGAGTACCCACTAAAGCAACTAACAAAACCCCATATGAAATTTGGAATGGGCGAAAGCCTAACTTGAAACACTTGCGTGTATGGGGATGTCCAGCTGAGGCAAGGCCTTATAGGCCGCACGAGAAGAAACTGGATGAAAGGACTGTTAGTTGTTATTTTATTGGGTATCCCGAGCGATCAAGGGGTTTTAAGTTTTATAATCCTACAGAACATTCAGTTTTTGAGACGGGAAATGCAAAATTTTTTAAGGATGTTGAGTTTGCGGGGGGAGATACAATAATGGATTTTGAATTCGAAGAGGAATGTGCAAATATTCCCTCAGGTGTTGAGAGTTTTGTGGACATTGAACCCATTTTTACTCAAAATACAATTGTCGAAAACGAAACCATTATTGAAGACCAAACTCAACAAGATCAAACAACACAAAGAGAAATTCCAGAAATTATGGATGATGTTGTTGTTGGCCAGATTGTTGTAGACAATGCTGGAAATTCTCAAGAAAATTTAGAAGTGCCAATAAGAAGATCCACTAGAGAGAAAAGGTCTGCAATATCTTCGGATTATGTAGTTTACCTTCAAGAACATGAGTTTGATGTTGGCATGTTAGAAAATGACCCCATAAATTTACAACAAGCCATGCAAAACTCTAACTCTCACAAGTGGATCGATGCCATGAATGAGGAAATAAAATCTATGGCTGACAATGACGTTTGGGAAATTGTCCCATTACCATCAGGAGCGAAATCTATTGGTTGCAAATGGATATTTAAAACCAAGAGGGATTCAAAAGGTAATGTGGAGAAATATAAGGCCCGTCTTGTCGCTAAAGGTTTTACACAAAAGGAAGGCATCGATTATAAAGAGACTTTCTCTCCAGTTTCATTGAAAGACTCTTTAAGGATTATATTGGCATTAGTTGCGCATTTCGATTTAGAGCTTCATCAGATGGATGTTAAGACAGCGTTTCTAAATGGTGACATTGAAGAAACGATCTATATGGTGCAACCAGAAAACTATGTATCGGGAGATGCAAAATCTATGGTGTGTAAACTTAAGAAATCCATCTATGGACTAAAGCAAGCGTCTCGTCAGTGGTACTACAAATTCCACAATGTGATTATGTCATTTGGTTATGAGGCAAATCTTGTGGATGAGTGTATATACCTCAAGTTCTGTGGGAGTAAGTTTGTGTTTCTGGTTTTATATGTGGATGACATATTGCTTGCCAGCAATGATATAAATATGTTGCATGAGACCAAGAAATTTCTGATGAAGAATTTTGAGATGAAAGATCTTGGTGATGCATCATTCGTCCTAGGGATTGAAATACTGAGAAATAGAACCCAAGGTATATTAGGTTTATCCCAAAGGAATTATATCGAAAAGGTCCTGAAAAGGTATGGCATGCAAGACAGTAAACCAGGAAATACCCCTGTGGCAAAAGGAGACAAATTTAGTCTCAGCCAATGCCCAAAGAATCATGTAGAAAAGGAAGTAATGCAAAAGTATCCATATGCCTCAGTTATTGGGAGCATCATGTATGCACAAGTGTGTACGCGTCCAGATATTGCGTTCATCACTGGCATGTTGGGCCGATACTTGTCAAATCCAGGTCTAGATCATTGGAAAGCAGCCAAACGGGTCTTGAGGTACCTGAAGCGAACAAAAGACCACATGCTCACGTATCGGAAGTCGGATAAGTTAGAGGTCATTGGGTATACCGACTCTGATTTTGGAGGATGTCAAGATAGCATGAAATCGACATCCGGCTACGTTTTCATGTTAGCTGGAGGAGCCGTTTCGTGGAAGAGTGCTAAACAATCACTTATAGCATCTTCCACAATGGCCGCAGAATTCGTTGCATGTTATGAAGCATCGAATCATGGTGTATGGCTACGCAATTTTGTCACTAGGCTGCGCATAGTGGAGTCTATTGAGAAACCACTAAAATTGTTATGTGACAATAACTCAGCCGTGCTATACGCAAATAACAACCGAAGTTCGTCAAAATCCAAGCACATTGACATCAAATTTTTGGTTGTAAAAGAGAGAGTACAGAAAGGTCAGTTGTCAATAGAACATATAGGGACAAACTCCATGTTGGCGGATCCACTTACTAAAGGATTACCACCCAATAAGTTTGAAGAGCATGTTGCTCATATGGGTGTAATTCCGGTTAGGGAAATTCAGTTTTAGTGGGAGTTTGTTAATTGTTTATTTTGATGTTCTATTTACTTATTTTGGATATGTAACTTATGACATAAGGATATTATTATTTTGCATTCTGTCTCTATTTTAGTTTGACCTCAAAATTTTGGATATGTAAATTGTTTATTTGAATTTTGCATTTTACAACAAGTTTATGAAATTTAGTTTCAAGTTTTAAGTGGGAGACCTAGTTATAAATTGGCACGTAAGATCACAATTGCGTGTAATTTCTATGCTACACATCCACATCATGATTCATGTCATTTGGTTATGTTAGTACTGTGATTATTGATGGTTTAGTCATGACTAAAATAAATGTGACGAAAGCTGCTTTAGTCCTTTGCTAATATGATTGATGGACGGAATTGGTTTGGGAATACATGAGGATGACAGAAAAGTATGTGCGCACATAAGGCTGACAATACATAATTAAAAGAGTATGACATAGTGCTCAAGTGGGAGATTGTTGGATCTTAATCCAACGTTGAGCATATATGTAATATAATTATGAATTGTTTACTGTCAAATATGATTGTCACAATTAAAGTGATCTAATATGGAATTAAGATATTAGACAATCTATGTATTCAATAGGATGTGGTCCATAAGTGTGTAGAACAATTTGGGCAAAGATCAAATCATTGATGGACTGATTCTGAAATTTGCAATTGAGAAAACTGCTTTTTGAACGCCCAGTGTGGGTGATCCACCCGCACTGGCTCTGAGTGCGGACGCACTCAGTACTTAGCCAAAATCTGGAACATTTTGGGGTGCCCAGTGTGGGTGGTCCACCCGCACTGGATCTGAGTGCGGACGCACTCAGTACTTAGCCAAATTCTGGAAACATTTTGGGCTCCCAGTGCGGGTGGTCCACCCGCACTGGATCTGAGTGCGGACGCACTCAGTACTTAGCCAAATTTTGAGAACTTCGGACAACCCAGGAAAAGTCCGAGCGTAATGCGGACGCACTGGAACCCCAGTGTGGGTGAACCACTCGCACTGGGGACTTAGTGAAAATTTGGGGCTGAGTTTTAAGGCGGTTATTTGGACGCGAATCATCTCAGTGCGGACGCACTGAGATCCAGTGCGGGTGAACCACCCGCACTCGCGCAGTCAGATCTGTAAACTATATATAGATGGGTCCCCAAGGCACAAGATAACCAACTCTTTTCAGAAGTTATTCTTCTACAGAAATTGAGTGCCTTCTCCTTTCTTCCACCATCAAAGAATTGAGAGGAGAATTCCATTAGGAAATTTGGAGAGGAATTCTCAAGAGGCGATCTTGTTGCCTTGGAAGACCTAATCTAAGATCCAACCAAAAGGGCGAGAAGGAAGAACTAGAGTCTTGTCTCGCGCTCACGGAGACGGTTGCTGCTCCAACTTCGGGTTTAAGATTCCATGGCCAACGTTATGGAATCAGGTATTGTATTCCGCACTAAAGTTTATGTTTTGGGTATCTTTGGCATAGGGCGGTACTTAGGTTAAGGTGGGGACTGTTTCTTCTTCCCCGGGGTGTAAGTGTTTGACCCCTAGATGAGATGTAATTGTTTGATCTCTAGATAAGGCGTAATTGTTTGGCCTTCATGATCCCCCAACACTTTCAACACACATTCTATTAATGCAGAGTATGACAAGCAGTCCCCATTAATCAGCGCCTCTGCCATGCGGACCCCACCTACTCACGGTGGTTTCCGTTAACCAGACAGGTGGGCCATTTCTCTTCTCTATATAATGGGCCCCTCGTGTCAGCTTATCTCTACCCCTCATTCTCTCCTTCTGACGTAGACCTTTCACCATATGGTCCGTTTGAATTGAAAAGAAAACTAAGAATATATAAGAGTGAGATGAGAGAATTCATAGTTAACTTCTAACACAAAGCCGTGTGATTTAATCAAGAAACTTAAATTTCATAATCAAGACATAACAATACATTTTTTATGAAATCAAGGAATAAGAGTGAGATGAGAGGATTCATATTTAAAAAGCATTAAAAAATTTAAACTTAGGAGCCCGATTGACAACTGCTTAAACTACACAAACCCAATAAAAGTAGAAAGCATGGCTTGTTGAATATTAAACTATCTTCTATTATAAATAGAGAGTACAAAAGTTTACAATACTACTTGATGTATTTCTTATTCTCTCACATATGTCGGTTAATGAGTTCCCTAAAATATTGTACATGCTAGAAGATAAATATAAAATAACATTGAAATTTCTAGCTCAAATCCTCTTGACCGACAATATAGTCGGTAGTGAAAAATTGAGTAGTTTCTTGATCAATCTTGATTTAGTTATCTAATAGGGCTTGGGCCAACACGGTGCGCTACTTCAACATGGCTCTGAAAATCGAAATTGATCATCTGACTGCGAAATCAAAATTGATCTTTTGACTGTGGAATTGAAATAGGGGAATCAGTCAGAATCAGACGAATCAAATCGGAAACTCGAATTTCTTTTGGCATAAACATATTTTCTACTAAATTTGTCAAACAATCCACCCAACACTCATAATAATTAATTTTGAATGGATAACAATCAAATTTGTAGTGTAGTACTTGAAAATTTAAAAATTATTTTATTTCACAAACAATTAATATTTTATTTCGCTTAAGTCAAAATAAAAAATAAAAAATAGAATAAACCACTGTTGTCAACAGCTATATCAGCTATATGCACCCTTTACTTTAGTCAAATAAAATTAAAAATAAAACAAATCACTGTCTATTTAATAGCATAATCAATATTGAAGTAAATAGGACAGTATTTATAATGGTAAGTTTGGTATAAACGAAAAATTAGCGTAAGCGCTGAATATGACAATTTGTGCTTTGCTCCTTCCTATTTTAATAACCGGTGTGGATATGGTCCACAGTAAACCATGTTATATTTTCAAAACAAAATAATACACCATCCACACACCAACCAAGTTTATTCAATATATTTTACTAAGATTTAACTATTTTATTCTTCTTTCTCAATCACGGCTCCTCCAAATCTTTTTGATTGCCTTTGAAAAATACAAAATTGGTCGGATTAAATCACTGAAACAATGTACTTTTGCTCTGGATGTATGAAAATGAGTCAAAAATCGGTTGATTGTTTCAATTTAGCCCCGATTTTATCGATTCTGCTCGTACCCAGCCGAGTCAATTCAGAATCGGCCGATTTTCCTAACCAAGGTAGAAAGAAAATATAGTAAGCTCAAGACAAATCTTGGGAAAGACCATGTTGTAGAAAAGCCCCTTGGAAACTTGACAATCAGATACATAGTCCCTCCAGGTTATAACTATGCCCCTAGCGATTTTTTAAAATCATAAACATGACTTTATAGTCTTAAATAAGTCCAAAGTAAGTCTAAATCCAAATCCTATATCAACCAAAACCCAAATCAAACCTAAATAAATCCAAATAAATTCAAATAAATGTAAATCAACCCCAAACTTAAATGAAACCAAAATAAATTCATATAAATCCAAATACATTTAATATTAAACCGAGATAAAGTTCAAATCAACTTAAATCTAAATTAAAACCCAATAAAACCCAATAAATCAACCTGAGCCCAATAAAAGTCTAAAATCCGAAATTAAATACAAACCAAACCAGACTCAAATTGAATTAAACTTTAATCAAAAGTACTTTAACTAAAACTAAATTCATATATTTATTGCTGATAGGGGTCCAACCCCAATTAATTGATAAATATTTTTAAATATTTTATTACATTCATTGATGTTTTTCTACAAACTATATCTATTTATTTAATGCTAAATCGGAAGTACTTTGTACACTCAAATAATTTGAAAATTTTAGTATCTAATCAATACAGTACTAATATTAAAATATGGCGTACAAGAAACCAAATATGTAAAAAACAATGTTTTTTCGAAATTCCTTAAACTTGATATTTTACAGCAACCTACGTAGGTAGTTAAATCCACAACGACATGGAGTGGCCAGAAGATGGAAAAATAGACATGTATTAATTAGAAGTAACAAGCACACTAATGTTGTTTTACTCTAATAGCTAGGATGTAGTTTACTTTAAATTTATGACTATATAATGAAAATGCAAAGTCAAAGTAGGACGCCAAGGACCTAGCTGAGAAATTAAATTTATGAAGAAATCGTTAATAACAGGTTTTCTTAAGCGAAATTTGGAGGTTAAGCATCCAGATTCAATTATGTTAATAACGGTTTTGTTTACTGTTATTAGTATTTTTAACATGACTTTGTCAAGCCATCTTAGATTATTTGAAAAGAATTATAATTTTCATGTTTTGAGATGTTTCAAAATATAGACGTATTATGATCGGAAAATTTGCATAAAAAGTATGGCTTCAATATTTTAGGGCAATTATGGGTGTAATATACTATTTTCTCTACATGCACATAAAAAAAATTAAAATTTTATTTTGTTTTACATAAATTTGTAAGTTGAAAAATCAACGTCAAGAAATTATTTACATCATTGTAAATTTGCAAGCTCTTATACTAATTAATCCAAACAAATTAAAGTCAAATGTATCGTAATCTTTTACAAGTACATAGTACAAATAATATATAAAACATCAAACCATTTTATTTTGACATTTGAGTTTAAGTTTAAGCTTAAAAATTTGAGGCATAATGGAGACACCCAATGTAAGTTTAAGTTCTGATGCTCATTAACAATGGACATCTAAATACATCTCGTATGATAACTTAATTGCAGATGAAGAGCTAACAAAGACTTCTCAAATGACCCAATTTTGTATATATACTTATATCTCATTATGCTTTCTTCATCGGATACTAGTTTCATGCCCATGCGTTGCAACGGGAGCATATTATAAAAGTACACAAAAAAAAAATCATACAAAATGACATATTTTCATATAAGTTAAAACTAAATGACTAATAATATTTTTTAAATGACACATAAATAACATTTCTTAAATGACATTTGTTTTAATCTTTTTGACATATTTTCATAAAAAAATCATGACCAATAAGAGAGATGATACAATTTGCATGTGAAGAGTATGTGTGTTGAGTACGTGTCTAAATAAATTTAGACTTCTACACATAAAAGAACATAAAAAATATTTATAAAACTAGAATATTTGATCGGAGGGCTGATATTCAATTTGAAATTTCATCTTTTAATGAAAGCCGTTGGCGGATGAGGACATCTACGTGCTTAGTATAAGAATGGAGATTTGCAGATAAAATTTATTTTCATATTTAATTTCTTAATCTGCTGGATGTTAATTACTTTTTTATACTTTAGTCAATTTAATTTTCATCTGAAATTTACCTGATAAGGTTTTATAAATACTTTAGTTAATTCGTTAATCATATTATTAGGCTTAGAGGCCTGCTAATGGCTGGGCCCAAATTGCCCCAGACACTTGCACTAGTGGAAAGCCATCACACCTTCAAATTCTAAATGAAATATTTAAAAAAAGTTAAACATAACTCACACCTTTCTGATTATTTTTTACACGGTGCGCAAATTTTATTTAAATTTTGTAAAACCAAATACGTCGCAAAATAAGTGGCCAAGTCTTTAGTTTTTATGTTGTTTAAAATTAATCAGGAACCATGCATGAATGAGAGACTCTTATGAAAAAAAACACAATGAATGAATGAGAGAAAGTACACCAAAATAAAAAAAAACCCTTATAAATTTAGCTAGAATAACTGATTAAATTTGCGCTTTTAAAACCAACTTTTTGGGTTGTTGAACAAGTTCAAGTGCAAGTTCCCTTTTCCCACTTACCTAACATTCAAAGAAATCCCATTGCTGTCTTTTTGGCACTTGCAAATGTTTCCTTTTCAAGAATCTTATTTTTTCCAATCAAAGAGTATAATTATTAAACAAGTGTCTCCACTTGTAGCTTAGGAGGAGAAGAATTAACACCAACTTTGATCAAACACTCACATGCAGTTATTTGTTGCTAGCTCATTCTAAGAAAAGTTGTTTTTTTTTTAAAGAAGAGTCTCTTGTTGGAATTTCAAGTTTGTTTGTTTTTATACGTTTAATTGAAGTTTCAAAAATACATGTGCTAGCTAGTTGAGAAAATTATGTTGATCTTATAGTAAATATATATTGATCTTCATATTTTGCGTTGTTAATACTAATAATTAAGTAATGTGAAATTAAGTCGTCTATTGGATAAACCCAAATTTTATTTGGATAAAGAGTTCGGTGCCTTTTTAATATGTGGATTGATAATTATGAATCTAATTACTAATGACCAATTACTCTTGTACCTTTTTTTTTTTTTTTATAAATTTTGTAAAGATGCTTATATTAATGAATAAACCTGAATTCGCCAATGTAGTAAATAAGTTTGGTTTTTCAATTCAAGAAGCATTAAGCTGCTGAATTCATGACATATATTAATTAATAAACCAAATATTGGTCGAATAAATATGGTAACACCACACCTTATATTAACGAATAAACCTAATTAGTAAATTCAATACCGACATCTGGCATTCCATGTAGCACCACCACCTCTTGCTCGTCCTCCTCTACCACTTGTCTCATTGATAATCTAAACATTTTTAACAAAGCTATTTTATAAAGCACTGTTTTCCTATGCTTCGAAATCTTGCAAATTGACCTATAATCTTTTCTTTGCTAATGTGATTATTGAATGAAGGGAAGAAAGAGAAAACAGTTAAATTTTCCATTTTAATCAATCTAGTAGTGAGTTTTCGCATTTTAGCCTAACTAAATGTTTGTAATATTTTTTTTTAAGTTGAATTAGTAGTAAGTTTTTTAAATTTATTGTATTTTTATAATTTTTTATTTTCTAATTTTCTTAAACTGCAAATTTTTATTATGTTGTGTAACTTATAAAATTTGTTGTTTAATTAAAAGTCATATATGTTATTAAAAAAATATAGTCCAAATTAAGAAATTGGAAACCATGAATTCAGTAATATACTCTAACCAAACAAAAAATTAGTTTAGTTTATAACTTAAGTAATAAACTTCTACTTTCACCTTACCTTAGAGTAAGCAATTCACCTTAACATGGTCTATGTAAGTATGGTGTTTCTAGTAACTTTCTCTACCTATATAAATTAGTACTGCGACCCCATATATATTACTTAATTATTTCACAACAACAACGCTTTATTAATTGGACTGAACTTAAACGTCCCGTGACACAAAAAGCGTTGTTAGTGCATAATAGGTCATTTTTTAAACTTTTTTCCTCTTAATACATACAAATTGTAGAGTGTAGACCGATGGATTAGGTACTTGTAGGCCATCACATGTCCTTTATGCGTTTAATTAAATATTTGTTCGGGTTTTCTTTTTTATATAGCTGCATTTAATGCTATCATTGAACATTTTTTTCCATGTTTGAATGATTGGTTCTTTCTTATTTTTATTTCTAATATCTTATTATATATATCGATACTCTAACCTTATTCAGTTAACCACCACCCCGAATTGTGTTTTCTAACTCTTGTTTCTCTTCAGCAATGACACTTGCTGTACTTGTTTGCATATCACTTATTCTCTTCTCCTCCATCAAAACCACCACTCTAACACAAGCTCGCTGCCTTCCTGACGAACGTCATGCCTTGATTCAACTCAAGCAAGGTTTCGACACCACTGAACTTCATTCTTGGAATATTACTACCGACTGTTGCATATGGGATGGCATCGAATGCGATGATCAAACCGGTATGGTGACTGTGCTCAACCTTGCTGGTAGGTCAATCTCGGGTGAACTCAACCCGGCTTTGTTCAATCTCAGCTCTCTTCGGTACCTCAACCTTTCTGAAAGCTACTTCGATAATATTACCCTTCCACAAATTGGGTTTGAGCGACTTGGTAATTTGACCCATCTCGACTTATCCTTTTCTGGCTTTGTCGGCCATGTTCCGATCGGCATTTCAGCTCTCAGAAACCTTATCTCACTTGATTTAACATACAACGACTTGTATTTTCATGACACAGTCCTAAAAACCTTACTCAGCAACCTTACCAAGCTTCAAGTTCTTCGCTTGGATGAGGTTGACCTTTCACTCAACGGATCTGAGTGGGGCAAGGCAGTTATTCAAGTAGGCCCAACTCTTCAGGAGCTATCCATGAGTTATTGTGGATTAAGAGGAAATTTGCCGGATGAAATATTCCATCTTACAAATCTAACAGTACTTGATTTATCAGGCAACTCATTGTTGTCTGGTCAATTACTAGATTCAATTGGAAATATGCAATATTTATCGATGTTGTATCTTTACGACTGTAACTTCTATGGAGAAGTTCCACCTTCAATAACAAACCTTACAAGACTCCAAGATTTTTACATAGGAGATAACCAATTGACAGGTATGATACCCATGTCTTTGTTTTCTCACCCTTCTTTGGAATCATTGTCTCTAGGAAATAACCAATTGTCCGGATATCTACCTGAGTTCTCAAATGGATCATCCATTTTGGAATTACTTGACCTTACAGCCAACAATCTTGAAGGACCGCTTCCAATATCAATATTCAAATTTCCCCAGCTCGTTCAGTTAACTCTTGACTCAAATAACTTCAACGGTACATTTAATTTGGACATCATCAAGCACACTAAGAAGCTTCATTATCTCGATCTCTCAAACAACAAATTGTCAATTATAGAAGGCAAAAACAATAACGAGTCATTCTATGCTTCATTCCCGCAACTAGTAACACTAATTCTGGAATCGTCCAATTTAACAAAGTTTCCTTTTTTTCTGAGTTACCAAACAAATATTTCCTACTTAGACCTTTCAAATAATAGTATCAAGGGAGAAATTCCCCTTTCCATTTGTAATGTGACATTGCCAGCAGTGCTTGTTCTTTCATATAACAATTTAACTGGTACAGTTCCACCTTGCCTTCTAGAAGATGCTGGATTGGAAGTGCTTAACCTAGAACGTAACAAATTAATCGGGCCATTGCCACAAAATATTAGTCAAGCATGTGGACTTCGTACAATAAATCTGAATGGAAATGCAATAACAGGAAGTTTGCCAAAATTACTGATGTATTGTAATGCTCTCGAGTTCTTAGACCTTGGAAACAATCACATAGTGGACAGATTTCCGTATTGGCTGGGAAATCTTGAAAATTTGAGAGTTCTTGTCTTAAGATCGAATATGTTCTATGGAAAAATTTCAGATGTGAAAATCAAAACAAAAGGAAACTATTCCGTTTTCCCCATGCTAAAAGTTCTTGACCTTTCTTCAAATCATTTCAGTGATACATTGCCTAAAAATATTTTTGTGAATATGAAGGCTATGATGAGTGCATCAAATATAGGCATTGATGGGCCTGACCTGGATGTAAGTTACATTCCGTATAATGAAGTTTCAGTCACATTCAAAGGGCTGAATTTTGATCTGACGTTCTCAGTTAGCATATTCACCTATGTTGACCTGTCAAATAATAAATTTTGGGGGAGAATACCCGAAGAGATCGGAAATCTCAAGTCACTTGATGTGCTTAACCTATCACATAATGCCCTGACTGGTTCAATTCCACTGGAATTTGCTAATTTACAGCAACTTCAATTACTGGATCTCTCCTCCAACCAGCTTTCCGGACACATCCCTCAAGAACTCACCTCTCTCACTTTTCTTTCTGCACTAAATCTCTCATACAACAATTTAGTTGGAGAAATACCCGAAGCCCGCCAGTTCTCAACCTTTTCAAATGATTCTTACTTGGGTAACCCCGGATTGTGTGGTAGTCCTTTAACAATGCAATGTGCAACAGCTCCTTCCAATCATGGGATTTATAAAGGTTTGCCTTCAAAATCTTCTGCTGATATAATTGGGCTCTCCGTTTCTATTGGATTGGGGTTAGGTGTGGGATTTGTCTCTGTAATTTGGGCTACGATATCATGGGAGAATGGAAGAAAGTGGTTTAATTTCATTATAGATAGGTTTTACTTTGGACATTTTCACTGAGGGCTAATATCTTTGTAATAATAAACTGGTATGAATCATCATGTATTTTCATGAGTGTGTCTTTGTCTATTATATATCTTTTTTTATACACAAAGGTCACAAAATGTCTACGAGATGCTCATGAATGCTGCCTTTGTAACAACAGCTCCTCTTGTAATTTTCAGTTTAATGTAAGCCTACGGGCACTTTCTGAAAAAAAAAAAAATTGTCAATGTGTTGAATTTGGTTTAATTGTACCATAAACTGAACATAAGCTTTCTTAAACAATCTTGGAATTTGGATTGGTATGAATAAAACATCTATAGAAAGGTCGGAAAAATCAGTTCTCTTTATTTCTGATAAAAGAGCCATATATATATATATATATATATATATAGAGAGAGAGAGAGAGAGAGAGAGAGTTGGGCTATGATACATTGCAATGTATAGGTCTTTTTGTACATTAGACTACAAAACTCTTGGTTTTGATTTCCAAAGAACCGATCAAAACCATTCAATTTGATAAATGTGCTTGGAGACCAAATTTTATATATTTTTAATATATAAAATATAGATTGAACATCTAACGGTTTGGATTTGTTGTTTGAACATCAAATACTAAAATTTGACCCTGTAAGCACTTCTGTCGAAGTGCTTCCGGAAGCAAATTAGCCATACTCTATATATATATATGAGGTTGGCTACTCTACTTACATAAGCATAGAAAGACATATGCTTACAAGTCATTTTTACCTTTTCAAAGTCCAAATAGTCGATTTGAAGTGCTCAAAATGATCTTCATATTAGAATGTGCTTGGAGATCAAATTTAACATTTTTTGGAAATTTTTTACTATTTTTATAGAATTTTTCATAACAGTGTTTTTCAGATTTTTTTAATTTTTTTTAGATTTTTTTGCCATATTAAAATACTGTTTTGAAAAATTCTAAAAAAATATATAAAATTTGGTCTCTCAGCACATTCTAGTATATATATATATATAATAGTATTATACCCGTGCGTTGCAACGGGAACATATTATAAGAGAATTTTTTTCATACAAAATGATAAATTTTCATAAATTAAAGACCAATAAAAAGAATAATTATTCAACAAATCCTACATATAAATAGTTACAAAACTCTTAACATAGATACATTCATTGCATGATTCCTTGCAAATTAAGCCACATTTTACATAGGATGAAAAAGTGCGTAGCTTTTCTTTCATTTGCAAAGAACATAATCACTACTGTGAGTCAATTCAAAAATCTCAAAGGTGTTGATTATTACTAAAATTTATTTGGTTTCATTTCAAGAGTACCACAGGTCAGTAATTCACAAGTCTGAAGCTTCCGTACAGCACATATTACGTCTCTTTGTATATCTATTGCATTCATTCTTTGTGATTTGAATAATTATTCAACAAATCCTACATATCAATAGTTACAAAACTCGGTTGAACAGTGTTTGACTCGGCCGAGTCAACCCAAGTCTAGTCGAGTCTGGCCGAGTCTAGCCGAGTCAACAATTTTTTCAATTATTTTTAAATGCTTACTCAATAAAATGAGAATAATGTCCAATAGATAATGAGCATGAAACCAAAAACCACCAGCGAATTACTTTACGATCCAAATTCTGGTGGTTGATAAGTGAATTGCAAAAAAAAGACTAAAGGAAAGAAACTGATGGAGCTATTCGCCAATAGATAATTCATTGTATCTATTTATAATCATGAACTAATTGCATTGACAAACAAAAAAAAATGCATAAACAATAAAATATTACATAATTGATAACAAAGTTAATATGTTTAAATACATGTAACTATGTTTAAATGTTTCCTTTTCTTTTTACTATTTTTTTTGTAACTCCGTAGAACCCTTTTCATTAATAGACAACGCCTACAGCTAGACTCTTTTATTTGATTTGTAATAGTGTGTTCTATTTGTAATGCTTGTATTACATTATATAATTAGTGGATTATTTGAGTGTAATATTTTGTCTTAACATAGTTTTTCTACAAATTATTTTTTATCAATTTTTTCCTACTTTTTGGCTACAAACAAGTTTCTGCCAAAAAAATCCGAGTTTCTAAGTCAACTCGGCCAATTCCGGCCGATTCATCTAATTCCAATTTCATGGTCTAGAACCCGATTCCGAGATTCCGAACCATGCTTTTTTCTGTTAAAAGACCTACTTGTTGCAATGCTGCTTACTAATGTCTTCTAAATTTACGAGGTTGGGCCCATTATTTTTATGGCTTGGTGCCTTCAAAGAAAAAGCGACTTGTCCAAAAATAGTCGCACAATTTTTTGTAAAGTAATCTTCAAATATATATATATATTTTTTTAAAGCTACCAAGTGCATGCAATATTTTAAAGAACCGTCAAGCGATAAGAGAAGTTCCGGCGCATGTGCCTTTTTCAAAAAAAAAATTGTTTTGTTTTAGTTTATAGCAGTTGGTTATATCCTATTTATTCAAATATAAGGATAGTTGAAGAGGGTTGTTATTTAGTATTAAACCATGATGTAAAGTAGTTGTTTTATCATTAATACATATTGGCAGCTGTTTAATCAACTGTGTAGTAATTTCAACTTTGTGAGTTTCATCTTTACAGTGGTACATGGGTGGTACAATGTTTCATATTATTCCTGAATTTATTGTTTACATTGTATTAATCTCAACTTGTGAGTTGTGAATGTCTTGTTTTAAAACAATCTCAACTAAACAATGGTTTGTTCGGTTTACCAAACAAACAAAAATTTATTTTGGTTCAGTTTTAATCGGTTGCCACATTTATATTGGTCCGTTCGGTTAACCTAATAAAATTTTGGTTTGTCTATTTTATTTCGGTTCTAACCAAACCGAACCGATGAACACCTCTACCAGGGTACCAAATAAAAAGTATATTATGTACCTTGCGGCAAGATTCAAGTATGAAAGTGAAGATGACATGTGTGCATGAACTTTTTGGGTTCATGCTTGTTTCACCAACTTTCCTGTTTGCAAGGCCGTGTGTGCATCAATGAGAAAAGCAAAACAAATGAGGCAACACTGATTTTGTGATGGATTGTGTGATGTGTCAGACTTGTCTTTCTTGAATAGCCCGTGAATAAGCAGATTGTAGCAGACCACATCAGGTGACACACCTCTCTCAAGCATTTCATAAAACATCTCAAGGGCTCTCTTGAGATCTCCCAACTTCATACTACCACCAATGACGGTGATGTAGGTGACACAATTAGGTTCAAGCCCAGATCGAGCTAGGTGCATTGTGCATTGTTTTTTTTTTTTATGGGCTGGATGGATTAGGGATTTGGGGGACACAAGATGTGAATCTAATAATATCTCGCTTGTTTGGGCTCAGGTGATTGGGCTGTGTTTTTAATGAATGATGCCTACCGGCTTACTGCCAAAATAAATAAATAAAAATGGCAACTATATATAATCAAGGGAAACCATTGAGAGCAAGTCGTTATGATACAGTAGGCCTTCTTACTACCGTCTGATCTATATGCAATCTCCCAAATAATACATCTTCATTCCGTCCTTCCCAAGCCTGTACACCCCTAATTGGAGAGTATCCAAGCAATATTCTTTTCACCGCACCAAGTGTTCCCAGACTCTCAGGTCAAACTTTCTTTTTTTTTTTCTCTTGCCAATTATTCACGTGTCCGGTTTCTCTAAAGTACCTCAAACTATGATAATAGATCTGAGCCATCCGATTAGAATACTGACTAATCTGGTTCGAAGTAAAATACAATGGATGACTTTTATATGGTGTTGAGCAAATTGGACGGTCCGGATTTAAACTGAAAACTTGAGTTAACTCTGGTCATATGAATTCATTATTCTCCAATCCCCACCTTATTTAATGTACACAAAAACAGCATTGACATATGGGAAACATATCCGACCCCACTTGTCAGTTAATACGTATAAACAACATTGTGTTTTTTGGGGCCATATCTTGTGTAGTAATTCAAAATTTGAGTTATAATCAATACCGTCTCATTAGAATCCAGGCCTTAAATATTCGTGCCAGAGCAGATCGGACGTTCCAAAACTAAACTCAAAATTTCTATTAACTCAGGTAATATGAAATAGTGTTTTCAGAAATCCTCTTTCACTAATTCTCTCTCTCTCTCTCTCTCTCGACAAATGCCAAACAAATCGCGCCACATTATATCTTCCCACAATACCCCTCAAACAATGAACCCCTCTCCTCGCTTGCACTACAGTCGCCAGAGCAACTCTTGCCTATTTTAATATGAAGATCATGTTAGAAAGTTCGAATCGACTATTTGAACATTGAAAATGAAGATATGAGCGGAAAGTAAAACATTATTTTTAATTCCCAAAGCAAGTTAGTTCATCTCTCTCTCTCTCTCTATATATATAGTACGGCTAACGCGCTTCCTCTAGTATATCAACAATATGCTTTCAGCTTGAAAATCTATCAAATTGGCATCAAACGACAAATCCAAACCTTTCAAACCAATGTCCATAACGAGAGCTTTGTTTCCATATAAAAAATTTAATTTTCGAATTTATTTACCATTAAGTCAAGCGGTTAAAATATGAAAGATTTTGTGCGCATTTTAATGCCATATTTTGCTCATGTTTTGACCACTTGACTTGATAGTAAATAAATTTGAAAATTAAATTTTTTTTATATGGAAATGAAGCTCTCCGTAAGGAGATTGGTTTGAACGGTTTGGATTTGTCATTTGAAGCCCATTCGATAGATTTTGGAGGCCAGAAACATATTGTTGATATACTAAAGGAAATGCGTTAGCCGTACTCATATATATATATATATATATATATATATATATATATATATATATATATATATATATATATATGAGTAGAACTAGGGTACTCTTAAGCTCACCAAGTCTCTTTGTGAGCTTAACTCAAAAATCCATCATATTGGTTTCAAGCGACGCATCCAAACCGTTGAAACCGATCTACTTCATGAGTGATGAGCGTACATGTCAAATTTATAAATTTTCAAACTAATATAAAGTTAAGCGGTCAAAAAATAATGAAAAATGAACACATTAAAAATGAATACATTAAAATTAACTTATAAACCATCTTTTTTTTAACCGTTATCCTATAGAGTAATTGATAAATATTAAATTATGAATGATAATTACAGCGTGTCCTGCCATTGCTTTTAGTTAAGAATGATAAATATTAAATTACTGAAAAGGCAAGAAAGGCGGACTTTAATTAAGAGCATCTTCAGCCAGTGCGTCCTGCCATTGCTTTTAGTTATTTATTATTTCTTGAAAAGAAGAGAACTTCTTTAGTTTATTAAGATTCGTTCTCATCCAACCCTGTTAATTATTAATTACAATGCCCTACTCGATGCATTGACCAAAAAGAGAAAAACAAGTAATTAATTAATTTAATATTGATAACTTGTAGTTGATCAAGAAATGTCACGTTAGTCTGTGGAGCACAATACGGACCGCTGTTCCCCACCTCAGTTGAATTCACATCCTCTGAGATATCTCAAATTTTGAGTTGATATGTTGAAAATCCGAATTGTTTAAATTCATTCTGCATGAATCTCAGAGCATAATAATACTGGCCCTCTGCATTTCGAATAGCCACAGAAAAAGAATTGACCCGGTTTTTGATAAACTGAAAATTTAAAATATCTCAGAGGATACTGAGTCATAGTAATCATGCATGCATGTTAATGCTCGGAGAACTCACATTTTAGAGTAGAACTAGGGTGTTCCTAAGCTCACCAAGCCCTTCCGTGAGCTCGACTCAAAATCTATCGAAGTGACTTCAAACGATATTTTCAAACCGTTAGATGTTCAATCTATATTAAAATGTGTTTGGAGACCAAATTTTACATTTTTTGGAATTTTTTTACTATTTATTAAGATGGTTTGAAAATCGCTGTTTTTATTAAAATTATGCACCATTGGAAAACAGCGATTTTCAAACCATCTTAATAAATAATAAAAAAATTCCAAAAAATGTAAAATTTAGTCTCCAAGCACATTTTAATATAGATTGAACATCTAACGGTTTGAAAATGTCATTTGAAGTCAATTCGATAGGTTTTAGAGTCGAGCTCACGGAAGGGCTTGGTGAGCTTAGGAACACCCTAGTTCTACTCCACATTTTAAATCCTATATGTATTCTACTCGTTAACTAATTAAGTGAGTTAAGAATCAATGTTTGATACAGTGACAAAGGTAACATTGTCCTTCATAATATGAGAGGTTGCAGGTGTGAAATCTGAATGGAGCTCTTTTATAAATAGTAAATAATTAAATAGTTTTACCTCCAATTTTTATTTAAATAATAATAATACTATATCTAACAATATTCTGATATAACATTCTATTGACAGTGTAAAGAGGGAAATAAGAGGAATATTCAATCATGGCATAAAGGATCTTATAGATTTTGACAATCTATATGATCGAATCTCACTATTTCTGGATTTTTCAAGGATCAACTCAAAATTTGAAATATCTCAAGGGATGTGAATTCATCAGATGTATCCTTCAAGAAGACAATACATCACATATTCACATGAACCCTTATTAAGGACTTCAATGAATTCCGATCATACCAGCACTAAAGAACTGAATTCAATCGGAACTCTTGAGTTAAGCGTGCTTGGGCAGTAGTACTAGGATGGGTGACCTCTTCGAAAGTCCCTGTTGCACTTTCCTATTGCATCCCTTTAAAAAGCCCAAGGGCAATTTACCAAATATATATGAGGAGGGATCGGATTACACCTTTTTATTGACACATTTTGACACCTATATATAGATAGAGAGATATGATATAAATTCAATCGTGAAATCTAAAGAGTCTACTATTTTTTTATTTTTTTTAGAGGAGATGAAAGTTTATTTATTTTATACAATTTGAGAAATAGCAAGGTTGAGCATAATAAAAATAATAAAATTATTAACTGATTCAAATCAAATAATTTTGCATCTAAACTACATTTATTTAGACAAAAATCAATTATACTAAATATATAAATATGCATTATAAATTAATTATTCAAATTATTATAAAAATGAGTAATTAATTATACAAACCAATTTGTTTAGTGCAGTCAATTGGTTTTACGATTTCCATTCTAACTTTACGACTGGACTCAAAAGTCATGTAAACGCAAGTTCCCTTTTCCCCACTTACCTAACACTCAAAACACTCACATGCAAATAATTGAACAAGTTCTCCACTTGTAGCTAAGGAGGACAAGAATTAATTATAAATTTGATCAAACACTCACATGCAGTTGTTTGTTGCTGAATGCTGAATCAGCATCATATATATAAATTCCTCTTTTTTGCTACTTGTTTATTTTTTATGTCAATCTAAAAATCAAAGTCGTGTTATGGGTAATAAAAAACAAATTCTACTAGATGTATAGACCTTTACGCTATCTTAAGCAGTCAATGTCGTCCGCGTTCCATTAAACTTATGCTTTAATTTCTTGGTTTTCTTTATGTTACTAGATGAACAACAAGGGACACCATGGCTCATGCCAGCCCAAAATGAAATTCAATTTTTTTTTATGCTATGTTCAGTGAGAAATCCAATAATTTTGATCAGATTCAAAATTCATTTAAGAGAAAATGGCTACATGGATTTTTGTATTCTTTATATCAAAATAAAGGTATGAAAGTCTAGTTTCCATATAATATAATTTCTCTATACAAAAATATTACATTGGTACAGTCTTAGCGATTAATTGACAGAGGTCAGAAATCAGAAAAGCTGAAATTCCAGTGAGCAGTCCTATAATTTTGACCAGATTCAAAATTCAATTGAGAGAACATGGATACATGGATTTTTGTGTTCTTTATATCAAAATAAAGGTATGAAAGTTTAGTTTTCAGATAATATAATTTCTCTATACAAAAATATTACAAATTGGTACAGTTTTAGCGATTAATTGAGAAATTATATCAAAATGCATTATACTTCTCTATACAAAAATTGAACCAATCTGTAATATTTTTGTATAGAGAAATTATATTTTCTGGAAACTAGACTTTCATACCTTTATTTTGATACAAAAAATGTAAAAATCCATGTAGCCATGTTCTCTAAAATGAATTTTGAATCTCATCAAAATTATTAGATTTCTCACTTAATATAGCATAAAAAAAAATTGAATTTCATTTTGGGCTAGCATGGGCCATGGCGTCCCTTCCTCACTTTTTTACTTGTTCACCAGGAGACAAAAAGGAAAGATAAGGTAAAGAACTTCATGCGGTCATTAAGAAGTATTTTTCAAATCAGAGTCGGTCAACTGGTGACAAAAGAAGAATTTTCAAATCCAATGTACAACGAAAATGTGAAAGAAGAGACTAGAGTTGTAATCAGAATATTCAAATAGTGTTACTAGTGATTTTATTTTTTGTTACTTACAAAATAAAAGTTCTTTTTATTAGATATTATGATTTGCAAAACGAAGGATCTTTTGTAGGCAACCTTATGAATTTTACATTCTTATATTTGTATGAAATTTTCCATCACAGGATCAAGGCCATTTGTCTATGGTGGCTAACTGATGCTCTTATACACACGAATTAATACTTTATAATATTTTTGTTAGGAATAAATTATAAATAAATAATAATTAAGAAATAAGTATAGAGAATTGCTTGCTTCCCTATAAAGGAGCACATGCTATGTTTGGCTGGATAAGTCTTCAATTTAATTTCACACACTGATTATTCAAGTGTCACACCTCAAATCTAGAGGTGCGACAATTCGTACCACGTCTATCCTATCATTCAATATACATAACCTAAGGCATGGATCTTTTTATGCATTGCCAATAGTATCCATTATTTTTCCCACATCTCAATTTAATTACAATAATTATCTGACATTTTACAGTGGATGATGCTAGAGATATATTCTCTGCACCCTGTCAGATATAATAACCCAAATCCCAAACCTTTAGATGGCCTTGCTGTCAATTTGAACCCCAAAAACGTTTCTCTCTGTCTTCGTCTAACAAACCTGCGAATCCCACAAGGGGAAAACGGGTGAGAAATAATAAAATTATTTCTCAGTGCGAATTTGCCACAATCAGGATATTGGACTTGCAATCAGAATTCATATCCAAAAATGAAATTCATACAACATTACATTAACAGTTCTAACACAATATATAAATGAATGCACATGCTTGACAACAATAATCGAATAAAATACAACTTACGGAATTTCCAAGATGAAGTTCAAACAAACACATATTTATTTGGCCTAACTTATCTCATTATGACTGGTAGCACTAACAGATGTTCAATCGAGCTGGACCCTTTGTCAAACCCTCATCTGTAGGGTTACTGGCACCTACAGATGTTCCACCGAGCTGGACCCTTTATCTGACACCCATCTGCAGTGCTTTGGCTTAACCATTTACTAAAGTCTGGTTCCAAGTCAGCTATATAACTCGGCTTTACAAATGCATCTACACGGAATCAAAGTCAGCCATATGGCTCAACTTTGCAATTTCATTCAAATAGGGTCAAAGCCTGGCAAATTCATTACACAGGTCAACGGATAGGTCACCGTCACCTTATCCAGCTACCTCTACAGGTCAGCCTGGCAAATTCAGAAACAGGTCAACGAATAGGTCACCGTCACCTTATCCAGCTACCTCTACAGGTCAGCCTGGCAAATTCAGAAACAGGTCAACGGATAGGTCACCGTCACCTTATCCAGCTACCTCTATGGGTCAGCCTGGCAAATTCAGAAACAGGTCAACGGATAGGTCACCGTCACCTTATCCAGCTACCTCTATAGGTCAGCCTGGCAAATTCAAAAACAGGTCAACGGATAGGTCACCGTCACCTTATCCAGCTACCACTACGGGTCAGCCTGGCAGATTCATTCACAATAGAATAATAAATAGAACACATCAATTGACAACCGTACGAATATGCAAATCAACCATCTCACAACAATTCAGTTCTAGTTTAATTGAGTTATGCACATGATCACACAATTTCAAATTATGCAGCAATCAACATACAACATGACAATCGAAAAACAATTTAATTCCTGAAAATGAAACATCAAACAAGTCCAAGAACCCCGCACCTGATATCGTAGGGCACTAAATAAGGTCACCATTAGTCTGTTCTCCTGAACATTCTATCTCGTCTGTCTTTCTCATAATTATGCCTATATCAGAATAATATATATTCTGATCAATATTTATAACACTTAAGTATAACAACCCAATTTACGTATTCTATTATTTTCTTAATCCTTTAACTTATCTTTATTTTATTAATTCTAATTAACTACGGGTTGGTGTGCTAATTGAATTTAAGTTGGGTTTGTACAACCCGATCAAAAATTAAGCCAGTTTCAATTAATTTAAACCAAGGCCCAAACCGAAAACACTAATAAAATCTCCCCATTTTGCAATTCAGTCCCTATCTTAATTTAAATTACACAAGGGCCTAGATTTTTATCGTTTCACCCAACAGTTTCAAACCTTCGCAATTAGGTCCCTGTCAATTCAAGTCAGTACCAGATCGGTACCAGAAACAAGAGCAAAGCAAACAGAGCCAAATGCCAGTGCCAGTAACAACGGAACAAAAGCAAAACACACCCAAGTTCACCGAAACAAGCAAGTCAGTGCTAAAACCAGGCACCACAAAGCACACAAGCAACAAACCAGCACATACAACCCAGCAAATCAAAGGCACGAAGGCCTATAGAACAAGGGAAGGCTCAAAGGCCACAAGTCAAGGCACAGCCACACAACAGAAAAAGGCACGAAGGCCGACAGAACAGAAAAGGCTCCAAGGCCACAGGTCAAAAAGGCACAGCCACTCAAAGAAAAATCAAGGCGCAAAGCCACAGGTCAAGCAAGAAGGCACGAAGGCCATAGGTCAGGTAATCACGGGAAAATCAACAAGGCAGCACAGCACAACAGAAAAAAAGGCCAGTACTGGTACCGTATCAGTCAGCAAGGCTTAACGGGTTGCAAACCCGTCAAGAGTAAGAACAGAAATGAGAGAGAAGGAATACCACGACCACAAGACTCGCTTGGAATCGCGTCTTTTCCGCCTCGCCGTTCAATCAGCCACCAAGTCCACACCGCACCAGCACCGCACCACCGATCACCGCACCAGCACCACACCTTCACCGCACCAGCACCAACAGGGAACCCTAGGGTTCTTCTCCAATTGCGCAAGGGAGATAGAGAGAGATAATTAAGGGGGCGGGTCCAGGGACAGAGGGAAAGGGGCCCCAGTCGACAGAGAAGAAACGAGAGAGAGAGAGATCATCTCTGGTCCGATAATTGGAGAAGAGGGGAAATAGAGAGGGTCGGTGGGAAGGGTTAATAGAGGGACTGCTTTGAGATCCGTGCAGAATTAAAATGAACGGTTGAGATCTATTCAAAAATTTAAGAAGGGAATTAATTTGGTTTTATCTAATAACCTAATCAATTGCACTCTATCAACAAAATTTAACGACGCTTGCAATTAAAATTTAATACGAATGTTTCAAATGATCAGAATTTAACGTTCGAATCCATTTGTATCTCCATCGAAGTTTAATTAATAATTTCGTTCACATTTGCATTTATATAATCAAATTTTTATTTGTTAATTTGAATCTAGATGTTGTTTAAAATTACTAACTAGTTTATTAACTAATTTATTCGATCCAAAATTTTATTTAGTTGTAACATCTTAGTTATTAGACTTAATTAATTAATTAGATTTTACAGGTTATAACATCAAGTCTCTCTTGAATTCTGTCCATAATTTTTTTCTTTGGAATTGCAATCACTCCACATCAGTTATTTTATTAATGTTTGTTTCTAGTTTCTACATTCCACAATTTACTAGAATGATTCTCTGTTGAGAAGGTTCTTCAAAAGAGATTTTGATATTATTAAATCATAGTTATTTCATTGATATACTTAATATCTTTGAAAAAAAACTCTGAACATCATAGGCCTTCTTTCTTGCAATCATAGTAATTATGTATTTCTATTTAACATACATGTATATAATTATTGTTTGAGGGCTTGATGAATGAACACACAAAGTTTCTCTTTTTTGGCCTTTGTAAATGGAAAGAATATTACATCCATTGACTCCACAATAGTTGGTGTTAGGTCAACACGCTGCATAAACTATATAATGGAACTGGTATTGTGTATGTAAAACTCTACCAAGGAAAAGAGACTGAGAATGGATACACTCTTTACAAAACTAGAAGAGGCCTCTCATGCTGGAGATGTTAATTCATTAAAAGAGCTTCTCGAGAAAGACAAGCTCTTGCTCGAGAAATTGATTGTGAGAACATTAGTGAGAGATAACCCCCTACATGTTGCAGCAACACTTGGACATGCTGATTTTGTTCGCGAGGTTATCTATCACAAATCTGACCTTGCGAAGGAGCTCAACAGCCAGGGGTTGTCACCTCTGCATTTGGCTGCTGCCCACGGTCATGTCGCTGTAGTGAAGGAGTTGATGAAGGTAATGAATATGATCAGTTCATTTTGATATATCTGATTAAAAATATAAGGCTATTGATGGTAAGTACTTTGCTTACAAAAAGAGTGCAGTTTAGGTCCGATGGCCATCGGAATTAAATTTGGGTCCGATGGGCATCTGAGCTGTCCGATGCGCTTTGAAATTCGTGTGCACAAATCTCAGAGATGAGTTCACACGAATCTTAAAGTGCACGGATGACTCTAGTGCCCATCGAACCAAAATTACATCCGATGGCCATACACTTTTCTGTACAAAAAAATGTATCAGAAAAATCTAAATTAGAACACCACGACCATATAGTATGTGCCATAAACTGTAACCATTTTGTTGTCTGCAAACCTTCAAAATCTTACGTTTCACAAAATATGCTTGTAATTCAATGTTCATTTTGTCGCTGCAGGCTGGCTTGGACCTTTGTTTATTAAGTGAAACACAGGAAGGGCTATGTCCACTTCATATTGCTGTTAAGAAAAGAAGGGCAGTAGTTGTCAAAGAGTTAGTGGAAGCCTGTGAGGAGGCAGTGCATAGGCTTACAAATGGTGGAGAAACTATACTTCATTTTGCTGTCAAATATAATTCCTTTGACACAGTTGAGTTCTTGATCGACCGGGTGAACGACCTTAATGCAAAAGACGACAGGGGATATACTATTTTGCATCATGCCGTGGCAAGCAAGCAATTATCAGTAAACCATTGCTTTTTTCCTGATAAAGATATTCATCCTTGATGATTTTCTAAGCATGTACTTAACAAATTGCACCTTTGTATCCCAGGTAATAAAGTTGTTGTTGAATAAATCAGCCATTGATGTCAATATCATGAACTTGGCGTCCTTAACTCCACTCGATGTTCTTTTGGGATCATTGCCGCAGAATGGAGATCTTGTCCTTGGCGAGATGATACGAGCAGCTGGGGGAAAGACTGCAGCTGAAGTGTTGTCTGAATCAAAACCTGTCATCGAGGGTTCCAACCCAATACCAAATACAAGATCATCACTGCGGCGACACAGTTTTCTTGGAACCAAAAATGACATAGAAAAAGGAACTTTAGAGTTGCAAAAGGAGAAAAAGGAAAAGAAGTACGATCCTCAATTTCTATTGTTGGTGATGATGTTGGTGGCGACTATCACCTTCCAAGCAGCAATAAATTACTTCATATTATATTGACCACTTGTATTCTCTCATGAAACTAGACTGTGGTCTGGGTCATCCTTATAAGTCTCTATCAATTAGCGAAAAGGAGATGAGATCAAATTTTCCTTGCTGGTGTGTGCAACTCGGCAATTTATATACTTCAGTTAATTAAGCATTGATAAAAAAATTAATATATTGTGAGGCATACATTATTCTTTTCTATTTAAAATTAATAAATAGAAAAACTAGTTCAAAAGGTAAGGAAACTTATTTTCTTTTAAGACTATAAACATATACTGTACAATTTACATATGTTGTGGATCAAAAATTTTGGTGAAATTTTAAAACCCACAGGTCATCGTATAAGAGAAATATAAGCATTGATATAAATTAAAAGCAGTCATAGAAGAGCAATTTTGAAAAATTAATGGTACAATTTTATTGCACATGATCACCAAACAAAATTACATTTAAATTGTTAATAAAAAAATAACAAGATAGGAACGAAAGCAATACAAAATCACACCTTGCAGGCTAGTGAAAATTACTGTACAGAGAGTACAAAATAGAACAATTAGGATTTACCATAGAAACCGATAATTGCAGGTTGAACAAATGAATACCATACCAGGAAGCAATTAATTAAAAATTATCGATACAATTAACCTTCCATCCATGAATTGATATCACTAAGTTCCAAAATTTGAGTTCAGATCCAGACCGTCCAATCTGTATTAGCAAGAATATTAAAGAAACCTGTGCTTTCTTTATCAGATTGGATTGACCCGGATTCTGATCGGACGGTCCAAATCTAAACTCAAAATTTGAGTTACTTCAGAGGATCCGGAGTCCACAACGTAAATAGAGATGTCAAACCAAGAAAGAGTAACAGGCCTAGAATTAGTGCATGAATTGTAATTAACCATCTTGAGCAAAAGATCAATAACATCAATCGCACTAAATCATTATCATTTCAACATTAATCGTGTAAGGACCATAAATGGAAAAATTAGAATTAATCCATGTTATACTTATGAAAGAATATTATTAATGACCGGAATCTGTTAGAGTTGTTTTTGTCTGGGATTCATATCACCTTAGGCATACACAATAAGTACATCTATTTCAGAGTACAGATCCATAACATGTCTAAAACAAACCAACAAAGATCATTACAAAGTAATGTATAAAGCCATAGAAAGATGCATAAAAATTTAAATTAACAATACAAAACTAAACACTACAAATCCAACGAAGCGACTAATTGTACCCAGCGAGCTGTACCTAGTTTTTACTAAAACCAATTGTCATTTGACTTGGATGAATACTGTAAAACTCTATACTCCATACTGTATACTTAAATAACAAATCATATATAATACGTAATTCAATATTCTAACAACCAGCGACTCTTGCAAGTAGTCCCAAGTTTGTTGCTAACCATTTGCAACTTGTACAACTTGCCAAACTGCTTGTACTTCCTGCGAAACAACTTGTTGTACTTAGAGGGACAACTTCTAGAAGATTTCAAAACCGGACCACTTCTCAAACTTGTAGCTATTTCCAAATAACACCTAAAATTATTTGAAATTAATTATTTTTTCGAAATTAAAATTAAATTATTTTTTTTTTTATAATTTTTTTTATAATTTTTTTTTTTTATAATTTTTTTTCATCATTTTTGGTCTTCAATTATTAATATTTATATATGCATCAACATCATGTAAAACAATACTATACATACTGTAAAACAAACTAATGTATACTATAACTAGAAGATGGATATTGAAAAGTGAAATAAAACATGAATACTATAAAATTGACACCTGAAACTATAAACCTTCAATACTGTAAAACTCACAGATGTAAACTGTAAAACTAACAGATGCAAACTATAAAACATAAATACAGTAAAACACATTGTTCAACAAAAATAATTGTTCACAAGCATAAAATGTCACTAGTACAACCACATTGTTCAACAGTAGCAAACACAAACAATAACATTCAACACACAAATTCATATGTTCCACACAAGCATATTTTTCAACATACAAAGTTTGTTACTTCATAACTCTTTAGTGAAAATTATTTGGATGAATGAGAAGTCTCATCACTAGAACAACACGTTCCTTTGAAATATCATCCTACAAAAAAAACAAAAAAAACAAGGTTATAAATTGGAGTTACCTGGCTGAAAGAATAAACAAGGTTATATATTGTAAGAATCCTGTAAAATAATTACAAGAATCTTGTAAAACTAATTTAAAAATCCTGTAAAACTAATTTAAAAATCCTGTAAAATATTTGCAAGAATCTTGTTAAACAATTGCAAAAATCCTGTACAACTAGTGCAAGAATCTTGTAAAACAATTGCAAAAATTCTTTAAAACAATTGTATTAGCTGGATTACTAATTGAACAAGTTGCATGAATCAATCTAGATATGTAAAATAAAAAACTGAAAACTATTGCATAGATCAAGTAAATTATTGCATATATCCTGTAAAATTATTAGATAGATCCTATAAAACTATTGCATAGAGACTGTAACTCTAACCGATCCAGACTGTGAACATAACAAAGCGACACTTTAAAACCTAAACAGATTAAGTGAAACAAATAAAAATTCATACTATAACACTACCACATAGATACTGTAAAACTAGCTAATCAACACTGTAAACCCTGAGAGATCAAGTGAAAAAAAATCAAATGACGATAAAATTGAGTCATTTCAGTAAGAAATTTCAAAATTATTACACTAAAGCATTTCAATACACTGTAAATAAGTACTAAAAAGAAAAATAAGAACGAAAACCTTGCTAATTTTGCCTCCCAGTGTCATCAGACGACTCGCCACTTGTTTGACTGAGAACTTTGGGTGAAACACTTTTCGCCTGAAAAATGGATATAAAACTCTTCATAGAATCCTATAAATCCATATGAAATACTGAAAAACCGTTCCTCGTACTCCTCAGGCCGCTCATTCGGTAGTGGCCGACAGTTGTTGCAGATTCCACCCGTGGTGAGGAAGAAGAGCACGATCTCCTTACTGCTCCTCAGGTGACGCTGCATCGGCACCTGGCAGACCTTCTCGACCAGGATCACCTTGAAAAGGCCTGGATCCATGACTCCTTCGAGTTCATACCGCCTCTCAAAGATCGTCTCCTCCTATCTCCTTCAGATCGCCTCGCTCTCATCTCTCTCCTCCAGATCGCCTCTCTCACAGATCATCTCCTCCATATCAACTCTCTCTCATCTCTCTCCTCCATATCGCCTCTCTCTCAGATCGTCTCTTCCTATATCTATGGTCGGAGCAGCGGTTGGGCCGGCACCAGGTAAAGAGAAGAGAACAAGGGAGAGAGAGATCTTCAGGGGGAGAGAACGGAGGAGAGATAGATATATCTTCAGGGGAAGAGAACGATGGAGAGAAATAGAAGCACTGGAGGAGAAGAGAAGAGTTTTTTTAGAATCAACTATAATTGGAGAAATTTTAGAAAGAGGTCAGGGGAACATTTTTGAGGAATGGTTAATGTAGTTAGAAGCCTTATCCAATTGGTATGGGTAAAAAGTGGGTACAGAAAGGTGGGTATAGAAACTTTTTGTCTTATTCTAATGGCCCAAACTAGAACAACATTGACAAATTTTCAATAACTCCGAATTTTTTTTCTGAGAGATTGTTATTCTTTTGAACAAAACTTTATTTAAAAAATAGTGATTTTTACCTATCTAAAAAAGTAATAAAATATTAAAAAAGATGATCTCCAAAGTATATTTTAATATGGGAAACATGCTGAAGTTTTGGAATCGGCTATTTGAAATTTAAATACAAAGACAAAAATGTAAGATATAATTGGAGCACAAAAATAAGAAAATATTTAACTCTATTCTATATTAGTGTATTGAAAATATCTGACCAGTCCAAAACCACTAACCCTCACCGAACCCCCTCTAACCCCCTAACCTGTCCAGACCCCACCCGAATTTACAAAAAAATAATAATAACTGAACTGGACCATGTAGACCCATTGGAGTCAGGACCATGGGTCCAACAAAGTATCTGGGCCCTGCTCTTCTATTATGGGCCGAGTGGGGCGGACCAAGCTTGGGCCAGACTAGGATGTGGGTGGACCGGACCAGAAAGTTTTGAATACACTACTCTACATAAAATAACTGACAAAATTTGCACTTCTTAAACAAATTATTGTCTTTAAAAATAACTAAGGTCCCACTATTTTCCTGTCCCACTTCCCTGACTTTACGACTTGGACTCAAAAGTCATTCCCTGCTTACCTAACATTACCACTATTTTTCTTAGTGCATGTTAGTGCAAGTTCCCTTTTCCCTGCTTTACCAAAAATTCAAAGAAATCCCATATTACTGAAAATAGTAAATATACTACTTCTTTATAAAAAAATTAAAATATTATTTTGCAACGGGATTCTTCTTCCAAGAGTGGTATTTATATTTATTATCAAGTGTCCCCGCTTGTACCTAACGAGGTCAAGAATTAATAATAACATTGATCAAAGAAAGGGCCCGCTATCAGCATCATAGGCTTTCTTTCTTGCTGTTGTTTCCTTTCACATTCTAAGTCATCACTCTAAAATTCAAACTCGTCCTATGGGAAACAAATACATAATTCTGCTAGATGTGAAGAACTCTGTTGTGCGCCTCATGACTTGACATGGCTCGATCACTTCACAATCAGTAAAAGTTATGCGCGTTCCACTAATTTTGCTCTTTTGTAGTTTTTTTTTTTAATTCTTATGTATGTTCTTATATATATCAAACTCAACAAATTTCAATCAAGCACCGCTCGGAGTTGTCTGGCTTGTTCTTTTTCTCTCCAGCAATGACACTTGCTGCACTTATTTCCATATTCCGGTTTTGGAATTCCAAAACCATAACCGGAAATTTCCATATTAAATTAAGAAGTGTACAGCTAAGGAGGAGAATAATTAATTGTAACTTTGAGGCTTTGAGCAAACAAATAATATCTCGTTCATAGCTAAGGGCCCGCTATCATCATCATATATAGGCCTTCTTTTTGCTATTTGTTTCTTTCTTGGTCAATCTAAAAATTATAGTCAGTCTATTGGTAAATCGAAACATAAAATTTCTTTGGGTAACAAAAACATAATTCTCCTTAAATTAGAGTCGGTCACCATTACTACTTAGACCTCTCAAATAATAGTATCACGGGAGAAATTCCCCTTTCCATTTGTAATGTGACATTGCCAACAGTGCTTGATCTTTCAAACAACAATTTAGCTGGTACAATTCCACCTTGCCTTATGGAAGATGCTGAATTGAAACTGCTTAATCTAAAAAGTAACAAATTAAGCGGGCCATTTCCACAAAGGGAAAATTGGTTATTTGCCACTCCAAAACCTTCAAATTGTAAAAATACTATCCCGAAATTTGAAATTGTAAAAATGCCACTCTAAACTTCATTAATTCCTAATTTTGCCATTTATAGTGTATTCTTATACTATTTTTATTAAAAATTAACTGAAAAATACTGTTTTTGTCACACCCCGCAGCCCCACGAGGCGCGACAGGTGCTCCTGCCGTAAGCATACGGTTGCCCGTATACCTACTAGGCAATTACGATATAATAAACAGTAAAACATAACATAAACAGATCCCAAATCCCAACTGGTCAGGTCACAGTATACAAAACCCGTATCTCGATGGATACGTATCACCAAAAATGACATAGAGAATATATATATACAATCAAAACACAACTATATACATAATCTCTAATGTCACCATACCAGACAAACTATGCAGCGGAAAACCCAGGGCCTACCGACCTCGTGCCGCTCTCGGATCCGCCGAACCGGAACCTGAAAATATTACCCAAAGAGGGGATGAGAATTGAATTCTCAGTGCGATAATTGCCACAAAATAAATCCCTGGACTTGCAATCAAAGATTATATTCAAAAAGAAACACAAATAAAGCATACCACATTTATATAACAACATATACAGATAAATGCATAACTCTGACAGCATATATATCCAAATGAAATCACAATTCAGGAATTGCCAAGATGAATTTCAATCACACAATAATTGGTTTACTCGGTTTCAGAATATCTGGTAATAACTACAGATGTTCCACCCTGACCACTAGCCCGTCGACACCTGTAGGGTTCCAGACACCTACAGATGGACCACCCTATTGGAACCGGCATATGACACCCATCTGTAGTTATAGGCCTAACCGTTTAATTAAAAGACTGGTTCTAATTCACATCCAGAAATCCATATAAAGTCAACTGACCATCCAAACGCGTTACCCCCTGGGTAATGCCTCCGATACACAAGTCACATATATCCACAATTATAATACAAAGTCACTTACCCCTCGTCCCAACCGGTACTGGGACAACCTGAGGGCCAGACGATCTAAAGCTTTAGAACACTGGGTATCAAAGTCCCTGCAGAGGACTTTGACAAATCCGGTTTCACCCCCTGGGTGATGTCATCACGATGGATGACCACAATCCACCAACCGATGGTGATGTAAAGCACGGTGACTTTAATTCCAAAAATCAGATCTTTCAGATCAACACAATTTATAACCGTACCAGCATGCAAGTCAATCAGATAAAACAATCCGAGTTTCACTTTATTTGTGCAATGCAATGCATATGCAACACAATTCATTAATGCAATTCAAACAATATTCAACATGTCAATCGAACACAGTTTAATTCTGAATATAAGCTATCAAACAAGTCCAGAAATCCCGCACCTGATTACGAAAAGCCTAAAGCGCACCTATGGTTCGGACGTCTCGAAAGGTCCTGCAAAATCTTGCTCAACCGAGCCTACCCCTATGTCAACATATATAATTGATTTAATCTTTGTTCAGCAATTGATAGGCTTACTTGAGTTATATTAATTTCTTTATACTTTGCTTAAATTAAACTCTTAAAATTCGTACACAAAACAAGTGAAAAACAGAATTCTAAACAGCAGTCCTAAATCCTGACCCTTGGTTACTAAAATTGCAAGAACTTTTTATAGGAAATTCCAAACGACTTGAAACTTGAACCACTAGAAACTAGACTCCAAGACACTTCAACTAAACTCCTCATTTGTCCAGAATGATTTAGAATTGCCCTTTCAAATTAGCTCATTAATCAGCCCCAAAATCTGTCCACTGTGCAGTCACGAATTTAATAGCGACTCAAGTTTATTTGTCAACACTTTATTCACCTTTATCACTTGATGGTTATCAATTGATTCTTATACCAAATTGGATGGTTGAACACATAAAAGATTTAAGAGATAACCATTCAATTTTTCCCCACTACTCAAACCCTAGATCAATCAAACCAAAATAATTTCAGATTTTTAAAGAAAGAGGGAAGAACTTACACAAACCCTAGATTATTCAAAACTGAAATAATTTTCAGATTTTACCATTTTCTCAACTATACAAACCCTAATTCACAATTCAAGTTCAAAAGGTTAAATTAATCAATTCAATACGAATCGAGTCGATAATCGAGTTAAAACTATTCAATTCAAGCCATAATTCTGGAATTCAAACAAAATCACAAAGAAAGGGAGATCTAGGGTTTTCAAGAAATCGAAAAGATAGAAGAAATACCAAATTAGAGCTTAGAATTGAGTAGAGGGCTTCGTTCTGATCTCGAAACTACGAACGGTTCGATCGGTCTCACTAATTTCACTCTCCCTTTCTCTCTTCCTCTTTGGTTCGGCACACACACACATACACACTCAAGGGCACAGAAATTAATCGGTGGAAGAAGAAGGAAGAAAGGGTTTTCATGTATATATATTTGGAATTTTTTTCTAATAAGTCCCTCTAATTTGTTGAAATTACAAAGGATGCATATTTTTCACATAAACCCTTATACTTATTTTTTTATGCATCTCATTCCTTCTAAAATCAATACTAATATATATATACATGTTTAATTATATATACAAAATTCAGAAATATATATATACAAATATATATTTTATGGACATAACTCCTTTATATCAAATTTTAATGAATATTAGTCCTCTCAATATAATTGATATTATAAAACAAAGTAATCAAATAAATAACATATATATTTATTTTGTAAAAATTATGGGAGAATGTCACAGTTTTGGTGTACATATTTCTATGCATTAATGAAGTGGACAAACATATGAACCGTGGACGTATACCAAAACAGTATTTTTCAGTTAATTTTTAATAAAAATAGTATAAGAATACACTATAAATGGCAAAATTAGGAATTAATGAAGTTTAGAGTGGCATTTTTACAATTTCAAATTTCGGGATGGTATTTTTACAATTTGAAGGTTTTGGAGTGGCAAATAACCAATTTTCCCTTCCACAAAATATTAGTCCAGCATGTGAACTTCCTACAATAAATCTGAATGGAAATGCAATAAATGGAAGTTTGTCCAAATTACTGATGTATTGTAATGTTCTCGAGTTCTTAGACTCATCTAAAGTAATTAAGTGCTTACCTAACATTCAAACATCAAATTAAGACTTCAATTTATGCTTAACTAACAAAGGGCTTAAACGTCGGATTTGCATTGAGATTCGTGCAAACATATTTAAAACTTAATAAATTAAAATGGCTCTTTCAATCTAAATATTTGTACGTATTTTAATACAAAACGGATGGTTTAGATCCGGCTTTGGATGAGACTTTATCCAAAACCGTTTGGACAAAAACCCACCCTTCAAAGAAATCCCATTGCTGTATTTTTGGCACTTGCAAATGTTTCCTATTCAATAATAAAAGAGCGTAAATATGAAATCTACTATTTCATCAAGACCAAGAAACATATTTTTATTTTCAAGAGTGTTTTTATTTTCCAACAAGTGTATGCGCATGTAGCTAAGTAAGACAATAATTAATTATAACTTTGATCAAAGAAAAGGGCCCACTATCAGCATCATAGGCTTTCTTTCTTTCTGCTTGTTTATTTTCAAAATCAACTTTGTTCTTCTCTTTGTGACTTAAGATGACTCGATCACTTCACAATCAGTCGAAGTCATGCGCGTTCCATTAATTTTGAGGTTTCTTAGTGTTTTTTTTATTTGTATGTTTGGTCTTATATATATCATACTCAACTAATTTCAATCAAGCACCGCTCCAAGGTGACACAAACCAATACCCGCTACACTATTTGCTACAGATTCTCTTCGTCCTAAAAGCTACAAATTCAGTTTAAATTCAACAGGTGCATGCTTACAGATAAATATTAAATACATGAAGATTAATTAAATTAAACAGATAAATAATTTAAAATAATCACACATTTTTCTCTAAAAATGGAGTATTCACTAATTGATTATTGTTAAAGTAACTTTTGATTTTGTAATAATTTTCAGTTATTAATTACTTTTAGTAGGCGATCTAGCACACATATAGTAAAATTTTTAATTCAAAACAATAATTACAGTTGTCCATATGAAATTGATGTTATAATAAATTTTTGATGTGGACTTAGAGAGAGAAGAGATAAGTTTAATGTGATCTATCATATATCCAAAATGTTACCTGTTTTAATTATATATATATATATAGAGAGAGAGAGAGAGTGACTAAGGTCAAAGTGGTAGTTCCTAGCTCTCGGTGCTACTAAGTCGTTTTGGTGGTGTTTGGTTGTGGACTAAAGTTAAGGTGGCCTAAGTTGTTATTCCATGTTAGGCCGGCCTAAATTATTCGCGTTTGGTTGAGGTCTAAAGTTAAACCATGGCTTAAGTTATTCCTTGTTTGGTTAGAGTTGGTGGAGGACTAAAGTTTTGGAAGCCTAAGTTAGTTAATTATTAATAATAGGATACTAATTATATAATATTAATATATTAATAATAACTATAATGTATTATAATATTATTATGATAATTATTTAATATATTAACAATATAAGGTATTAATTATATAATTATATATTAATAATAATTATTTACTATATTAACAATTTAAGATAATAATTATATAATTATATATTAATAATAAGATACTAATTATATATATTAATATATTAATAATAACTATAATATTATAATATTATTATAATAATTATTTAATATATTAACAATATAAGATATTAATTATATAATTATATACTAATAATAATTATTAATAATAATATACTAATTATATACTAATAAGATATTATTATAATCATTCGAGTTAGGCCATGACGTGGAATAAAATTAAACCACCATGTGAGATGGTTTAGTTTAAGCCGGCCTAAAAATCAGCTTATGCCATGTTAAGCCGGCTCAATTAAGTCACGTTTGGTGGAATAAAGAGGCCTAAATCCTTTATTCCACCCTTTAGGCCTCAACCAAACATGGCCTTTCGAATTTCCAAAGTCCAAATAGTCAATCCGAACCGTTCAAGTTGTTCTCCATATTGAAATCTGCTTGGAGTCCAAATTTTACATTTTTTTGAATTTTTTTACTATTTATTAAGCCACCTTGAAAATTGCTGATCACATGGTCCAGAATTTGGTTGCACTGTTTTTACTGTTCATCCGGATCAGCAATTTTCAAAGTGGCTTAATAAATAGTAAAAAAATTCCAAAAAATGTAAAATTTGGTCTCCAAGCAGATTTCAATATGGAGATCAACTTGAACGTTTCGGATCGACCGTTTGGACTTTGAAACCCGAAAACGACTTGGTAGCACCGGGGGCTAGGAACTACCACTTTGACCTTAGTCACTCTCTCTCTCTCTATATATATATATATATATATGTACAATTTCCGTGAATGAAACTAATTATGATAGAGAGTAGAACAAGGGTGTTCCTAAGTGCACCAAGTCTTTTTGTGATCTCAACTCTAAAACCTATCGGATTGGCTACAAACAACAAATTCAAATCATTGAAATCCTTCTACTTTACAAGTGATGCATCTACATGTAAAAATTTTAAACTTTCAAATTAATTTAGTATAAAGTCAAGTTGTCAAAATTAGAAGGCTTATAAATTAATTTTAATGCATTAATTTTTTGGACGCCTTTTGACCACTTGATTCTATACAAAATTCATTTTAAATGTTAAATTTTTTGAATGTAGATGCATTACTCGTAAGGGAGAAGGATTTCACTAATTTGGATTCATCATTTGAAACCAATCCAATAGGTTTTAGAATTGAGTTCACAAAAAGACTTGGTGCACTTAGGAACACCCTTGTTCTACTCTCTATCATATATCCAAAATGTTACCTGTTTTAATTATTTATATATAAGTTCAATTTCCGCGAATGAAACTAACTATGATTTATTATATATGTGGAAAGAGTTAAAAAAAATATTGGCAAATAATTTGTAGTTTTATTTTCTAAAATAACATTTGACATAAAAAACAAGTATGGAATAATTATATTATATCATTTTAATGGATCATTTATTGAGATCAGAGAAAATCCATGAAAATATTAACAAAAAAATAAACATATTAGAACAAAGATAAATATTTGACAAAGTTACATGATATTTTTATTTAAATGTCTCTTCGATTCCGTCAATGCACCTAATTATATATAGTTCAATATTATCTATGTGAAACGAGTAAAAAAGTCGTGGTGATACTTATATATTTCTTTTTTATTTTAAAATTTAACAGACAAAATTATCTAATAATAATATTTTTTATTTTAATAAATTTTTTAATGATAAATCAGATAAAATCTATTAAAACACACTGTAAAGAATAATGGTCTTTTGAGATATATTTTTTCTATTTAGAAAAAAGAAATCTCCGGCATTAATTTAGAACTATGTGCATCTAAAGCACCCTTTACTAAAATCAATGTAGTTGTATGTAAACCTAGAGCAATAGCATAATGAACCAAGAAATCTCTAGGGCCTATTGTTAAGAAAAGAGAATTCATATTCTCATTAACAGCATTCAACCATCCGGGTAACCATATGTTTCTACCTGAATTGAAGGCTGGGCCACTCATTGAAGATAAGAGTATTTTTTTTATGATTTGATTTGAACAACGATTTCTCAGAGTTGTTATAAGGATAACAATACAAAATAATAAAAGAAACAAAAATACAAAATTCCAAACTGTGATTATCATTTATTTTTGAAAAACAACACTATCAAAACTTTAGCAAGAGTAAGTGCTTAAATTTGAGCTTTTTATAAACTTGTACTTGGTCGAGCATTTTCTACATGTTCCGTTGTTGAACTGAGAAGGTTAAGCTGCCACTAATATCCTATCATACAATTCCCTAACTTGACGACTGGGCTCAAAAGTCGTGCATGCACGTTCTATTTTCCCTGCTTACTAAACATTCAAAGGCCAAAGAACTTATTGTTTGAGTTGGATTTAAATTGATGTTGCAAATTAATACTGTATAGTATCTGCATGGTCATAATCTCACAAATGCTGTATGGTAAGATATGCATTACGTTCATCATATTTGCATTGCACTGAAAAGAACATGTACAAAATTCAAGTCAATGGCACTCAGTGAAATTAGTAGTTAGAGAGTGATTGTCGCAATCGATTTGAAGTTTTTTTTGAGTAAAGGTTGGAGGTCAAGCCACCCAACTATATAATACCTTTGTTGTTACAACAAAGGATTTCCCCCATCCGGATTTCGAATCCATGACCTCCTACATAGAGATCATGTGCCTTGCCACTCAATGGATTTGAAGTTGTTGAAAGAATGGTAGTTGTCCAAATTTATATTTGTCAATATCTTTGTCTGAATTGAATATTTTGGAGGTGTGTAGACGCATTATTTTTAAAGATGGGTTTTTTTAACAAATATTTATATAAATCATTTTCTATAATAATAAAATAGTAACTCATAATTTTGAAATATAACAATTAAAATGTAACTTAAAACTTTATTTTTAGTATTATCCATGCAAATGAAAAATGATGAACTTAATTACAAACCATTCATCGAAGGACAAATTTTATAGCAGTCTATATTTAACATCATTTGATGAAACATGGAATGATATTCAAATTGCACGAGAGAGGGACACAAGAATCAATAACTTGATCAAACATGTGCATGCAGTCAATGGAAACTCACACATAGAACATGGATGGCATATCTATTTAATCATGTATAACGTATATAAGAAGTGAAAGAACTGTAGATCTGGTAAAGATAATGTGAAGAAACAGACCAGAGTTGTGAGGACAGCATGAAATCGTGTTATTACTTATTAGTTGAATTACGTTTTGTTACATGGACAAATAAACTTAATTTTTATTTGATATTCGGACTTTTTAGGTGGATAAACACGGTGAAAGAGAGAAAGATGAAGGAGCCATTGCCTTGTTGTCAATGAAATGGAAAATCAATCAATCATGTCCCTAAAATTCTTGCCGTGTGGAAAGAAATACCAAAAAGGAGAGAGTAGTGCTCCTCCGTATGTGGAACAAAGAATAATATGCCCACTCAAAAAAGGGAAAGCCAATACACTATCAAAACTTTAGCAAGAGTAAGTGCTTAAATTTCAGCTTTTTATAGATTTGTATTTGTTCGAGCATTTTCTACACGTTCCGTTCAATAAATTTTTCGGTTGTTGACCTGAGAAGATTAAGCTGCCACTAATATCCTACCATACGATTCCCTAACTTGACGACTGGGCTCAAAAGTCGCGCATGCAGGTTCTATTTTCCCAAAGAACTTATTGTTTGAGTTGGATTTAAATTGATGTTGCAAATACTGTATGGTATCTGCATGGTCATAATCTCACAAATGCTGTATGGTAAGATATACAGACCAGAGTTGTGAGGACAGCATGAAATCGTGTTATTACTTATTACTTAAATTATGTTTTGTTACATGGAAAAGTAAACTTAATTTTTATTAGATATTCAGACTTTTTAGGTGGATAAACACAGTGAAAGAGAGAAAGATGAAGGAGCCGTTGCCTTGTTGTCAATGAAAAGGAAATCAATCAATCATGTCCCTAAAATTCTTGCCGTGTGGAAAGAAATGCCAAAAAGGAGAGAGTAGTGCTCCTCCGTATGTGGAAATCAAATGGTGGGGTTACCATATGGAACAAAGAATAATATGCCCACTCAAAATAGGAAAAGCCAATACACAATATGTCACTGGATAAGCGTTCTAGTTCCGGTCACATTTAAAAACGAAAAAAATACACTAGTTTCTTTCCAATTGCAATCAATTACAAATGACAAAATCTGATTGGAGAACCTTTTTCTCAAAAAATTTTGTTTTTTTTAAAATAGAAGGATTACAATATTTTATGTATTTACCTAGAAGTGACTTTTGAACCGGCATCAATAACTCCCATTAAAAACATTATTATTATTTTTCAATATTTTAATTTTTCTTACAGCCGCAAAAAATCTGGCCTGAGAAATATTGATCTAGGTTATTTGTCGCAATCTTTCTAATAAATTAAATTATATAATATTTCATCTATTTTTAAAGAAATATAGAAAATATTTCTAATATTTCTATACAAAAAATAAATATATTATAACATTTTATGTTTGAAAAAAAACTTAAAACCGGGAGATTAAATTCTGGTTTTGGAATTCCAACATAACCGGAAATTTAATTTGCGGTTCCGCAAACCAGAAACTTTTTTCCCAATTTTGAACTGTCTAGAACTGAAAAAAAATTTTGCTGAAAGTTTGTATGAAACCGGGAATTTAATATCCAGTTTGGACATATGTCGAAATCCAACGTACTAAGGTGTAGACTTGTAAATTATTTATTAATTTTGGATATTAATAAAAATTTCGGTCCAATTATCATGTGTTTTTTATACTAAAGATGGCGACAAAAATGTATAAATTAGGACTTTTAAAATAACTGACAAAATTTGGACTACTCTACAAAATTATCATGTGTTTTTTATACCAGTAAGTTTTGAATACACTACTCTCCATAAAATAACGGACAAAATTTGGACTTTCAAAACAAATTATTGTCTTTGAAAATAACTAAGGTCCCACTTCCCTGACTTTACGACTTGGACTCAAAAGTCATTCCCTGCTTACCTAACATCACCACTATATTTAGTGCATGTTAGTGCAAGTTCCTTTTTCCCTGCTTTACCAAATATTCAAAGAAATCCCATATTACTAAAAATAGTAAATATACTACTTCTTTATGAAAAAATAAAACATTATTTTGCAACGGGATTCTTCTTCCATGAGTGGTCTTTATATTTATTATCAAGTGTCCCCACTTGTACCTAACGAGGTCAAGAATTAATAATAACATTGATCAAAGAAAGGGCCGGCTATCAGCATCATAGGCTTTCTTTCTTGCTTGCTGTTGTTTCCTTTCACATTCTAAATCATCACTCTAAAATTGGAAACAAATACATAATTCTGCTAGATGTGAAGAACTCTGTTTTGCGCCTCATGACTTGACATGGCTCGATCACTTCACAATCAGTAAAAGTTATGCGCGTTCCACTAATTTTGCTCTTTCGTAGTTTTTTTTTTTAATTCTTATGTATGTTCTTATATATCATACTCAACAAATTTCAATCAAGCACCCTCCGAGTTGTCTGGCTTGCTCTTTTTCTCTCCAGCAATGACACTTGCTGCACTTATTTCCATATTCCGGTTTTGGAATTCCAAAATCATAACTGGGAAATTAATTTCCAGTTCTGCAAACCGGAAACTTTTTTCCCGATTTCGGACTGACTAGAGCTGGCAATTTTTTTTGCAGAAAGTTTGTATGAAATCGGGAATTTAATCTCCGGTTTCGACAGATTTCGAAATCCAACGTACCAAGGTGTAGATTTGTAAATTATTTATTAATTTTGGATATTAATAAAAATTTCGGTCCAATAATCATGTGTTTTTTATACTAAAGATGACAACAAAAATGTATAAATTAGGCGTGGAAATAATTTTTTTCAATTCTCTTTTAATGATGGAGAAGGTTCCGCAAGCTCCTCCTAATCTCAAAAATGTCATTTCTTTGTCATCAGGACAAAACTAAAAATAAATTAGTTGTAAGATAAAAATCATAAGGGTAAAATATTACTTCACAAAGCTGTTATTAATATTTTATTTTATTTTGTGGACCAGTGCAAACCCCAATCCCTGACCCCACATTAAATTTTAAATAAATTTATACTGCAGAACAAAGATATAATATTATAGGTAAGGAAGAATTAAATGGATCAAAAACTGGCAAATTATTTTGACATCTGACCATGACATCTAGCAAATTATGCTTTGAGACCAAATTTTACATTTTTTATAATATTTTTACTATTTATTAAGATGGTTTAAATATCGTTGTTTTCAATGGTGCTGTAAAATACTTCAAAACAGCGATTTTCAAACCATCTTAATAAATAGTAAAAAAATTCCAATAAATGTAAAATTTGGTCTCCAAGCACATTTTAATATAGATTGAATATTTAATGGTTTGGATCGACTGTTTTAACTTTGGAAATCGGAAAATGACTTGGTAGCACTGGAGGGCAAGGAACAAACATTTTGATATTAGCCACACTCTCTCTCTCTCTCTCTCTCTCTCTCTATCTATATATATATATATATATATATATATAGGAAAATGTTAATATGCTACGCGTAGCATATAGGGCCTCGTGCTACGGCTCAATATTTGAGTTTTCAAAATTCTAACGGTCGATTCAAACCGTTCAACATGATCTCCATATGAATATGTACTTGCAAACCAAATTTTACATTTTTTAGAATTTTTTTACTATTTTTTTAGATAGGTAGAAAATCACTTGATCTGAAAATTCTATACCATTCAGATAAAGTGATTTTCTACCTATCTAAAAAAATAGTAAAAAAGTTTAAAAAAATGTAAATTTGGTTTGCAAGTACATATTCATATGGAGATCATGTTGAACGGTTCGGATCGACCGTTAGGATTTTGAAAACTCAAATATTGAGTTGTAGCACGGAGGCTCTCTATGCTACGCGTAGCACCGTAGCAAACTCCTATATATATGTATATATATATAGAGTGATGCTATGGTGCTTTGGAAAGTAAAGATGGTGTTTTACTTCCCGCTCATATCTCTATTTCTAAAGTTCAAATAATCAATCTGAACTCAACATGATCTTTATATTAATATGTGCTTGGAGACCAAATTTTACATTTTTTGGAAAATTTTTACTATTTTTTTAGAATTTTTGAAAATCAGTGTTTTTGTGATTTTTTTATTGTTTTTTTATTTAATGAAAAACTGTGCTTTTCAAAAATTGTAAAAAAATAGTAAAAATTTTTTAAAAAATGTAAAATGTGGTCTCCAAGCACATATCAATATGAAGAACATGTTTTCGAACTTTGAAAATGGAGATATGAGCTGGAAGTAAAACACCCTCTTTACTTCCCAAAGCATGATAGCTTATCCCTATATTTATATATATAGGTTAACTAATATCAAAATGTTTGTTCCGGAGCCGTGGTGCAACCAATTGATTTTCCAATTTTCAAAGTCCAAACGGTCGATCCAAACAGTTAGATGTTAGCTCCATATTAAAATGTGGTTGGAGACCAAATTTTACATTTTTTGGAATTTTTTTACTATTTATTAAGTCAGTTTTAAAATCATTGATTTTCATAAATAGTGAAAAATTTCAGAATCATTGAAAACAACAATTTCAAAAAAAATGTAAATTTTGGTCTCCAAGCACATTTTAAAATAGATTGAATGTTGAACAGTTTGGATCGACTATTTGGACTTTGAAAATGTAAACACGGAAGTGTTTATTCCACGGCCAAGGAACAAACATTTTGATATTAGCCAATGAGTAGAACTAAGGTGTTCTTAAGCTGACCAGGCCTCTTTGTGAGCTTAACTCAAAAATCTATCGGATTGACTTCAAACGATGCATCCAAACTGTTGAAATCGATCTGCTTCATGAATGATGCGTTTATATGTTAAATTTTTAAAATTTTAAACTAATTTTTAAACGGTAAAAAAAGAAGATGATTTATACATTAATTTTAATGAGTTTTATTTTTCATCATTTTTTGACAGCTTGACTTTATACTAAATTAGTTCAAAATATTATAAATTTGACATGTAAATGCATCACTCGTGAAATAGATCAATTTCAACAGTTTGAATTTGTTGTTTGAAGTCAATCCGATAGATTTTTGAATTAAGCTTACAGAGAGACTTGTTGAGCTTAAGAACACCCTAGTTCTACTCTTAGCCAACTGGCTAAATTACTTCCGGAAACACTTCGACCGAAGTTCTTACGGGGTGAAATTTTAATACTTGATGTTTGAAACGTCAATCTAAGTAACTCAATAAATTTTTTATATAATAAGCATGTAGCATACTGATTTTTACTGTTTTCGGATTTTTTTAACTATTTTTTATGATTTTTGAAAAATAGTCTCTTTTGACTTAAAAATACTTTTATTTTTAGGACAAAAAATCCATCTTTCAAAAATTGTAAAAAATAGTTAAGAAATTTCAAAAATAGTAAAATATGTATTCTACATATTTAGTATATAACTAATTTATTGAGATATTTAGTTCAACGTTTCGAACATCATACGGTTAAATTTGAACCGTAAGTACTTGGTCAAATTGTTTCCGGAAGAAATTTAGCCGGACTATATATATGTATATTCGAAATCTATTCCCCCAATTCAAAGTGCAGAGGGAATGAACCACTCAAAAGTCATGTAAACGCAAGTTCCCTTTTCCCCACTTACCTAACATTCAAACACTCACATGCAAATAATTGAACAGGTGTCTCCACTTGTAACTAAGGAGGACAAGAATTAATTATAAATTTGATCAAACACTCACATGCAGTTGTTTGTTGCTGAATCAGCATCATATATATATATATTCCTCCTTTTTGCTACTTGTTTCTTTTTTATATATATATTCCTCCTTTAGGCTTTCTTAAGCAGTCAATGTCGTCCGCGTTCCATTAAAGTTATGCTTTCTTGGTTTTTTTTATTTTTAATTCATATTCATGGTTATATATATCGATATACACAAATTTCTACAATTAAAGAACCACTCCAAATTGCCTTGCTTCCTCTCATTTTTTAACTCCTGCAATGGCACATGTTGCACTTGTTTCCATATTACTTGTTCTCTTCTCTTTCTCCGTCAAAACCACCACTCTAACACAAACCAAATGCATGCCTGACCAACGCCATGCCTTGATTCAACTCAAGCAAGATTTCAACACCACTGAACTCCATTCATGGAATGCAAGCACCGACTGTTGCATATGGGATGGCATCACATGCGATAAGCAAACCGGAATGGTGACTGCACTAAACCTTAACAATCTGCAAATCATGGGTGAACTCAACCCGGCTTTGTTCAATCTCAGCTCTCTTCGATACCTCGACCTTTCTTTGAACAACTTCTATAATATTACCCTTCCACAAACCGGGTTTGAGCGACTTGGAAATCTAACACATCTTGACTTGTCCAATTCTGGATTTGCCGGTCAAGTTCCGATCAGCATTTCTTCCCTCACAAACCTTATCTCACTTGACTTATCAGGTGACATGTATCTTCATGACACAGGCCTAAAAACCTTACTCAGCAACCTCACCAAGCTCCAAGTTCTTTGCATGAATACGGTTGACATTTCACTAAATGGATCTGAGTGGGGCAACGCAATTTTTCAAGTTGGCCCAACTCTTCAAGAGCTATCCATGTCAGATTGTGGACTAAAGGGTAACTTTCCGGATGAAATATTTCACCTTACAAATCTTACAAAACTTGATTTAACTTCAAATTCAATGTTGTCAGGTCCATTAGATTCAATTGGAAATCTCCAATATTTATTGGAATTGAGACTTTACGGCTGTAACTTCTATGGAGAAGTTCCGCCTTCAATAACAAACCTTACAAGACTCCAATTCTTGAGCTTAGGGTCAAACAGATTGACAGGTGCGATACCCATGTCATTGTTTTCTCACCCTTCTTTGCAATCCCTTTATCTATCATATAACCAATTGTCAGGATTTCTACCTGAGTTCTCAAATGGATCATCAAAGTTGGAATATATTTACATTGAGAACAACAATCTTCAAGGAAAGTTGCCAATTTCCATATTCAAATCCCCAAAGCTCACTGATTTAGATCTTTCATCAAATAACTTCAATGGTACATTGAATTTAGACATCATCAAGCACTCTGAGAAGCTTGAAGATCTGGATCTCTCAAACAACAATTTGTCAATTATAGAAGACAAAAACCATAACGAGTCATTCTATGTATCATTTCCAAAAATAGAACTTCTGGGGTTGGCATCGTGCAATTTAACAAGGTTTCCTTCTTTTCTAAGTTACCAAACAAATGTGGTCACCTTAGACCTCTCAAATAATAGTCTCACAGGAGAGATTCCCCTTTCCATTTGTAATATGTCATTCCTAACGGATGTTGATCTTTCACATAACAATTTAACTGGTACAGTTCCACCATGCCTTCTAGAAGGTGCTTCATTGAATGCGCTTAACCTGAAAAGTAACAAATTAAGTGGGCCATTGCCACGAAATTTTAATCAACCATGTGGACTTAAAGCAATAAATCTGAACGGAAATTTTATTAATGGAAGTTTGCCCAAATTACTGATGTATTGTAATGCTCTCGAGGTCTTAGACGTGGGAAACAATCGGATAGTGAACAGATTTCCCTATTGGCTGGGAAATCTTGAAAATTTGAGAGTTCTTGTCTTAAGATCGAATATGTTTTATGGACAAATTTCAGACGTGAAAATCAAAACAAAAGGAAATTATTCCTATTTCCCCATGCTAAAAATTCTTGACCTTTCTTCAAATCATTTCAGTGGTACATTGCCAAAAAACTTTTTTGTGAATCTGAAGGCTTTGATGGGCGTATCAAATACAAGGTTTACAGATTTGGTTTTTGAGTTTGATCTACATTACACTCGATATGTAGCTTCAGTCTCATACAAAGGGCTGAGTTTTGATCTGATGGACAAAATTGGCATATTCAGTTACCTTGATCTGTCAAATAATGAATTTTGGGGGAGAATACCCGAAGAGATAGGGCAACTCAAGACACTTCTTGTTCTTAACCTTTCACATAATGCTCTGACATGTTCAATTCCACTGGAATTTGCTAATTTACAGCAACTTCAAATACTGGATCTCTCCTCCAACCAGCTTTCCGAACACATCCCTCAAGAACTCACCTCTCTCACTTTTCTTTCTGCACTAAATCTCTCATACAACAATTTAGTTGGAGAAATACCCGAAGCCCGTCAGTTCTCAACCTTTTCGAATGATTCTTACATGGGTAACCCCGGATTGTGTGGTAGTCCTTTCACAATGCAATGTGCAACAACTCCTTCCAATCATGGGATTTATAAAGGTTTGCCTTCAAAATCTTCTGCTGATATAATTGGGCTCTCCGTTTCTATTGGATTGGGGTTAGGTGTGGGATTTGCCTCTGTAATTTGGGCTACAATATCATGGGCGAATGGAAGAAAGTGGTTTAATTTCATTATAGATAGGTTTTACTTTCGACATTTTCACTGATGAATATGTGTAATATCTTTGTAATAATAAACTGATTTGAATCACCATGTATTTTCATGATGAGTGTGTCTTTGTCTATTAAATGCTGCCTTTGTAACAACAGCTCCTCTTGTAATTTTCAGTTTAATGTCAAGCCTACGGGCACTTTCTCAAAAAAAAAAAAAAAATTATCAATGTGTTGATTTTGGACTAATTGTTCCTTAAACTGAACATAAATTTTCTTAAACAATCTTGGAATTTGGATTGGTATGAATAAAACCTCTAAATATGGTGCATTGCAATGTATATGCCTTTTTGTACATTAGACTCCAAAATTCTTGGTTTTGATTTCCAAACAACCGATCCAAACCATTCAATTTGATATCCATATGAAAATGTGCTTGGAGACCAAATTTTTTTTTTTTTAAAATTGTTTGCTATTTTTTTAGAATTTTGAAAATCTTTGTTTTTCTATGGTTCAGAAATTTTTGAAAAACAACAATTTTGAAAAATTCTACAAAAATAGTAAAACAATTCAAAAAAATATAAAATTTTGTCTCCAAGTACATTTTAATATGGAGAAGATGTTGAGCCATTTAGATCGACTGTTTGAATTTCATATCCAACAATTTACAGTCCAATGTACAAGAGGGCTTATACATTGTAATGCACCATAGCCCATCACTCTCTCTCTCTCTCTCTCTCTATATATATATAGAGTTGGGCTACAGTGCTATACATATATAGTGTCAGGCTGTGCTATGCATTATAAATCGTCGGATGAGCTTTAAGATCCGTGCAAGCACTTAATGAAACAATAACGGAAAAGTAAAAATCAACAGGCTCGGTGACCTCCGTCAGGATTATATTCCTCTATTCTCTCTGCTGTTCGCCTCCCTCTCCTTTCTTTGTATTTTCCCCAAATTCGAAAGGATGAAGGGGAAGTAGCACCTCGCTCAAGCCTAGCTCCGCTTGATTAGAAACTACAGCTTTGTATAAAACATGAGATTAGATTGGAAACTACAATGTAAGCGTCTTATTTTTCTTTTGTTTCTTTCTTTGTACAAAACATACTGCTTCTACACTGATACTGTAGCAGGTAATTTTAATATTGAAATTGAGTTACACAAATTGGAACTTCTAAGTTCTAACACATCCAAACTTAGGTTCCTTGGCGTCATGAATCCCTTCAATATTATCGCCTTAGTATATGTAATTCTTCCTACTAGTACTGAAAGTTAATTAGGTTCTTAATTGGATAACCTAGTCATGAATCCCTTCATGCTCGATCCAAGGAGAGGCTGCTGAAACCAGATCGGGGACCTCCCTCAAGAACGAGAGAAAGGCGAAGAGAGATGGCGAGAGAGAGCGAGAGGAGCGTGAGAGAAAGGCTGGGGGCGGGAGGGTGGGGGGAGGGGGGACGGTGGGGCGCAAGAGAGAGCAGCTAGAGAGGATGAGATTCACTGTATGACAGAGAATTAATTATTTTCTATCTCCTTTTGTCTCCGTTAGTATGAATTAGCGCTAAAATCTTGCACGGATCTTAAGCCTATCCGACAATTTATAAACGCACAGCACAGTCTAATGCTATATATGCATAACACTGTAGCCCAACTCTATATATATATATATGAGGTTGGCTACTCTACTTAAATAAGTATATGAAGGCATATGCTTATAAGTCATTTTTAGCTTTTCAAAGTCCAAATAGTCGATTTCAAGCGCTCAAAATGATATGTATATTAGTGAAGGATGTGTGTTTTGAAAGTTATTTCTTTTAGTGATAATTTATATATAGTTCATGATTTTATTACGAATATTATTATTCATGCTCCTTGAGATTTATATGTTATATCTTTGGAAGTGTTCAGGAAGATGCTCTTGGTCTTGAACCATATAACTCCTAAGATGAGAAACATTTAATCACTAAATATGTTCACAATTGTGGTAATTAAAGAAGAACATTAATTACCGAGAAAGATTGTCATGTTGATTAAAGTACATTGAAGTTCTATAAATGTTGATAAAGGATTATCATTTAATAACATGAATATATAAATATGTGTATTTTATATATTGAACATGACCTAAATGAATGGAACATTATATGGATTGTGTTTTATGTCATTAATGTTTCCATTGTGTCTTTAGAATCTAAGATGTGAGATGTGTAGATTTTTCACATGAGAAATATATAATGTGATTGCTATTTAAATACTATCTTCAGATAGGAATAAAATAGTAGTTCGTTGTGTACAACTTGTGCGGAAAAAATCTATATGTTAATATTATCATTGTCCCTCAATTTGAGTTATGATATTACTGGGCCCCTTGGTAAAGTGGAATTATATCGCATGCAATATAACTGATGTAGTTATAATTATAATTCACTTGAGAAACCAAGAAAAGAATATAATGCAAGAATGACACGATCCTATTTTGCATATTATTCATAATATCATGAGACAAGGATAGACACAAAATTAGTGGATTGAGTGAATGATTATTATGTCGTTTGGATAACTATAATGTAATGATAGAACCTCTTATAGTCAATAATATAAAGTTTTATATTATTGCCAAGATGACATAAATCCTCTATACGGTCACACCAACTGAAGAGAAACAACGAGTATTTTATATTTCATAATGATGTATAAGATAAAATACATGAGATGAAATGATAAAATAAAATGTCATAATATGACATGCTTAGACCATAAATAAATTTGCGAAGTTATGCAAATATTATTTGGTATAATGTGTGAATGCATTATAAGAATAATAAGAATATTGCATAATTGAATAATATGATTAATATTATTTATTCATAAATTAATTTATTAAACCAATCACAAGATGAGATTAAAGAGATCATAAAATGGCTAAACAAGGCTAGTGACATTTGTGTAATTAATTTAAACATTACACAAATAGTTGCCCTAACCTTACCTATTTAAAGGGGTGTAATTAAGGAAAAGAGTGAGAATTTTTCTGCTCATTTTCTTGGATGAAATTACTGTAGCAGTGGCCGAAATTACTGTAGCAACCTCTTTGCTTAAGGCCAAAACCCTAGTAGTTCAATATCTTCTCTAATATCTTCTTGATAGGTTTAGCCACCAAGAAATCAAATAGGTTGTTAATTTAAAGATCAAGAGGTGGTTGGATCTAAGCCTTGAACTTCACATCCATCTATCTAAGAGGTGTGTTAGTTCGTTATTTAGGTTTAAGGTGAACCAAGAGGCGCTTTCAAGAAGAACACGAGAACTAGAAGGGAAACCGGCTTTAGCAATAAATTAGATGAGATTAATTTATTTTAATTTAGTACACATTAGTTTATTGAAAATCTTGTTTGCTTTTGTCATATGAATAACATCTTTTGTGTATTGAGCCAAGTGGTGATAGAAAAATTTTAAATTCTCACCATATAGGTATACACGTGATATCCCAACAATTAGAATGTGCTTGGAGACCAAATTTAACATTTTTTAGAAAAATTTTACTATTTTTTTAGAATTTTTCATAACAGTGTTTTTCAGATTTTTTTTAATTTTTGTTTAGATTTTTTTGCCATATTAAAACACTGTTGTACCATAAACTGAACATAACTGATCAATTTGGTCTAATTGTACCATAAACTGAACATAAACTTTCTTGAAACCATCTTGGTATTTAGATTGTTATGAATAAAACCTCTAAAGAAAGGTCGGAAAAATTTGTTGTCTTTATTTCTGATAAAAGAGTCATACACACACACACACACATACTAGTATTGTGCCCGTGCGTTGCAACGGGGACATATTATAAGAGAATTTTTTTCATATAAAATGACATTTTTCATAAAATAAAGACCAATAAAAAGAATAATTATTCAACAAATCCTACATGTCAATAGTTACAAAACTCTTAACATAAATACATTCATTGCAGGATTCCTTGCAAATTAAGCCACAGTTTACTTAAGATGAAAAAGTGTGTAGCTTTTCTTCCATTTGCAAAGAACATAATCACAACTGTGAGTCAATTCAATATATCTCAAAGGTGTTGATTATTACTACAATTTATTTGGTTTCATTTCAAGAGTACCACAGGTCAGTAAATCACAAGTCTGAAGCTTCTATACAGCACATATTACAGCTCCTTCAAATCATGAGTTCAATACAGGTTTGCCTTTGAAGTCTTCTACTGATACAATTGGGCTTTCAGTTTCTATTGGATTGGGGGTTAGGTGTGGGATTTGCCTCTGTAATTTGGGCTACGATATCATGGGAGAATGGAAGAAAGTGGTTTAATTTCATTATAGATAGGTTTTACTTTCGACATTTTCACTGATGGATATATGTAATATCTTTGTAATAATAAATACGTATAAATCACTATGTATTTTATTGAGTGTCTCTTTGTTTATTAACTACCTCTTTTTTAAACACAGGTCACAAAATGTATGGTAGGATACAATCAAGGGCCTTCTTACTACCGTCGATCTATATCCAACCTCCCAAATAAGACATCCCAAGCCTGTACTCCCCTAATTGGAGAGTATCCAAAGAATATTCTTTTCACCGCTCCAAGTGGTCCCAGACTCTCAGCTCGAACTTTCTTTTTTTTCGTCCCTTGCCAATTATTCACTTTAATTTTCTCTAAAGTATCTCAAATCATGATATTTGATCTGAGTTGTCAGATTAGAATCCTGATTAATCTTGTTCGAAGTAAAATACAGCGGATCGCTTTAATTTTCGTGTTAAAGAAAATTGGACGGTCCAGATCTAAACTCAAAACTTGAGTTAGCTCTGGTCATATGAATTCATTATTCCCAACCATATTTAATGTACCCAAAAAGAGCACTGACATATGGGTCACACATATCTGACCCCACTTGTCAGTTGTTATGTCCGATATTGCTCGAAACTTCTCCGTTTCTCTTTTCTCTTTTCTCTTTGCTCCATCTCTTTAGCTCTCTCCGATTGTTTTTTCCACCTTACTCTGAAAATTATGCACCTCTCGTCCTTCTCCTCTTCCCTCTCCGTATCCTTCTCTGCTCACTCTCGCTCCAATTTATTCCCAATCGGACAGTCCAGATCTTTCAACACACATTCTATTAATGCAGAGTATGACAAGCAGTCCCCATTAATCAGCGCCTCTGCCATGCGGACCCCACCTACTCACGGTGGTTTCCGTTAACCAGACAGGTGGGCCATTCCTCTTCTCTATATAATGGGCCCCTCGTGTCAGCTTATCTCTACCCCTCATTCTCTCCTTCTGACGTAGACCTTTCACCATATGTTCCATTTGAATTGAAAAGAAAACTAAGAATAAGAGTGAGATGAGAGAATTCAAAGATAACTTCTAACACAAAGCCTTGTGATTTAATCAAGAAACTTAAATTTCATTATCAAGACATAACAATACATTTTAATCAAGGAATAAGAGTGAGATGAGAGGATTCATATTTAAAAAGCATTAAAAAATTTAAACTTAGGGGCCCGATTGACAACTGCTTAAACTACACAAACCCAATAAAAGTAGAAAGCATGGCTTGTTGAATATTAAACTATCTTCTATTACCGAGATTTTTATTAATACCCTAAAAAAAAAAATAATAATAAAAATACCCTCAGTTTTCAAAAAATTTTAAAAATACCCTAACCGCCCAGTGAACAGGCGGTTCACTCTCCCTACCCAACCGCCCCTTCACTGGGCGGTTCTCCTACTCTACCCAACCGCCCAGTGGTTGGGCGGTCCACTGTGAAAAAAATTTTCTGGCCTTAAGGCCGCTGGTTCCCTTCTCCCTCCCTCAAACCCTACCCGCCCCCCCCCTGTTCCTCCTACCCGACCCGAGCAGCCCCCCAGCGCCCCCCCCCGACCACCCCCGCCCACCCCCGCCCACCCCCGGCCTCCCCTCTACCCGGCCACCCTACCCTCGGCCTCCCCTTCCCCTCCCTCTTCCCGTTCTCTCCTCCTCTCTACCCGGCCGCCCCTCCCCTCCCCCACCCCGCCACCACCCCCTCCACCACCCCCCTACCCGAACCAGCCCCTCCCCCACCGGCCACCCCTCTCTCCCTCTCTCGGCCACCCTCTCTCTCTCTCTCTCGGCCAACTTTCTCTCGATCGGATTTTTTCTAGTACGTTTACGTAAATTATTAATTTATTTTTTTGTAGAATTAAGCGGATTTAGTTTGGAAATTGAATTGCCGTATGCGGGTTGTTGATTTTCCCGACGCGATGAAGTTGATAAAAATTAGAGTTTAGAGTTCAGTTTGGAAATTGAATTGCCGTGTGCGGGTTGTTGATTTTCTCGACGCGAGTAAGTTAAATTAGGGTATATAAATTAATTAGAATTTAGGTTTTATAAATTAAATTAGGGTTTATAAATTAAATTAGGATTTATAAATTAAATTAGGGTTTATAAATTAGGGTTTATAAATTAAATTAGGATTTAGGTTTTATAAATTAAATTATGGTTTATAAATTAGGGTTTATAAATAAGAGTTAGGATTTATAAATTAAATTATGGTTTATAAATTATGGTTTATAAATTAGGGTTTATAAATTAAATTAGGGTTTATAAATTAAATTAGGATTTAGGTTTTATAAATTAAATTATGGTTTATAAATTAGGGTTTATAAATTAGAGTTAGGATTTATAAATTAAATTAAGGTTTATAAATTAGGGTTTATAAATTAAATTATGGTTTATAAATTAGGGTTTATAAATTAAATTAGGATTTATAAATTAAATTAGGGTTTATAAATTAAATTAGGATTTAGGTTTTATAAATTAAATTATGGTTTATAAATTAGGGTTTATAAATTAGAGTTAGGATTTATAAATTAAATTAAGGTTTATAAATTAGGGTTTATAAATTAAATTATGGTTTATAAATTATGGTTTATAAATTAAATTAGGATTTATAAATTAAATTAGGGTTTATCAGCGGTGTCTACTCTACGTGGGGATGATACGGCGGCTTCTTGGGGTAGCGGATCCAAAGACGCTACAGAAGAAGAAGAAGAAGAAGGATGATGAGGAGTTTCGGTATTCGGGGTGTACAATGCTCCAGCACACTGCTCCTATGGTGGAGGACTCCGGCTTTGACGGCCGCCTCGTTGCCATGTTGCATGACAGTGGGGAGAACATAAACTGGCGCGAGATACAGCCCACACCACTAGATCCGGATCAGCCCAGAGTCGCTATATACGGTGATGAGATGCCGCCACCTCCTCCAGGTAATTTGATTTTGTCGTACACAGTCATTTCTCGGTACAAAAACTATTCTAATTAATTTGTCTTCAATTATGCAGTGGATGAATCAGGTTGGGGCTTCCACGAATGGGTGTTGAATAACAATGCGTGGAGCGCTTACTACAATGAGTATGGAGTTCCGGTGCAGGTTGGACAGGTAGCAAAAATTTATTATTTATTCAACTTACTACTTATTTGTATGTAGCAAAACTAACATTGTTTCCATTAAGGGTGGAGCTCCCCCACGACATTCCACTCCGGAGTTCACTATGGATGACTTTATGGGAGATTATGCCGGGGATGAGAGACGGAGCCTCCACATGCCACGATATCCGGAGGCCAGACAGCACGATGACGAGGCCAGTGGGAGTGGAGCACAGCATGCAGATGCCTATGCATCTGCTATATTTGGCACACCGCCTCCTCCGCCTACGTATCCATCGACCTGGGAGCCATGGGAGGTGCCTACTATGCCGCCTATCCCCCCACTGGTGGAGGATCCGTGGGCCGAGGCGGATACAGCCGCACAGGAGGAGGAGGTTCACGTCAGGCGTGTACAGCCGCCTAGGGACCGTCATCCACCTCGTAGGTTGGATCTCTCTGGTCGTCGCCCTCGCCCTCGACGTTAGGTTTTTTTATGTTTTGTAGTTTGATAGGTTTCTACTATTATGTATTCGGTCTGGACTATTTTGCATGAGTTATGGACATTTATTTTACGTAGTTTGGATTTTTTTTTTTTACTTCCGATTTAGATTACATATTTTTCACTGTTTATCACGTTAGCCAAATCGACAATCAGTACAACAGCCGTATAACCGCATCAAAACTCAACTCACTTTTATTGAAAATTACAATAAAAAAAATTAAGCACTTTCCTTCATTTTTATATAAAATCTACAATAAAAAATATATATCAATATATATTTCCTTACAATAATATATATCTTAGTAAACCAAAATATATCTTAAACAATATATACATCTTAAAAAAAAAATATACCAATATGTATTTCCTTATAAATATATATATCTTAAAAAAAATATATATATATCTTAACATGAAGGAAAAATATATATCTTAACAATATATATATCTTAAAAAAGAAAAATATATCTAAACAATATATACATCTTAAAATATATATACATCAATATAATATCCTTATAAAAATATATAAAATCTGAAAAAAAAAAAAAAAAAACACTGAACCGCCCTATCTCTGGGCGGTTTTCTGGAGGAGGTGGACCGCCCAGAAATAGGGCGGTTTTCTACCATCAGTGGACCGCCCCATTATGGGGCGGTTAGGGTATTTTTAAAATTTTTTGAAAACTGAGGGTATTTTTATTATTTTTTTTTTTTTTTAGGGTATTAATAAAAATCTCGGCTTCTATTATAAATAGAGAGTACAAAAGTTTACAATACTACTTGATGTATTTCTTATTCTCTCACATATGTCGGTTAATGAGTTCCCTAAAATATTGTACATGCTAGAAGATAAAATATTAAAATAACATAGAAATTTCTAGCTCAAATCCTCTTGACCGACAATATAGTCGGTAGTGAAAAATTGATTAGTTTCTAGATCACTATTGATTTAATTATCTAATAGGGTTTGGGCCAACACGGTGCTGCTACTTCAACATGGCTCTGAAAATCGGAATCGATCATCTGACTGTGAAATCAAAATTGATCTTTTGACTGTGGAATTGAAATAGGGTGAATCGGTCGGAATCAGACAAATCAAATTGGAAACTCGAATTTCTTTTGGCATAAACATATTTTCTACTAAATTTGTCAAACAATCCATCCAACACTCATAATAATTAATTTTGAATGGATAACAATAAAATTTGTAGTGTAGTACTTGACAATTTAAAATTTATTTTATTTCACAAACAATTAATATTTTATTTTGCTTAAGTCAAAATAAAAAACTTTGGTTTTGGTTAGGCAATAGTCAACTCTATTTAGCTTCCTGGAACACACTTACTGATCTATTTGATTTTGCAGTTACTCTTGGTGCAGTACAACAACAGGGTTTTTTGATTATTCTAAGTGTTGTCTGCTGGACGGTTTGGAAGCATCGCAACGAAATTTGCTTTAATTCTTATGCTCCTAAGTCTATTCGATCGTTGATCTTACTTAGCATTTCTGTTTTTCAATATTGGGCAGGTACAATGGACAACAGCATCCAGGGAGCTGCTGCAGGTTGGCTGCCGGTCGAGCTCAACGCTATACCTTTGAGGATGTGGGACCCAGCAGATACTCAACTGGTCATTTACCAGGAGCCTGCTCAGGAGCCAAATAGGGATGCTGGTTCGCCAGCCACTGCCGAATGATCATTACTTCTTTAGTTTACATTAGCCCTCTTTCTAGTGGCTTAGTTATAGGACTCTTATTTTCCATTACTGTGTTTTGGTGGTTGATTAAGCGACGTGCTTTTGTGTTTTGTGTGGTGTTTAGTCTATTTTGGTATTAACTAGTTGTTTAGCAAGACGTCTATCTGTTTGGTTTGTAAATTAACTTCTGGTTTCAATTGAAACGGGCACTATATGCCTTTTATCAAAAAAAAAAAAAAAGTCAAAATAAAAAAATAAAAATAGAATAAACCACTGTTGTCAACAGCTATATCAGCTATATGCACCCTTTACTTTAGTCAAATAAAAATAAAAATAAAACAAATCACTGTCTATTTAATAGCATAATCAATTTTGAATTAAATAGGACAGTATTTATAATTGTAAGTTTGGTATAAACGAAAAAATAGTGTAAGCGCTAAATATGACAATTTGTGCTTTGCTCCTTCCTATTTAATAACCGGTGTGGACATGGTCCACAGTAAACCATGTTATATTTTCAAAACAAAATAATACACCATCCACACACCAAGTTTATTCAATATTTTACTAAGATTTAACTATATTATTCTTCTTTCTCAATCACGGCTCCTCCAAATCTTTCTGATTGCCTTTGAAAAATACAAAATTGGTCCGATTAAATCACCCAAACAATGTACTTTTGCTCTGGATGTATGAAAATGAGTCAAAAATTGGTTGATTGTTTCGATTTAGTCCCGATTTTATCGATTCTTCTCGTACCCAGCCGAGTCAATTCAGAATCGGCCGATTTTCCCAACCAAGGTAGAAAGAAAATATAGTAAGCTCAAGACAAATCTTGGGAAAGACCATTTTGTAGAAAAGCCCCTTGGAAACTTGACAATCAGATACATAGTCCCTCCAGGTTTATAACTATGCCCCTAGAGATTTTTAAAATCATAAACATGACTTTATAGTCTTAAATAAGTCCAAACTAAGTCTAAATCCAAATCCTATATCAACCAAAACCCAAATCAAACCTAAATAAATCCAAATAAATTCAAATAAATTGAAAATAAATGTAAATCAACCCCCAATAAATCCCAAATAAATCTAAATTAAAACCCAATAAATCCCAAATAAACTCAAATAAAGTCCAAGTCAAAGTAAATCCATATCAACCTGAGCCCAATAAAAGTCTAAAATCCGAAATTATATACAAACCAAACGAGACTCAAATTGAATTAAACTTAAATCAAAAGTACTTTAAATAAAACTAAATTCATATATTTATTGCTGATAGGGGTCCAACCCCAATTAATTGATAAAATATTTTTAAATATTTTATTACATTCATTGATGTTTTTCTACAAACTATATCTATTTATTTAATGCTAAATCGGAAGTATTTTCTACATTCAAATAATTTGAAAATTTTAGTATCTAATCAATACAATACTAATATTAAAATATGGTGTACAAGAAACCGAATATGTAAACAATGTTTTTTCGAAATTCCTTAAAACTTGATATTTTACAGCAACCTACATAGGTAGTTAAATCCACAACGACATGGAGTGGCCAGAAGATGGAAAAATAGACATGTATTAATTAGAAGTAACAAGCACACTAATGTTGTTTTACTCTAATAGCTAGGATGTAGTAGTTTTACTTTAAATTTATGACTATATAATGAAAATGCAAAGTCAAAGTAGGGCGGCGGGGGTGGTCATGACGCCAGATTTATGAAGAAATCGTTAATAACAGGTTTTCTTAAGCGAAATTTGGAGGTTAAGCCTCTAGATTCAATTATGTTAATAACGGTTTTGTTTACTGTCACTACTACAAAAAAGGAGATTATACACGGACAAAAATGGAAGAGCTACACGGATTTCCTACCGTGTTTAAATCGAGGGTGTATAAATAGGTCAATAACTACACACGGACATTTGTCCGTGTACAATCTCAACTATTATACACGGATAACTACACAAACAGCCGTGTAAAAAGCCCAGAATGTGTCGCTCTCCATGATACAGAGCTACACGGATATTACCTAAACAACCGTGTACGATTCTTTTCGTACACGGACTTTTAAATAAAAACCCGTGTATCTTGACCCTTTCTACACGGACATTTATTAAAATGTCCGTGTATCTCTCCTCTTTATACACGGACATTTAACTAAATGTCCGTGTAGCTCTCCTCTTTCATACACGGACTTTAGTTAAATGTCCGTGTATGAAGACAATTTTTTTTTTTTTTTTGTATTTTTTGTTTTTCGGCTAGCCTCCAGTTTTGTTACAGAGAACTATTCCATATTTCCCATATTTTCCAGATTTCATATAACAAGAAATCCATATTTTCCAGATTACCAAGAAATTCATATTTTCCAGATTACCAATAAATCCATATTTTCCAGATTAGCCAGAAATTCATATGCAATAAATTATACAATATTCACATACACCAAATTATACAAAATTATGGAAATCCATGTTGAGCATTGCAAAATTCTGATACAAACCACCTTGCCCACACACACCTGATATCGTCGATCTGCTCCTTGGTGTAATGCGGTTGGTTTGGCAAATTCTACAATTACAATTTGGTATTAGTTAGTAACAAGAAAAGGTAGATGAAATACAGTCGCAAATATCAATTGCTATTATATAGGAACAATTAATATGAATTACATACCGAGTTTGGGAATTGGAATTGTATTCTTTCGACAAAGTCAAACATGAAAATCATCGTGTAGTAAGCGCATTCCCAACCCTCCAACTGTTGCGGGCCCTGAAATTTGCATTTAGCGGCCTATGTTAGAATGATAATATTTTTTTCGACAATATATATGAAATTATAAATTTATAGTGTGCTCACCAGCAGCCACTTCCAACACAACTTGCTTTTCTTGCTCTTGTTATGCGATCCTCCCTCTTTAACATATTTCGCAAAAGCCCTTACAAAATTGAGTGAATGTTTATAGCAATTTTATAATTTGATATAATTGAAAAAAATTAAAACCAATTAAATTATTATTGCTTACTTGTTGACATAAGGGAATATGTCTTTGCACTTGTTAGCCGGGATATTTCCTCCGGGCTTACAAGAATCAACAATTATGCACGTATTTAGGTAAGGCACAATTATTATCAGACACCAGTGCTTGCTGTGGGAGGATAAAAATTAAAGTACTTTAGCATATAATAGTAACACGAGTGTTTGCTAATATGAACAATACATAAGCTAAGGTTAGAATTAACATCTGGTGGTACGGCAAGAGAATGTATTTCTTCTCCGCCTCCTGAGCATGATGCAGCGCTGAACAAATGTACTCGATACCCTCCTTCGAAGAACGTCTCAGCATTGTAGCACTCACCATCTCGGGGTCCAGAAATACGCACAAGTTCTTCCTTTCTACCATCTCATCACAATTTCGGATTAGCTTCCTGAAAACTCAAAATTTTACATTAGAATTATATTTGAGTTGTATACAATAATGAAAATAATTTCGAGTCACTAACATGAGGAAAATGGAGATGAACGACACATCGAGCCATTTATCGGATGACGAGTGGTGGAGAATGTCCCTGAAGTCTTTGAACGACATAGTGATCATGCCGCCGGCATGTAAAAACATCCCAGGTGGGACGGGGATGAAGATATCCCTCATGCTTTCGGGTGTCGACATCAAGCGGTCGTGGAGAAGGCGCAAATCACCGGGCAAACGGCTGTATTCTTCTTCGGTGACCAAAGGACGGTCTGGTGATCCTGGCGCGTCAGCCCCAACGTCGCAAGCCACAACAGTCCGTACCGGTGACATCAACTCCTGTGCACCGATGTCATCATCTCCTCGTGTCTGCATTAAAATTAACATATCTTCTTCAATTATTTGAAAAAGAATGATTTGAATGTAACAAAAGAAATGAATTATTTAGATATTACCTGATGCAAAACAATCTGACTCCTGGGCCATTGGACAAATGACTTGCGAACATCATCAAGAACGAACTGAGCGACGGTAGGGGCAGGAAGAGGTATGCGCCCCCATCCCTCCACGACTGAGTCAACCTGCACACATGCATAGTCGGGCAAGAGCTGAGCATGGTGTACAATCGAGACTCCTGGAAGTACAACGCCCGTGGCAACGGTCAGAGGAGAACTACCCTGCCACAGGACGAGGTCGCATGCTCTGGGGTCCTGCAATTATCAAAAAGTTGTTACTTTTTAATGGTGCGATGTTGTCTAACAATGCTACAAACAGGTATGAATTACCTTTAGACTATAAAACAGTAGTGATTACCTTTAGATTTTCCAAATCATCTAAGGCCCAAGTCCCGGATGCTTGGCTACTTCGCCGAACTCCCGGCGAAATAGGAGGGGGTTGCTCGGATTGCTGCGCAAGAGATGAAAACCGGTTCAACAACCTTGATTCCATCTCAGCCATCTTTGCGTCGTACGCAGCCATCTTGGAGTCGTACTCTCTGCTGACCTCCGCGCGTACCTGCGCAACTATCTCGTCTTTATCAACTCTGGCACGAGGTTTTCTTCGAGATTTTTCACCCTCAACTCGGAACACCTCCTTCCAGCCCCTGTAGGCCCCTACACCCCTTACCCGGCCCGTGTGTTCTGGATTCCCGAGCGCTGCGGCCAAGGAATCATTTTGTCGTTCGACCGTCCGGGCACCCGAACTGACCTCCTGCTCCACCTCCAACTGTTAATAGAAATATTAGTTATAGCAAAAAACCGAGTGATGTACATTCAGAGTTATAATTTCGTTTGAATGACACAAAGTTATAAGAAAGGACTCTTACCATTCTCTGAGCCACGGGTTGCAATTTCTGTGGGAGTACTATCTTCCCGTCAGCGGTTAGCTCAGATCTACCCATGAACCAACATTGGCCCCTAGGATTTTGGATCTGGACCACGGGTGAGTCTGAATTTCTGTTTTGCTCCAGTGCTGTCTTCCACTCTGCCGACTTACCCTCGTAACCAGCTGACCCTAAATGGTGCGGATACTTGTTCATGCCAGCGATCCTCTTGCCTTCTTTACTTTTTGCCTTCACATGTGCAAGAAAATCAATTAGTTTTAGAAAAATAATTGAAAATCGAGAAAAAACATAAACTACTTTGGATAATGTTACATACCTTGAACTCTTCTGTGGACTTCAAAGCTTGAAACTCCTCCCACACCTCTTGTGTTACCCAAGGATAGTACCCTACCGGACTTCTCCCTTCGTCCATGAACTCTGTCTTCAGCGTGCTCTTGAATTGCTTCCAACCTTCGTTCATGATCCTCAGAGTCTTGACCTTTGGGGTATCGCTCTCGATGTTCCACTGAGCCTGAGTGACACCAAATTAACTGCATTTAATTTCATGTACAACAATGAAAATAAAGTAAAGAGTTGTTCGGTGCTTTACCTTCACCATGTTCCACCAGTCGTTCTTCTCCTCTTTATCAAACTTATTCCAACTCTCTACAAGGATACTTGCCTTTCGCTTCACCAAATTGCAACACCAATTTGAGTACGCCATTCGGTTTGGACCTTCCGCACGCCCGTCGTCCGTGAACCGGATTTCCAACTGCTTCTTCTCAGACGTGCTTGTGCACATTGTCGGACCTCTTTTCCTTCTTTCTGATGAGGCAGTAGCTTGCTGATCATCTTCTGCCATCGCATCTATGTGCTCACCCTCATCCGACATGGTTCTGCCATACAAAGAAATATTAAAAGAAATATTATATAAACACCAAATGGAGAGAATTAGTTTACTCATATATGCACATTAAGTTATGCACATTAAGTAATGGACCTATGTGCAAAACAAACACCACAGTAAAATGGAGGACTTCAAAACACACAAAATGGACCTTAATTTCATATTTTTCTGATTTTAATTCGATTTTATATGATTTTCCAAAGTTCAGCCTCTCAAAATGAAAATTCTGCACCTTTAAACATCAGATTTTCTCAAAATGAAAATGTGAACTTTAAAAAATCATATAAAATGGAAACAAAATCATAAAAATATGAAATTTGTGTCCATCTTGTGTGTTTTGGAGTCCTCTGTCTGTGGGTCATGTTATAATCTTGTTTTGGTCACGGCATTGATCTGCACTGATCAATTTACCAGCAGAGGTCATTTTGGCCGTTTAGAGTACATTTCACTACTTTGCACATAGGTCCTCAAATAATGTTGAGATAAAAAAATAAATCAAATAGGTCACTACATAAATTAACAAATATGTCACTACTGCAGAAATTAAATAGGTCACTACTTCAAATAGGTGCAAGCCGATTTTTTTTTTTGTCTTAGGGATAGTAAAGTGGCACCAGCACAATTAACTATATCCACCAGAAATTTAATAGGTTTTGAACTATAGGCACAGCACAGCAAAGCAAAGCAGAAAATTTAATAGTCACAGCACAGCAAAGCAGCACAACAAAGGCAGCACAACACAGCAAAATAAGCAAAAAAAACTTACAAATCAGTAGTGAGAACAGCAGGCGGCGACAATGAGCACAGCACAATGAGCACAGTAGAGGCGGCGACAATGAGCACAGCAAGGCAGAAGAGGCGCTGACAGAGGCGGCGGAGAGGGTGACAGAGACGGCGACAATGAGCACAGCAAGGCAGAAGAGGCGGTGACAGAGCCGGCGGAGAGGGTGACAGAGGCGGCTAAGAGGGAGGGTGATAGAGGCGGAGTAGTGAAAAGGATTTTGAAAGAGAAGAGAAGATTTTGAAGCGGCTCGATCGTTTTCAGAAAGAAATTGGAAGAGAGCTTTTGAAAAACATGGTACACCTCTTTCTACACGGACATTTAGTAAAAGTCCGTGTACAAATCCCCGGTTTTTCTACACGGACTATTTAGTAAAAGTCCGTGTATAATTAGTCTTTCTACACGGACTATTTAGTAAAAGTCCGTGTATAATTAGTCTTTCTACACGGACTATTACGTAAAAGTCCGTGTAGCTCTCCAAACCTTTATACACGGTTTTATCGTAAAATCCGTGTACAATGACTATTTATAAACGGACTATTAACTAAAAGTCCGTGTACAAAAAGTTCAAACATATTAAATTATGTTTCTTTTTATTTTTTATTTCATTATTTCAGATTTCACTAATATTTGAACTAGAGGAATCTAATATTTGATATTTGAACTACAAATGTTTAATTATATATTACAAAGTTGTTTCTAAAAAGGAAATATTACAAGTTTAAATTTTAATGATATTATTTAGACAGATTATTTAAGTTAATTTTAAATAATTTACTTTTTAGTGATTATCCATGAATTAATTATTTGTTGGTTGTTTTGTACTGCTAATTCATATCTATAACAGTATTTATTTAGATAGCATGAAGTTTTTAACAAAATAGTTAAACGGAGAGAAAACAAAATGCTGATTAAATTAAGAACAAAAATATATTACATCAAAACAAAACGAAAAAAAAAGCTAAATTAAATTAAACACTCCTTCACTGGCCTGCCCCCCTCCTTTTAATCCAGGGGCTCTTTGGCCTGATCCAAGGATTGCCCCTCCTTTTGTAGGGCTTTGGTGGTGGGTGCTCCCTTGGGCTTCGTCGTGGCACATTTGAGGGCGGCCATGGCCATGTCCTCCTGTAGTTGGGAGGAGGCATTTCATAGCCGGGAGGGACTTCGGGAGCATCTTCGGGGGGCAATGGCCATGGCACATTTGCGTCTTCTTCCGGTGGCACCGAAGCTGCCATTTCTTAGCTTCCAAATTCTCAGAGAAAAGTACTAATCGAAAAGGGGAGTTTCTCATCAGATTATATTGAATTTTGAAGTCTTTTCGTCTTCTGAATTAAAAAGATAATTAAGGCAACTTCTCGAATTCCATGCATGTACAAAAGGCTTTTCATGGTCGTTTAATTTTGAATTTCGTCTTATAAGAATCATACACGGTTATTTAATTAAAAATACGTGTACAAAAGCAACGTACACGGGCTATTAAGTAAAAGTCCGTGTAGCTCTCCGAACCTTTATACACGGACTATTAAGTAAAAGTCCGTGTAGCTCTCCAAACCTTTATACACGGTTTTACCGAAAATCCGTGTACAATGACTATTTATAAACGGACTATTAACTAAAAGTCCGTGTACAAAAAGTTCAAACATATTAAATTATGTTTCTTTTTTTTTTTCATATTATTTAAACTAATAATAAATTATCTAAAATATATAGTATCACGTCTAATATTTAAAACTTATAATAATAATAACTAATACCCGGTTTTTTATTATTATTAAAATTTGAACTATAGACATTTAATATTTGTACTAGTAATTAAAAACTAATACTAATATTTTATATTTTATTTTTATTATATAATATCTTAACTAATATTTTGAAAACTAATACTAATATTTGAAATAGAAATTTTGTACCATTATTATAAAAAAATGAACTAACATTTGAACCAGAGAGCTACAAATATTTTATTTTTGAACTACAAATATTTTATTCGTAATATTTAATATTCATAGTAATATTTAAAAACTAATACTAATATTTTATTTTTTATTTCATTATTTCAGAATTCACTAATATTTTAAAAACTAATACTAATATTTGAACTAGAATTTTTTAAATATTATTAAAAAACTGAACTAATATTTGAACTAGAGGAATCTAATATTTGATATTTGAACTACAAATGTTTAATTATTACAAAGTTGTTTCTAAAAAGGAAATATTACAAGTTTAAATTTTAAACAAAAAATAAATATTACACACCGGATTTTTTTTTCCTTTTTCTCTTTTTTTTCTCCTTTTCAACAGTACTCTCGGCCCATATTCCTTCATTGTGGTCGGATCGCATGTAGTTCGCTCCGTCGTTTTCTTCAATTGTTGCTACCTCAGGGTCCATGTCGGCACAAAATGGAGGTATTTCGTCGAACTGGTCATACTCTTCTTCATCAACGACATTTTCTACCCCGACAATCCTTCTTTTTCCAGATAGGACGACGCTCCACCTATCATCACTCGGGTCAGTGACATAAAAGACTTGGGTGGCTTGCTTGGCGAGTATAAACGGATCATCAACATACCCAAATTTGTTAAAATCAACGAGTGTGAACCCGTCGTTATCAACTTTAACACCCCGGTCTTCGACCCATTGACACCGAAACAAGGGAATGCTCAGGCGAGGATTGTAAACGAGCTCCCAAATTTCTTCAATGACTCCATAATATGACCTCGATGCTGTTACAGCCCGGCCATCCCCAGATCTACTGAATTCTTGAGACGTCGCCACCAACGTCACCCCACTATTTTGCATTGTACTCTTCTCACTTTGCTGTTTAGTGTAAAAAGTATAACCGTTAATTTCGTATCCTTGGAATGTTTTGACAACAATTTGGGGTCCTTCGCCCAGCAGTTTAACAATTTCAGGTACGGGGTGTGACTTCACTCTTTCTTTCAGCCATCCTATAAAAGAACGATTATGCTCGTTAGTAAGCCACTTCTGACTTCTCGTGTAGTTCTGTTGTTTAAGGATTGTCATGTGCTCATCTATGTAGGGAGCAACATCTGTCATGTGCTGTAGTACAATATAATGTGCCTTATGTAGATCATTTATATCAGCAACTACGGCTCTCAACCCAATTGTCCCGACTCCTTGGAGCCTTCCCTCGTATCGCGACTTCGGAACGCCAATTGGATCCACACCGGCCATGTAGTTGGTGCAAAACTCAATCACCTCTTCTGTGGAATATCCTTCTATAATGCTACCTTCAGGCCGATGTCGGTTCCTCACGTACTTTTTCAAGATGCCCATGTATCTCTCGAACGGATACATATACCGCAGGAACACGGGACCACAGATCTGAATTTCTCTCACAAGATGAACAGCAAGGTGAACCATAACATCGAAAAAAGAGGGCGGAAAATACATCTCAAGTTGGCAAAGAGTAACGACGATCTCCTTTTGCAAAGAGTCCAATTTTAGAGGGTCTATCACTTTGGAATTGATTGCATTGAAGAAAGAACAGAACTTCGTAATGGTTTCCCGAACCTCCTTTGGTAAAATTCCCCGAATTGCAACCGGAATCATATGTGTCAGTAAAACATGACAGTCGTGGGATTTCAGACCAAGCAATTTCAGGTCCTTCTTCGACACCAGCTTCTTAATATTCGAGGAATACCCCGATGGAACTTTAATACTATGAAGGCATTCACAAAAACTTGTTTTCTCTTTCTTCGACATTGTGCACAGTGCGGGGGGTAGGTACGTGCGCTTCCCTTTCTCCTGCGGTGCAAGCTCGGGTCGTATTCCCATTTCAACCATGTCTTTCCGAACTTTAATACCATCTTTAGTCTTTCCCTTAATGTTCAACAGTAAACCGATCAAACTGTCGCAGACATTTTTTTCAACATGCATGACATCTATGCAATGTCTCACTTCTAAAAATTCCCAGTACGGTAGATCCCAAAATATGGACCTTTTTTTCCAAATATTCTTCGGTGGTGCTTCGCCACATTTTCCAAAAATAACATCAAGGTTTTTTACCCGATTGAAGACACTTTTCCCGTCTAATGGACGACGGGCCACTCCAAGCTCAATTTTCCCGTTGAATGCACTCTTCTTCTTACGGTATGGGTGATTAACAGGAAGAAACCTACGATGCCCCATGAAAACATTCTTCTGACAATTTTTCAGCCTCAGCACCTGCGTGTCATCTTCACAGATAGGGCACGCTTTTGCTCCTTTACAAGTGTAACCCGATAAATTCCCGTACGCGGGAAAATCATTTACTGTGCAAAACACCATGGCCCGCATTTGAAATACCTCTTTGCTGTACGCATCCCAGACCGGGACGCCATCACGCCATAATTTCTGGAGGTCCTCAATTAATGGTGCGAGATACACATCTATGTCATTTCCGGGTTGCCTGGGTCCTTGGATTAGTAATGACATCATTATATATTTGCGTTTCATGCACAACCAAGGAGGAAGATTATAGATGGCTATAAGAACTGGCCAAGTACTGTGCCGACTGCTCAAGCTTCCAAACGGACTCATTCCATCTGTGCTCACCACAATCCTAAGGTTTCTCATTTCGGAACCAAATTCTTTGAAGTGTCTATCAATGTTCCTCCACTGAGGAGAATCGGCCGGGTGCCTTAGTTTACCGTCTTTTTTGCGCTCTTCTTCATGCCAACGCAATAATTTCGCATCCTTGGAATTCGCAAACAACCGTTTGAATCTCGGTATTATCGGCAAATACCACAACACCTTAGCCGGAGGCCGGCCCTTTTTGTCATCGTCACAATCATCAGTAATGTCCTGGTCCTTACGTTTATACCGTGAAACACCGCATTTAGGACAGACATGCATGGTCTCGTACTCGTTACGGTACAATACACAGTCGTTCGGACATGCATGTATTCTTTCGATCTTCAACCCCATTGGACATATCAATTTTTTCGCCTGATATATTGTACCGGGTAACTCGTTGTTATCTGGGAGCATTTCTTGTAAAAGCTGTAATAAGGACGTGAAACTCTTATCGCTCCAACCATTGTCTGCCTTTAAGTTTAATAATTTCAACACAGCTGACAGTTTCGTAAATTTGGTACACCCGGGATACAACTGCTTTTTGGAATCATTAGACAAATTTTGGAATTTATCATAATTTTTATCACTAATTTCATCTTCCGCGTCACGAAACATTTCCTCCAGATTTTCAATAAACTCGTATTCTACATTTTCACCAGAATTCATCTCCATCTCATCATCGTCGGTTCCGGGTTCAATATCATCAAAAATTTCGGCATCCTCGTAATTCTCGTTCCAATCAAGTTCAAAATTATCAGAAATTTCTACATTCTCATCATTCAATTCACAACGATTAAAATCTTTATTGGTACTACTACTTTCACCAAATTTCTCACCGTGCATGATCCAACATGTATATCTCTTCTTAAATCCCCGACAAATTAAATGACCTCTAATTTCTTCGGAGTCCACAAATCTTAAAATATTTTTACAATCTCTACAAGGACACAAAATGTCTTTTTCTTTTTTCTTCACTCTATACATCTCAGCAAATTTTATAAACTCATCAACGCGAACCAAATATTCTTCACTGTCACGTCGCAATTCGTACATCCAGCTTCGATCCATCTGGAAATTAAATTATAAAAATGATTTGATCAATTAATCAAGCATGGTCAACATATATTGTACCAAATTTTGGGCTTACAAAGGGCCGGTTTACAATCCTAACCCACTCTTTGAATATTGTGTCTCATATGTGAACACATATTAGCGAGTTTTAATTAGTATTTGAGAAAAATTCGGCAGCATTTCCCCTTAACTCCCCAAGTATGCGTACGAACCACATACTCGTAGGAGCAATAAGGGAAAATACCGTCGAACTTTCCTCAAATACTAATTAAAACCCACTAATATGTGTTCACATCCTAAATGAGACACAATATTCAAAGAGCAGTCCCAAAACGGGGACTGTCCAAAATTAATCCCTATTGGATTAATTTTGAACGGGCATGGACCTAAAAATCATTTATAGGTCGGTTATTGGACAACAATACACTAATTATATATTTACATTACCTAATTACTAATTAAATCAAGCATGCATGCATATATTACACACCTAAGTAAATAAGCAATAATAATTACTAAACAGAAAATTAGAGAGGAAAAAGGAAAATATGTATATACTAACCTTCGAAATTTAGAGAGGAGAAAATAAAAACTTCAAAGATGACAGCTTCCAGCTATGCTAGCCTTTAATTTGCGGAAATCAGATCTCAGTTCAACACAGACAGAGGGCGTATTAATTACTTTGATCAAAACGGCGCAGCTGGAGCTAGAAGTCTCTGGAAGAGAAGGGCCCTTTTATATTGGATAAAACCCTACGCGGATTTTCTACACGGATTTATACTTAGAAATCCGTGTAGCTCTGTCACAATTTAAACACGGTTATTTATTAAAAAAGCCGTGTACAATAACCCTTTATACACGGATATTTGATAAGAAAACCGTGTAGCTCTCTTAATATTTGTACACGGATATGTTACTAAAAACCGTGTAGCTCTCTTAATATTTGTACACGGTTATTTAATCAAATATCCGTGTAGCAATTCATACACGGATTTTTGTATAATATCCGTGTAGCTCTCTCAATCTTTTCCACACGGTTTCGTTCCACGCGGCTTTTTTCGCCCTAATAAACCGTGTAGCTCTCTCAAACAGTTCTACACTGATTTATAACTAAGTGTCCGTGTATAATTCCTCAATATTTTTAACCCTTTCACAATTTCATATTTGACACACGGTTTTTATATAAAATTAGAAAAACCGTGTACAATGTGCAGTGTAGAATTAGCTTTTTTGTAGTAGTGTGTTATTAGTATTTTGAACATAACTTTGTCAAGCTATCTTAGATTATTTGAAAAGAATTATAATTTTCATGTTTTGAGATGTTTCAAAATGTAGACGTATTATGATCGGAAAATTTGCATAAAAAGTACGGCTTCAATATTTTAGGGCAATATATTCTGGGTGTAATATACTATTTTCTCTACATGCAGATGAAAAAAATTAATTTTTTATTTTGTTTTACATAAATTTGTAAGTGAAAAAATCAACGTCAAGAAATTATCTGCATCAGTATAAATTTGCAAGCTCTTATACTAATTAATCCAAACAAATTAAAGTCAAATGTATCGTAATCTTTTACAAGTACATAGTACAAATAGTATATAAAAAATCAAACCATTTTATTTTGACATTTGAGTTTAAGTTTAAGCTTAAAAATTAGAGGCATAATGGAGACATAAGTTTAAGTTCTTATGCTCATTAACAATGGACATCTAAATACATCTTGTATGATAACTTAATTGCAGATGAAGAGCTAACAAAGACTTCTCAAATGACCCAATTTTGTATATATACTTATATCTCATTATGCTTTCTTCATCGGATACTAGTATCATGCCTGTGCGTTGAAACAGGAGCATATTACAAAAGTACAAAAAAAAAATCATACAAAATTACATATTTTCATATAAGTTAAGACTAAATGACAAATAATATTTCTTAAATGACATCCACACATAAATAACATTTCTTAAATGACATTTGTTTTTAATCTTTTTGACATATTTTTATAAAAAAAAATCATAACCAATAAGAAAGATGATACAATTTGCATGTGAAGAGTATGTGTGTTGAGTACATGTCTAAATAAATTTAGACTTCTACACGTAAAACAATATAACAAAATATGTACAAAACCAGAATATTTGATCGGAGAGCTGATATTCAATCTGAAATTTCATCTTTTAATGAAAGCCGTTGGCGGATCAGGACATCTACGTGCTTAGTATAAGAATGGAGATTCGCAGATAAAATTTATTTTCATATTTAATTTCTTAATCTACTGGATGTTAATTACATTTTTTATACTTTAGTCAATTTAATTTTCACCTGAAATTTACCTGATAAGGTTTTATAAATACTTTAGTTAATTCGTTAATCATATTATTAGGCTTAGAGGCCTGCTAATGGCCCCAAATTGCCCCCAGACACTTGCACTAGTGGAAAGCCATCACACCTACAAATTCTAAATAAAATATTTAAAGAAGTTAAACATAACTCACACCTTTCTGATTATTTTTTACACGGTGCGCGAATTTTATTTAAATTTTGTAAAACCAAATACGTCGCAAAATAAGTGGACAAATCTTTCGTTTTTATGTTGTTCAAAATTAATCAGGAACCATGCATGAATGAGAGACTCTTATTAGAAAAAAAAACAATGAATGAATGAGAGAAAGTACACCAAAATAAAAAAAAAACCATTATAAATTTGGCTAGAATAACTGATTAAATTTGCGCTTTTAAAACAAACTTTTTGGGTTGTTGAACAAGTTCGAGTGCAAGTTCCCTTTTCCCACTTACCTAACATTCAAAGAAATCCCATTGCTGTCTTTTTGGCACATGCAAATGTTCGCTATTCAATAATAAAAGAGCGTAAATATGAAATCTACTATTTTATGAAGACCAAGAACCATATTTTTATTTTCAGGAGTGTTTTTATTTTGAATCAAGCATATGCAATTGTAGCTAAGTAGGACAATAATTAATTATAACTTTGATCAGCACCATAGGCTTTCTTTCTTTCTGCTTGTTTATTTTCAAAATCAACTTTGTTCTTCTCTTTCTGACTTAAGATGACTCGATCACTTCACAATCAGTCAAAGTCATGCGCGTTCGATTAATTTTGAGGTTTCTTAGTGTTTTCACTACTAGAATTTTGGTTTGTTGCATGAGTAACACTTAGTTGTTGCATGAGTAACACTTAGTTGTTGCATGGATATGAAGGTCCCATGCAAAAGAATTGGTGTTTCTGACACAGTAATATCTGTTGCATGGGTGTCCCATGGAAAAAGTAACCCATGCAAAAGATTTGATGTTTATCCATGCAACTGTCTCTTGCCGACCCATGCAACTAATAATTGACGACCCGTGACCCGCCAGCCATGCCCGATAATATATTTTAATGAAGGTCCATGCAATAACCAAAAGAATTACTCATGTAACAAGTCTGCAGAACTGAGCCCCAACAGTTGCATGGGCTTTCCCATGTAACAAGTTTTGATGATTCTTATTTTATTATTTTATTCTAAAGGTCCATGTAAGAAGTCCTACACTACCCATGTAATAAGTTTATAGAATTGAGGCGAAACATTTCCAAGGGCTTACCCATGTAACAAGTTTTGATGATTCGTTTTTTATTATTTTATTCCAAAGATCCATGTAAGAAGTCCTACACTACCCATGTAATTAATCTGGATGGTCAAGAAGTATTTGATTTAAAACCTGTAATCTAGATCCAAACCATTATTTTTCAAGATAATGTAATAATAATTGTTTCAAGATAATATAGGTGTCATTCTAAACATGGTTATTTAATATAGTTATAATGATGTACTTGTAGGAATTTTCTTTATGGCAAATAATACTGTCTTGTTCAATAAACATTTTCACTATAAAAAATAATAATATAAGAGACAATTAGTGTTTAATGAATGTCTTTTTCAATAAAAATTTCCAATTTAATGCCTTAATTGTTGTTTAATGATTAGAAAATATTTCTTATTATTTTAATTAATACTAATCTAATCACAATTGAAATGTAATTAAGCAACAACAACTTTTCTCTAAAATTTTGACAATTTAAATTGTCATAAATTTTGAATTGACATGATTTTTATTATCCCATTTAAATAGAACAATTTGGTCCGAAATAAGTGATACAATTAATCACAATTGAAATGCCTTAACCAAAGTTTTATTCAGTTTTCAAAAATAGAACCGAACCGACCGAATTAAACTTACCAACCGATTAAAACCAAACCAAAATAAATTTCTTAAAAGGAACTAGCACATCTTTAAAAGAACTTACACATCTTAAACCCAAATTATAAAAAGAACTAGCCACTATTTCATGAAAGGAACTAGCACCCTCGCAATTATAAAAAAGAACTTACACATCTTAAATCCAAGAAAATATCATTACATCTGATATTACATCTCAACACAAAAATTAAAGCATTTATCTATCCAAAACAAGTTTATGTGAGAGGATTAATTACAAAACCATACTATTTGCAAATCAGAGGGAGGAATCAAAATATATAATTTCGTTGAATATATAAAATAAAAGCTAAGGGAGATACTTTTTCTTATAAATTAAAGAAGATTTTGTTACTTGCACTTGAAAATAGACACCGATTTCGACAAGTATCTCCTTTCTGCCTTTGAACTTCTCTAACTCTACACCAGCCAAAAGTAAAGCACACAATCTGAAATTATAACATAGTTTGAAGTGTACCATCAGTTGTTGCCCATGTATGGCAAGGTAAAATCTAAAATATGACTATTTTCTTATAGAAATTTGTAAAATGACAACTTATTACTGAAAGAAGTAGGATTAATTGTGACAATAAGAGATAAACAACAAATATCCATGAGGTACCTTGTTACATAATACTATTAGTTCGGGATAATAGACTAATTAATGGTCATACCAGGCAGTGGTGGGATCACGGAAGTCTGTCGGCAACAAACTTAACAGTTAGCCATTATGATACATCCCTTTCCAATTAAGGAACAAAAATAATAGAAAACAAGAAAGAGTAAAACTTGAATAAATGATCGATCCAAGTGTTCAGTGTTTCAACCGGTAGTCTTCAGATCAGATTTTACAAAATTCATTATAACAGTATCTTAATAGTAAACTTTGATCAAAATAAGCATTATATAAGAAAATTACGTCAGCTGCCTCAGCGGATGAGGAGAGGTACTGATAGTAATAACGACGTAAGGCATCAGAGACAAATGCCGAGTTGTTCGGCCACACATCAAGGTTCTGATCTGTTACCTATACAGGTGTATGAAAAGACAGAATTACTGACAATTCAGGGATTTAGAAATAAAAGAGAAAAAAAAACAAATTAATAAAATTCAGCTTAAGAATACATACAAGCTTTGATGATGTACGGAGAGCTAAAGCAAGCTTTGATTAGGAAAAATTCACACAAAGGGCATAAAATTTAATGACCCCACAAAATTATTATATTTACGTTTTGGTCTATGTCTTAGCAAATTCACCATGACCATGGCCGTCCTATACACAGATAAAGAACAGGGGGGGCAAATGACCATACTTTAAGCAATTAGACAATTTCTAAACGATAAATCACATATGAACCGGAGCAAGAACAAATCAACAAGTAATTTACACATCAAGCTCATTTCAACAATTCAAATTTTCACAAGTTCAAGAGTCATGAAGGACTTAGATCGCATATACAAAATGCGCAAATGACTACCATCAACGAGCAAATACACAAACACAAATCAGAGGGGCTCAACCCACATGCCATCACAAGGCATAAGGAAAGGAAGTCAGAGATTTGCAATGTTACCAGGAAATGCTAAGAGTATCCCTTGACGCGTGTCGACAGGTACCGCAGCGAAGGGGGTCGGGCCTTGCTTGCCGCTGTCTCTCCGACTTTGCTTCTCCGAGGGTTTGACGAGAGGCGGTCGGTACCGAGGTTGTAGATGGTTGTTGCCTTCTCCACCTTGCTTCTAACCAACCTCGAGGTCCGCGAGCGTACGGAGTGGCGTGAGGAAGAAGAGATGGAGAGACAAGGGCCCGCTGGTAAGAGAGAGGAAGAAAGAAAGATGTAAAGGGGAAGGGATTTAATGATTTATTAGGGGGTGGGGCTGTGTAGTCAGAGAGAGAGAGAGAGAGAGGTGCGGATCCAAACCACACTCTCCAATTTGGTTAATGACAGCCTTCTCCAAATTTCAATAGGGATTTTAGGGACCTTGAGATTTGTGCAAATTCAGGATGATCGGATTATAACACTCCTTATCCACATCACAGATCTAAACAGAAATATGCACACTTCATCACAGATCATACGGCTGATATTCACAACCCTAATCTGATTCTAAACACTTGTACATAATTAAATATGAAAAAATAAAAAAAAATAGTTTTTTACATTTCTATTAACAAATCATAACAACAATTGACAATTTTATAGAATTTCATTATTTGTAGCCTCTTCAAATTGAGCCAAAAATTATGGACCGTTGATTTCCACATGAGCATTCAACGGTTGATCTGCAATGAAATAACGCCTAATTTCTTTTAAAATGATCAAGTTAGTACCGACAACCTTAAAAACGAAAAAAATTTGGAGTTCCAACAATTATAAGCTTCGATCCAATGTGTAGTATTTATAGCCCTACGATGTCGTTATATTCCGTCGCTTGGATGGATGTGTAAATGAACATCAAATTAGATCAAACTTACCAACAATGAAATTAATGGAGCACTCTTTAATTTGAACGGTTCTGATCGACCAACGGACAATGTTTGTCTTTGTTCCTTCATTAACTCACCCAACAAGAGTTGATGTTCTATGGTCATGCATGTTTGACATAAGTCATTGATGCAACATGCATGTATAACTATACAATTTAATTTGTCAAAATTATTTAATAATGTAATAAAAATGTTCTAACATTATATTTTGATATAAATTTTATCAATATCATTCTAAATTAAACTAATTTGTTTTTTCACAAAACATGACTTAATTATTTAAAGAATTAAACTTGACTTATAAATACTAATTTCTCAACATAAATAAGCTAATTTCAAATGTCCAAACTAATTTGTCAAAGTTTCACTTATCTCTTAAACTTTTGCAAAATTAATTTTCGTAAAAATCAATCTATATAAACTAATTCTATATATACAAATTATTTTGCTAACTTTTATATTTATCTTCCTAGCAAAAATAATAAACCATCTGCCAAAAATTTCACCCTCTCTGCCAAAAGGGAGTCTCTATTCTCTGAAGTAACATAATATTGTTGTTTAGATCCTGCCCTAGATGATGCACATGTCCTTTTAATATTCGTACATAATAATGATCAAACGGTTCCGATCTAAACACAAATATTATGTTACCTCAAAGTAAATATGATACAAACCTTTCTATTTTTCCTCTGGACTCAGCGAGATATCTCCTCTCCTGTGTACTTTCTAAATAAAACAAGCACGATTGTACCAAAACCCCAAATTTTCACTTTCCCTCGTTCAATTCCCTCTGAAATTTCATGCTCTCCCAAAATTCTTTTCATCTCCCGCTCTCCTTCACCGCTCTCTCTTTTAACCCTAGCCTGCTGACTAGATTCATTAATTTTGCAATGGCTGGAAACTGTTTGTTCCTGGTATAGAACACCTGCTACTTGAATTCACTTTGCTTTATGATGAAATCTAGACCATGCAAGATCACTTGCTACCTCCGTCTCCTTTCATTTCACTCTCCATTTGCATCACATTCAATAAATTACTCCGTCCTCAGAGAAGAGGCGGAGCCGCTTCCAACAGAGATGCGGTGGCGAGGCCGCGGCGAATCAGCCATCACCATCGCCACTCTCCCTCTTCCTCACAGATCGCCCGTCTCCCTCACCAGTCCTCCTTCGTCGCTACTCCGCTACCTCCTCCGTCGCACCCTAAAGTAACCCTAGCCACCACCTCCGCTGATCACTCTCTAGCCGTGGATGCCTCAAACTCTCATTTCTTAGGTAAATCCACGCCTCCTTGCTCATTTTTTAATTCTCTGTGGTGCCTTGTATGGCTTGAAATCTGAACTCGTGTTGAGTTAAATCTGCGCCTTTGCGAATTGCTTGCTGATTTTGCTTGATTGGGGTTCGAATTGCTTGATGACCTTGAAATTTAGGTTATGAATTGTTGAAGAAATTTAGGGTTTAGCCCTTTGTGTTTGATTTCCTTGTTTATATGGTTGTTAATGGTATGTGGGCTGAGCACCGACTTCTTGTTCATCCTTAATTTTTATGCTATGAATTGTTGAATCGAGAACCTTACGAAAAATCTGAAATCGATTAATGAATTTTCAGAAATTGATTAATGAATTGTGTAGTCTGTTTAAATGTGGGAGAATTGATAAAATTGTGTAATCTGAAATCGACCCAGCACAGATGCTTTTGTTCGGTTGTATTGGTAATAATTTGTTGTTGTATTGGTAATAATTTGATGTTCTTCAGCTGATTTATATGCTAACTAATAACCAAAAAAGTAGAAGCATGAAATTTTTAATCATACTAATTGTTCTCTTCCTCTTTTACAATTTTGGAAGTTCCAGCTCTTCTTCATGTGAAGAGCTTGGTAACATCACTTATCCTTATCATCTTCCTGGAACATGCAAGTTGAAGGCCTATGAGTTGCAGTGTGATGGCAATGACACCGTGTTATACATTGGGGCCAACAAGTATCTTGTAAAAGATGTGTCAATCGAAAGCAAGACACTTAGGGTTTTTGATCTTGAGTTAGCAATAGGGGGTGTCGCTTACTTAGGGTTTTTTATCACAAGCTTGTTTTTTTAATCTTTTGTGTGTTCTTTTGAAAAAGCTATTGAGTATTAGGTGGTATTTGCAAAATCTCTATATCCCAAATAATTGTAATTGTCATATTTATATCAGGTTGTAAAAAGAAGAAAAGAGGCCTTGTCTAAAGTAAGAGGTATATATATATATTGCCTAATCTTAATAAAGTTCATAGGTTAATATACCAATTATTCACTAATTGGGTTTTTTATGTGTTAGTGGGTTGCTCATATTGGAAACAAGAGAGCAGCTGAGAAGCCTAATCTGAACAATATCGGATTGCATCAGCTGATGCGTCTCAAATTGTGGACTCACTCCTTGCCGGTTTTGTCTCGGTAAGTTTGGCAAAAAAAAATTATTAGATTAAGTTTTCTCTTAAATTTTCCTCTTAAATTTATTAGATTATGCACTGGTAATTGATGTAATTATTTTAATATACTTGATTCAATTGTTATTTTTTATCAGGAGTTGAATGGCTGTGACAGGAGTACAACTGACCAAATAACAGTAGAGATGAAGCTACTGTGGTATATTTTAATTCCCAATATCTACAATTATCTATTTTACAGTTTCCAAATTGTTACCTTCTAATTTCCATCATCTTCTATTTTTCTTCTTCTCAGGTTAATGTTTATAACAATGGTGCTCACCTTTAATGTTTATAACAATGAAGCTCAAAATTATGAAAATCCTTGGGGTAGCCTATTTTGTAAATTTTTGGTGATGGGTCGCGTATATTTTGGGTATAGAAACAAGTTATTTATAGTTATGTGGTTGCAATCTTTTTGGTCTTATGTTAATAATGCATGCTTGAATTTACTATGTTGAATAATGATAATGAAAATGTTAATCTTCATGTTTTATTGTGTTGTTCTTATTATGTTTCAATTGGAAATGTAAAAGATTTCTTGGTTGCCATCGGGTTGGTACCAAATTGGTACCGGGAGGATTATAGAAATTTGGCATTATAATATTTTGTTGGAACGTCAATTATTTTCATCGGAATTTCATTACAAATATGGGGTAATACATTGCATGCAAAAGGTCCAAATGATATCCTTGCAAATAATCTGGTGGGGCCCACTAGCGTTAACCATGCAAATATCCTGGTGGGACCCACTGTCATTACCCATGCAAATAAACAGGGGGCCCACCTTCTCTATCCATGCAATTACTCCCTTCACTTGCCTTGCAATAACCTGTGTGGGACCCACTTGTTTTATCCTTGCAATTACTCAGTTGTTTATCCTTGCAAATACTAAGATGGGGTCCACGCTCTTTATCCTTGCAAATACTAAGATGGGGCCCACGCCCTCTATCCTTGCAAATACTTCCTGTAGGCGCCAATTCTCAAACTTGTTGCATGCGTACTTGTTACATGAGAAAGCTCATGCAACGAGATTGGAAAAAGTTATTGCATGGGTAACTCATGCAACAAGTCTGAAATTGAGTATTTGCATCGAGGCTTGTACCATGGGTAGTTGTTACATGGGTAACCCATGCAACAAGTCTTTTTCGGGCTTGTTACATGAGTGAGCTCATGCAACAACCCAAAATTTTACTCATGTAAGAAACCAAAATTCTAGTAGTGTTTTTTTATTTGTATGTTTGGTCTTATATATATCATACTCAACTAATTTCAATCAAGCACCGCTCCAAGGTGACACAAACCAATACCCGCTACACTATTTGCTACAGATTCTCTTCATCGTAAAAGCTACAAATTCAGTTTAAATTCAACAAGGTGCATGCGTACAGATAAATATTAAATACATGAAGATTAATTAAATTAAAGAGATAAATAATTTAAAATAATCACACATTTTTCTCTAAAAATGGGGTATTCACTAATTGATTATTGTTATAGTAAAAATTTTACTTCAAAACAATAATTACAGTTGTCCATATGAAATTGATGTTATAACAAATTTTTGATGTGGACTTAGAGAGAGAAGAGATAAGTTTAATGTGATCTATGATAGAGAGTAGAACAAGGGTGTTCCTAAGTGCACCAAGTCTTTTTGTGAACTCAACTCTAAAACCTATCGGATTGGTTAGAAACGACAAATTCAAACCATTGAAATCCTTCTACATTACGAGTGATGCATCTACATGTGCAAATATTAAACTTTCAAATTAATTTAGTATAAAGTCAAGTGGTAAAAATTAGAAGGTTTATAAATAATTTTAATGCATTCATTTTTTGGACGCTTTTTGACCACTTGACTCAATACAAAACTTATCTTAAATTTTAATTTTTTTGCATGTAGATGCATCACTCGTAAGGTAGAAAGATTTCAACGTTTGAATTCATTGTTTGAAACCAATCAAATAGGTTTTAGAGTTGAGTTCACAAAAAGACTTGGTTCACTTAGGAACACCCTTGTTCTACTCTCTATCATATATCCAAAATGTTACCTGTTTTAATTATTTATATATAGGTTCAATTTCCGCCAATGAAACTAATTATGATTTATTATATAAGTGGAAAGAGTTAAAAAAAAATATTGGCAAATACTTTGTAGTTTTCTTTTTTAAAATAACATATGACATAAAAAACAAGTATCGAATAATAATATTATATCATTTTAATGGATCATTTAATGAGATCAGAGAAAATCAATGAAAATATTAACAATAAAATAAACATATTACAAAAAAAGATAAATATTTGACAAAGTTACATGATTTTTTTCATTTAAATGTCTCTTCGATTCCGTCAATGCACCTAATTATATATAGTTCATTATTATCTATGTGACAAGAGTAAAAAAGTATTGATAATACTTATATATTTCTTTTTTAATTCAAAATTTAACAGACAAAATTATCTAATATTAATATTTTTTTATTTTAATAAATTTTTTAATGATAAATCAGACAAAATCTATTAAAACACACTGTAAAGAATAATGGTCTTTTGAAATATATTTTTTCTATTTAGAAAAAAAAAATCACACTTATTTGTTTATGATTTGATTTGAACAATGATTTCTCAGAGTTGTTATAAGGATAACAATACAAAATAATAAAAGAAACAAAAAATACAAATTTCCCAAACTGTGATTATCATTTATTTTTGAAAAACAACACTATCAAAACTTTAGCAAGAGTAAGTGCTTAAATTTGAGCTTTTATAAACTTGTACATGGTCGAGCATTTTCTACATGTTCCATTCAATAATTTTTTCGGTTGTTGAACTGAGAAGATTAAGCTGCCACTAATATCCTATCATACAATTCCCTAACTTGACGACTGGGCTCAAAAGTCGTGCATGCACGTTCTATTTTCCCTGCTTACCAAACATTCAAAGGCCAAAGAACTTATTGGATTCAAATTGATGTTGCAAATTAATACTGTATGGTATCTGCATGGTCATAATCTCACAAATGCTGTATGGTAAGAAATGCATTACGTTCATCATATTTGCATTGCACTGAAAATAAAATGTACTAAATTCATGTCAATGGCATTCAGTGGAATTAGTAGTTAGAGAGTGATTGTCGCAATCGATTTGAAGTAGTGGAAAGAATGGTAGTTGTCCAAATTTATGTTTGTCAATATCTTTGTCTGAATTGAATATTTTGGAGGTGTGTAGACGCATTATTTTTAAAGACGGGTTTTTTTTAACAAATATTTAAATTCATCATTTTGTATAACCATAAAATAATAACTCATAATTTTGAAATATAAAAATTAAAATGTAACTTAAAACTTTATTATTAGTATTATCCATGCAGATGAAAATGATGAAATTAATTAATCTTGAGTTGGACACAAATAGCTAAATTTACTAAATTTACCGTTCATCGAAGGACAAATTTTATAGCAGTCTATATTTAACATCATTTGATGAAACATGGAATGATATTCAAATTGCACGAGAGAGGGACCCAAGAATCAATAACTTGATCAAACATGTGCATGCATTCAGCGGAAACTCGCACATAGAACATGGATGGCATATCTATTTAATCATGTATAACGCATATAAGAAGTTAAAGAACTGTAGATCTGGTAAAGATAATGTGGAGAAACAGACCAGAGTTGTGGGGACAGCATCAAATCATGTTATTACTTATTAGTTAAATTTTGTTTGGTTACATGGAAAAATAAACTTAATTTTATTAGATATTCAGACTTTTTAGGTGGATAAACACAGTGAAAGATGAAGGAGCTGTTGCCTTGTTGTCAATGTAATGGAATATCAATCAATCATGTCCCTAAAATTCTTGCCGTGTGGAAAGAAATGCCAAAAAGGAGAGAGTAGTGATCCTCCGTATGTGGAAATCAAATGGTGCGGTTACCATATGGAACAAAGAATAATATGCCCACTCAAAATAGGAAAAGCCAATACACAATAGGTCACTGGATAAGCGTTCCGTGGAACTCACGGTCACATTTAAAAACGAAAAAAATACACTAGTTTCTTTCCAATTGCAATCAATTACAAATGACAAAATCTGATTGGAGAACCTTTTTCTCAAAAAAATTTGTTTTTTCAAAAATAGAAGGATTACAATATTTTATGTATTTACCTAGAAGTGACTTTTGAACCGGGATCAATAACTCTCATTGAAAACATTATTATTTTTTTTCAATATTTTACTTTTTCTTACGGTCACAAAAAATCCAGCCTGAAAAATGTTGATCTAGGTTATTTGTTGCAATCTTTCTAATAAATTAAATTATATAGTATTTTATCTATTTTCAAAGAAATATATAAAATATTTCTAATATTTAGATACAAAAAATAAATATATTATAACATTTTATGTTTAAAAAAAAAAAATTCAAACCGGGAGATTAAATTCCGGTTTTGGAATTCCAAAACCATAACCGGGAATTTAATTTCCGGTTCCGCAAACCAGAAACTTTTTTTCCAATTAATTTCGAACTGTCTAGAACTGGAAATTTTTTTTGCGGAATGTTTGTATGAAACCGGGAATTTAATCTCCAGTTTGGATAGATTTTGAAATCCAACGTATTAAGGTGTAGACTTGTAAATTATTGATTAATTTTGGATATTAATAAAAATTTCGGTCCAATTATCATGTGTTTTTTATACTAAAGATGACGAAAAAAATGTATAAACTAGGAATTTTAAAATAACTGACAAAATTTGGACTACTCTACAAAATTATCATGTGTTTTTTATACCAGTAAGTTTTGAATACACTACTCTCCATAAAATAACTAACAAAATTTGGACTTTCAAAACAAATTATTGTCTTTGAAAATAACTAAGGTCCCACTTCCCTGACTTTACGACTTGGACTCAAAAGTCATTCCCTGCTTACCTAACATCACCACTATTTTCTTAGTGCATGTTAGTGCATGTTCCCTTTTCCCCTGCTTTACCAAATATTCAAAGAAATCCCATATTACTGAAAATAGTAAATATACTACTTCTTTATGAAAAAATTAAAACATTATTTTGCAACGGGATTCTTCTTCCATGAGTGGTCTTTATATTTATTATCAAGTGTCCCCGTACCTAACGAGGTTAAGAATTAGTAATAACATTGATCAAAGAAAGGGCCCGCTATCAGCATCATAGGCTTTCTTTCTTGCTTGCTGTTGTTTCCTTTCACATTCTAAGTCATCACTCTAAAATTCAAACTCGTCCTATGGGAAACAAATATTCTGCTAGATGTGAAGAACTCTGTTGTGCGCCTCATGACTTGACATGGCTCGATCACTTCACAATCAGTAAAAGTTATGCGCATTCCACTAATTTTGCTCTTTCGTAGTTTTTTTTTTTAATTCTTATGTATGTTCTTATATATATCATACTCAACAAATTTCAATCAAGCACCGCTCCGAGTTGTCTGGCTTGTTCTTTTTCTCTCCAGCAATGACACTTGCTGCACTTATTTCCATATTCCGGTTTTGGAATTCCAAAACCATAACTGGGAATTTAATTTCCGGTTCCGCAAACTGGAAACTTTTTTCCCGATTTCGGACTGACTAGAACTGGAAATTTTTTTTGCAGAAAGTTTGTATGAAACCGGAAATTTAATCTCTGGTTTCGACAGATTTCGAAATCCAACGTACCAAGGTGTAGATTTGTAAATTATTTATTAATTTTGGATATTAATAAAAATTTTGGTCCAATAATCATGTGTTTTTTATACTAAAGATGACAACAAAAATGTATAAATTAGGCGTGGAAATAATTTTTTTCAATTCTCTTTTAATGATGGAGAAGGTTCGCAAGCTCCTCCTAATCTCAAAAATGTCATTTCTTTGTCATCAGGACAAAACTAAAAATAAATTAGTTGTAAGATAAAAATCATAAGAGTAAAACTATTACTTCACAACGCTGTTTGCAAGTACATATTCATATGGAGATCATGTTGAACGGTTCGGATCGACCGTTAGGATTTTGAAAACTCAAATATTAGTTGTAGCACGGAGGCTCTCTATGCTACGCGTAGCACCGTAGCAAACTCCTATATATATGTATATATATATAGAGTGATGCTATGGTGCTTTGGGAAGTAAAGAAGGTGTTTTACTTCCCGCTCATATCTCTATTTCTAAAGTTCAAATAATCAATCTGAACTCCTCAACATGATCTTCATATTAATATGTGCTTGGAGACCAAATTTTACATTTTTTGGAAATTTTTTACTATTTTTTTAGAATTTTTGAAAATCAGTGTTTTTGTGATTTTTTTATTGTTTTTTTATTTAATGAAAAACTGTGATTTTCAAAAATTGTAAAAAAATAGTAAAAAATTTCTAAAAAATGTAAAATTTGGTCTCCAAGCACATATCAATATGAAGAACATGTTTTCGAACTTTGAAAATGGAGATATGAGCTGGAAGTAAAACACCCTCTTTACTTCCCAAAGCAGGATAGCTTATCCCTATATATATATATATATATATATATATAG